>OZ025295.1:253384293-253866935 GCA_964019185.1 Maratus speculifer | reverse complement strand
ACTGGGGTACTAACACACTTTTTTAAAAAGCATATATTTTAACAAATATTTTGTGTGACGATCTATTGTAAACTCAATAAAGATAACTTAATAAAAGTTACTATGGGTTATTAAAATTAATTACATTTATTGATTATTATGACTTAGGTAATCGCCAAAATAATAATAATTTCGGTAATATTTTTCGATATATTTTAAATTCTATGTGCGAACTTCTTAATTTGAATAGATTAAAAAGTATTATATATTAAAATTAAAACTATATTTTTTCCCACTAAAATATCGTACGCACTTTTTATACTGTGATATAAATAAACATTATTTTAAAATCTTACTGAAAAAAAGAATAATTTTACAACTGTATCAAACTTAAAAAGAATTAATAAATTTTATTATTACTATTGTTATTTTAATATTGTAAAAATATGCTCCTTTTCATTATTAAAATTGAAAAATAGGGAAATATTGCTATAACGTTTTTCTCTATTTTCCTCATACAGATGGCACCACGACACTTATCGGTTAAAAATACCAATGTTGTGCTGTTTAAAAACGGAAGTTTTACACTTTCGGAAAAATTAACGGAGCAGTTCCGTGATTCGAAACCGCAAAGTGGGAAATACGGAAATACTACTGTTTTCTCGGAAAAATGAAATTATTCCCTAAAATTTTAGGGAAAAGTTTGTGTATATTAACGGATATTTTTTACAGTGGACGGTTGAAAGTGCCTAGGCAGACGGTTTCATACACAATCAAAAGGTTTAAAGAACTCGGACATGATGGTGACAGGCCAGGAAGAGGAAGAAAGCGCTCGGTTAACACATCAAGAAACCGTGCAGTTATCAAAAAGCGAGTTCACCGAAATCCTAGGATTTCAATGAGAAAGGTTGCTAGAGAGATGAAGATCAACAGAGAAACCGCACGTTTGATGGCAAGAGTAGAGCTTGGTCTTCACCCTTACAAAATGAAAGAGGCTCAAAAGCTAACAGCAGAGAACAAACGCATAAGACTTCAAAGGTGTAAAGAACTGTTAAAGCGGGCCGCAGGTGATCGATGGCAAACATTTGTCTTCACAGATGAGAAACTGTTTTCGATTGAACAAGCACACAATAGCCATAATGATAGAGTTTGGTCAGCAGAAGCACATGGACCTTCTTGCATTGTTGAACGGCGTCAACGACCCAAATCTGTAATGGTTTGGGGTGGGATATGTGCTAGTGGGAAAACACACTTGTTTTTGTTGATCAAGGGATAAAGATTAATCAACAAATATATCGCAAACTCATTTTGGAAGATGTTGTCATACCTTGGTCACAAATGTTCTTTGGAAACAAAAGATGGACCTTCCAACAGGATTCCGCACCTGCACACAGAGCTAAAGGCACTCAAGATTGGTGCAAGACATCATTTTCCTGACTTCATTGGAGCTCAAGAATGGCCACCGTATTCCCCAGATTTGAACCCAATGAATTATTCTGTTTGGTCCATCTTGGAGACAAGGGTGTGTGCTATACCTCATAAAACTTTGGCATCCCTGAAGAAATCCTTATGCAAGGAATGGGATAAAATATCAGAAAGTGAGTTGCGGCCCATAGCCGAAAATTTTGTGACACGTTTAAAGCTCTGTATTAAGGCCAAAGGTAGCCACTTTGAAAATTTGTAAATATTTTAGACGAAATAATGTATTCATATTTATTTTGAAGTTTGGTCGTAATATTTTCATTAGCATTAAAGTTATAATGTATCATGTGTGTCCAAGTTATTTCTTGTCACCCTGTATGTTGTTTTTTTGACAACACACGTCGCTGATAAAATTCTATATGTCAAATTCAGAAGTGTAAGAAGAATTCAGAAGTGTACACATCTAAACGGAAAATTTTAATTCAAGAAAAAAAATTCAGATAGTTTTTAGAGTAAATAAAAAAGCAAGTTTTTGTAGTAAGGATTACGTTATGGAGGAATAAATACTTTTTAAATTATATATTTTTATTTAATACACATCTGTCTTTTATTTACAGTATAATGCGCTTTTCATAGTGCATTTTTTATAAAATATTTTTTTTTTACAAATAATACACGAGGTATAATTGTACTCTAACATTCAATCAAATAATAAATGAAACATATTAAGAAAAAAAAGCTTGTTTTAAAAGACACATCAAACGATTTTTCTAATTAATGTATGTAAATATGTAGTCCAATTCATCTTTTAAAGCATATTTTTTTTCTAACAAGTAGCTATTCAAATTTCTCTTCAACTATAAATAAACACAGCTTGTAAAAGTTCCTATTATGAAGAAAGACATTTATAAGCATGATTTTTAATTTTATTGTAAAAATGGTGTTTGTAATTAGTTCTGAATTATAAAACGTTAGTTACAGCAATTCTACTTAGATAAAGTTAATTTTGTGAAGCTGAGCTTAAAATTAAAAACACTGGCTGTAAAATTTTAACTGTACTAACTTTAATTAAAGTCAAAAACCAATTAACGCATGGATTTCAAAGATTAATTTTATGTTTTCTAATTAGCAAAACAAATGAAGAAAGTGCGAATAGCATCTTAATATTGCTGAGTATAATAATCGATATTGTTGGAAAATAAATTTGAATTTGTAAATTTAATTAATTTCTGAAAAGCACTTTGTATGTTTTTTTATTAATAACGCAAAATCTGTCATAAATGAAACAACAAAGTATAACAAAAAAATTTATTTTTAAATATATGTATGTATATATATATACAGGATGCGGCAAACATTTGAGAGATTACGTTACAGCTGAAATATCTAACTGTATATCATTTTTTTTCTGCTACATGTAAAAAAATGCAAAACCTATGCTTATTGAGGAAATAAAGGGGCATGTTGAAATTGGCGCATAGGCTTAAAAGCACTTCGATTTAGATGTTGTTAAATTATTGAACCTTTCCTGACCATTCTTAAAAATGTAAAGATAGGTTTTCTGCCAGGTTTCACGTAGCAAACATTTCATGCAGGAAACGATATTTTCAGGAATGGGAAATCACAAAAAAGGTCAGATTTCTTCTGTAAAGACAATGAAAATCATACGAAGCAGATGAGAGCCCTCATTATTGAGATTGGTGGTCGCAATTCGATGTGCTATATCATAAGGATAAGGATATTTGTTATAAGGACCTTCGTCTTAGGTCGCAGGTGAAAGCTGCTTTTGCTGAAAGAACCAGGGATAACCGCATGGCAAGAGACAAGTACCTAATTAACAAGCTCAAACACGAAAAAGATCAAAAAATGATCGCTTCCTTGAGGTTCTAAAATTTCCGAAAAGCTTCTGACAAATATGTGCAGGAAAATGTCTAGCCTCATTGTTGATACTGGAGATTTCCTAGAAATGAAAACGATCTGATGCTTCTACACTTTATTCTTCAATATACCAGAAACAACCTCTCTACGTATACTGAGATATCTGATAACTGCGACACTGAACTATCCCATACAATGGGTGACCTAAATATTCACGGCAATGTAATTCTCAACTTCCCTCAGCTACTCAGATGTTAACTGAATGGCTCATTACGCATGTATCGTAGTTGAGAGAAACTTCAATACTTCATCCACACAACAGTTTTGCGGTCACGAGGCAGCCGTTGGGTCTCCAGTGCAAATTTCGATACACTCATCCGATCATAACCTGCAGTGAGATTTCACTACCTCTAAAGGTGCGTTTTCACGGGCCGCTCTAACTACCTAAAAAACCTTAGCTTACCTAAAACCTAACCTAAGAGCGTTTTCACTGGTTACAGATAAATCCTTATGCCAACCAATCAAAGGCAAGTCTTCACTGCGCAAGCGTCTACTTTAGGGCTTTAACAGTCTACAGACCGATCAGCTGATATAAAATTATAAACAAATAACTTTTGTTTACGTTCATCGAGATAATCTTAAATATGTCGTATAAAAAATAATAAAAAGTTTTGACTGTTTTTTCTTACTAAAACAGCTTTAAATAATGCTCCAAATATCACTTTTTACCCAAGTTTCAAAATGAAAATACATAAAAGCACACAGTTACTATGAAACTATGATTAATGTATTAAAAAACACATAAGTAAATTTTCACTTATGAAAAAGTGGTGTGTTACACACTTTGATCAGGTTATTTCATGTGCGCAAATGACATAAATTTGTCGAAGATGTTGGGAAAATTGTTCAATTTGTACAAATGGCATAATAATGATTACACTAATTAATATATCTCTATCCATAACATGTCAATAAAACACATTGTGTTAGGTATTTCTTTTCAGTTTGTTTAAAAATTAAACGTTATTACTAAATAAGTATAGAAGTAGAAAAATATGTATTTTTTTAACCATTCTTTTATAAACTTAAAATATTTATAAATATAATGCCTAATTTCAAAACAGAAATTCATGATGGATGAAATAACTTCTCTTCATTAATTTGGCATGACTCTAATTATAAAAAATTCACCATAATGCCCTGGTAGAAAGCATAAACTGCTGAATTTATTAAAGGAATTATTTTTTTTTCTTTTTTCTGATATGACAACAGAAAAGGTAAAAAACTAAAAACCATTTTTTAAACTATGAATTCAGAATTTTTAAATTATTTTTTCAAAGTTTAATTATAATTTACTTAATGCTAAATTATTAGTTGATAAAAACAGATACAAAAATTATTTCTTTATTTTTGTAAATAAAAATTATTTTATTATTTTTATTTATGTTTCCTTTCTTGCCTTCAAATTATTTAAAATATTTTGTTGTTACAGTTTCACTGCCAGTTGGCATATTTTAATGGCACAGTTTGATGCACAATTAACTCTGCTTGTTGTTATTGTAACCTTAAAAATTATTTGGTTCTTTATAACAAGTGGTTAACAGAAAAATGTTTTAAAATTCACTTATTACTTAAAATAAATTCCTAAAAATAGAATTGCCGAGAGAAGCACACAGGTGTAGTTTTTTTTTTTAGCATGTTCTTAGAACAGTCAAGACACTTGATTTTGGTAATTTTTTTAACATGCGTCAAGCACCCACGAGGACCAACGGAGTTTTCAGCAACTCTGAAATTCTCCCCAATCACAACGCGCATGTTTTGGAATTTAGGAATGTTAGGAACTTAGGGGATGCCAAATTTATACTACCAATGTCGTTTTGAGGGCTTTAGTATCAAGTTAAGGAAAATGGGGGTGGAGGCGCATTTCCGGGTGCAGCTTTCTCTTAGTTTTATTCGCCCCTGCTTATGGCTAGTGAATAGATATAGTTGTAACGCATTTTGCAAAGTAAACAATCAACGATTGAAAGTAACAATCAATAATTTTTAAATACTGATCTTATATCATAATGTTATTTAAACTGCCTTCCTACATCAGAAATAAAGTTCAACATCTTTTAAGGAAAACACTGTACTAATAAAAATCACAGAAAAGGAATTTTTAAATTTTGCCGCATACATTTGCATAAAGTTATATAGATTTTATGACTTCTGTTCATGAATTTAATAAATATATTTTATTTCTAAAACTTATTTAGGATATTTATCAAGCATATCAATTTCTATAATTTTAAACTAAAGCACTTATGAGTGTTACATGCCCATTAAAATGAAGTAAAAAATAATCACTGGATGCACGAAATTTGCTGACAACAAATTTGCTGAAACAAATTCAAAGGATTAATAAAAATACAAACCACACTGATTTTTTGAAATAACAAAATGAAAGCGATAGTGGTGGGGGGCGGGGGGTTCAATATCATACAATCAATATTAAAAAAAGTGTGAAAAACATACAATAACAATAAACACATACTTTTCCTAAGCTAGATTACTTGCTGGTTAACACAGCTTTTCCCATTTTACAGAAAAAAAAAAATATTGCTTGTATTTAGCGATGCACCGAATATTTCGTATTTGACTATACTACCAAATATCAGACTATTCAACATGTGAAATACTTGGCATGGCCAAATTTAACACACTTCAGTATACCAAATATGGTATATCAGCCAAACCGTATTCTAAAAAATATTTTTAAAAACCTTAAAGCAACTTTTAACAACAAATTTAAAAATAGAATTATATTTACATAAAAGAGAATACTTCTTATTTACTATTCGAAAAGTAACCCCAAAGTCAATTAACTAATAATGATTTTACTTTTTTCCTAACAAATAAACAGTATATGACATTTTTTTTTTTTCAAATTTCTTTAAAATTTCACTTTGATGTCAAAATATTTGTTTCAGAATATGAGAAAATTATATTCATTTGTTTTAGTTCACAAAGGAAACTATCCTCTTCTTAAGTAACAATTCAAAGCATAATTTTTTTTTCTTGTAAAAAGATCTTGTTTATCAATATGGAAGTTTTTATGTTAAATATTATGTAAAAATATTTTAACTTTTTATTATTTTCAAACTCTGAAATTTAAGAGTATTCGGATAAGCCAAACATTCGGTGTTTAGTTTATCTGTTGGCTGAATATTTGGCATTTGGCTAAAATCACAATTCGGTGCATCTTTTCTTGCGTATATTATTCAAATGATAAAAGGCAAAACTGGGAAATTTCATTACTGGCAAGTAAAAGCAGTTTTATAAACAGACACTTTTTAAATTTAAAAATACTAAACAATAATTTTTTGTTAAAACTTCTATTAATATTAAACCAAAAATTGAATAGTACAAATGATTATTAGTGATATCAGCAATATCGTGAATTTTTTTAGAAATAAATTTATTCTTCCTTCATGAAAAAACATGAATTCAGTGAAATTAAATAAAATTACAAATTAAAATACATATGGAATTGATATAAAGCTAAAAAAGTCTAATTTTGTCCCTATATTTGAACTGAATATTTCATTGTTTACATCTAAGTTACAGTGGAGCATTGTTTATACGATGCCGAAGGGACTACCGAAAAACGTCGTATAAACGATGACGTATAATCGATTTTCAATCTAAAACTAGAATTAATGTTGTTTTCACTTAATTTTAATGTTTAACGTGTTGACTTGCATAAATTTGTAAATTAAACAAAAAAAAGGGGGGGAGGGGGGAGTTAGTAAGCAAATTACATTTGCGTACCTTTATTTATGTTTCACTTATGTTTATGTTTCACCGAAAGGTTCCTCATTTGCAGTACATCATTTCCTTTCCATTTAAAGTCAAAGACAAAAACCCCGCGTAGCCAACTAAAAGTCGCTAATACTGATAACAGTTAGAAGGATAATCTATTTGCAATTTAAAACAGGTCGGGAATGGTGACCATCCCCGAAAAAAAGAATGACCCCTCCCAGTGTAATCTGTTTCACATAAGCTGATTTTTCAGACTAATCGAACAGCAGCCCACATTTTTAAAATGTGGAGTGCATTTAAATACGCTCTTTGGTGTCATCCATAGCTGCAAAATTCCACTCGTTCTTAAAATACACAAGAAAAATGAACAAAAAAAAAAAAAAAAAAAAAAACCTATACAAAATCGAAGTATAAATGATTTTGGGCATCGTATAAAAGATATATTTTTACATTGAAATGAATAGGAACGAATTGGGACCACATTACAATGTCGTTTAAATGTAAACATCGTATAAGTGATCGTCGTATAAACGATGCTTTACTGTATGTGCAGATTTGAGGAAGTCTATTGTATTTGCATAATATATATATTTTTATTGGATAGCTGTTCAATATTGACTTTCAATTTTGCTTGTAGCTTTTACTTTTTCTTATAAGGACATTATTTTTCAAACCGGTTCCTAAAATGAAAGTAAATTAAAAAATCTGTAATTTAAACCAAAAAATTCTGAATGCATGATATATTATTATATACGTACAGCCATATAGTTCTGCAAACTGTGTGCTGACATTTACATTCAATGGAAAGTGGTCAATTAAAAGAATAGAACCAAATATTTCTGTCGCTGCCACATGTTTTTGTAATACAGTAGACTCCCTCAAATCCGCACAGCTTGGGACTAGAGGTTTTGTGGATTTTAGAATTTTGTGGATTTCTGGTCATTGCTTTGTATACATTTTTAAAAAAGAAATATGAATGTAATTAATAATGAAATCAAAAGTTTAATGAATGCTTACAATATGCTAAAATATTAAAATAAGTAATAAACTAAGATAATAAAAATTTAGATAGTTTTTAAAATGATAAAAATACAAAAGCAAAGGTCAAATTAATAATCAATAATGTATAATTAAATATTCATTATAAAGATGAAATGTATTTTTTTTAAATTATTCAATGAAACTTGCCTCATAAAGGTACAGTATTAATTCACATCAAGATCATAAAATAATGAAGCTTTATTTCAGGTTTAGCCAGACTTATTAACTAAAAAAGCTTGATTAATACATAAATATGTATAGTAAGATTGTGATTACCAATGATATCAGCAATATCTTAATTTTTTCAGAAATAAATTATTCTTTCTTCATGAAAAAACATGAATTCAATAACTTTAATAAAAATTACAAATTAAAAAACATATGGCATTGATATAAAATTAAAAAAGTCAAAATTTGTACCTACATCTGAACTGAATGTTTCATTGTTTACATCTGTAAAATATGTGCGGATTTTAGAGAGTTGTGGATTTTAGGAGTGCAGATTTGAGGGAGTCTACTGTATTTGTTTTCACATATTCTTTGCTATGTGACTATGCTAATAAAAATGTGCTTTATTTTATTTAATGCTTATTGTTTGTATGTTTTCTTAAACAATAATTCAATTTGATATTAAAATTTTTATTTTAATCTAAGTAATTGTTGCAATTTACACAATTTATATTTACTAAATTCTTGTAAAATTAATGCCTTAAATTAGAGAGATTAAATTGAATTTACACCTATATAAGCAAGAACTTTTAAACAAAGCAATAGAACTCTTTTTTTTTAAAGCAATAAGTGGCTTACTTTTCATAGGAGTCAATACAGCAAATGCAATCTTCAGCAAAATAAAAAAGAGGAAGTGTGTAGCTTCCGGGAAGAATCCAAATGCAATCTAGCTAGCAAGTTTACATCTCAAAAGGCCAAAGATTATTTCTAACCTATAGTCTTTTGAGCCCATTCCAACTGGCCAATGCAAAAGTATCCAACAAACTGCAAGAGTAGCACTTTATCGCACAGCTTTTCACCTATTCGTATTATTCTTGTTACATTTCCATCATAACTGTAGCATCTGAAGCAACTAGAAAATTAAAAGAAAGAAACTAATCAAATATGTGCATACATATACATATAAAAGTTCTTGAAAAGCGAATATTTACTAATAAATAATTAACTATTAATCAGCTAAGAAATTTAAGTATGCTTGTTTGAAATATTAAGTTTATTGTATGCATGAAAGACTCGCTTTTAGTTACAAAAATCCTTCTAACATCATAATGAAACATTACTTTACCATTAATTTTCTTAAACATCATTTGCAACATGCCAGTTTGTTTACTTAGTTATACAATGTGGCATTTTGTTTATTTAGGTATGCAATATGACAGTTTATTTTGATAGCTTTTCTTTTGCAAGTTGCATGCTTTATAAATAGCTGTTTTCAATGTAATTTTTTAAAAGATAAACAAAGACTTCACATAATGTTTTCCTTTTTTCTACATTTTTAAATATTAACAAAATAGTAAAGATTAAAAAGCAATCGAAAAGGTCAAAATTTGACAAACCTTGTTTATAATTCTAAGTTTGCTACTTTCTCATCAAATAAATAAAATGTATTAGGGGTCCTCAATACCTAGGGGTCCTAAGGGAGCCTCAATTCTGATCAAAGTTATAGGATTAATGGATAAATTCTAGTGAAATAAAACAAACACTTATCATACTGGACTAATACATGGAAACTTTGCTCAAATAGTAGCAAACCATGCATAATACATACAAATTCTTAGAAATAATCAGATAAAAAGAAGCTATACATGATTTAAAATGAAAATTCTATGAGGATTTACAACTTTTTATGCTGTAAATTAAATCTCTAAAGGGATGAAGAGCAAACTATTTTGCAATTAAATATTACTTTCTTAAAATAAAATAGGGAAATATCAAATACAGCGGCTTATTTATTTTAGAGAAAATTCTTTTACATGCCTGCATAAATATGCAAGTATATTAACAAAGCTTGATTGCAGCTAGCATTTAACTAATTTGACGATTTAAAAACCTACGAGCTAGGCTAACCAAATATTCCTTAACATTTACGATTATTAAATGAACAAACAGATATTTAATTCAAAATTAATTGGAAATACTCTACCAAACAACTACATATAATCACTGAAGCAAGTAATTAATTTTAAGAAACAAATATTTATAAACAAATACTTTTATTCTTTGTACTGTTAACTTTCGATAAAATAATTTTGAGAACAGTACATTATATCTTCATTGCTACTCGAAGCGAACTATATAAATTATAAATATTATTTTAATATTATAAAATGCATCTGAATGATTACAAAAGACAGATAGATATGTATATGCATCTACAAAATGAAAAACGTTGATAAAACTTACTTTTTTCTTTTAATCATAAAAAATAATTACTGCTTGACGCAAAAGAATAGTTCGAAATAAAAATAACTATATGTAAAATGAAAATTTCATTTTTATAATGCTACATTTTCTTCACCGCCATTACTTAGCAAAATTCTCTTTTCTGATTGGCTGCGCTTAGTTAGTTAGTGCTTAGGTTTCAACACGAATCGAACCTAAAAAATCGCATTCTAACTACCTAAAATCTTGTGCTTAGGTAAAGAGTTGGGAAAGTTAGCGCTTGGGTAGGCCCGTGAAAACGCACCTTAAGGGAGTCAGTTGTAGGAGTTAGCAGTAGTTAAAGTGAATAATGTCATCTATGGCGTATGTGTGTCACTTATCGAGAACGTTACAAAGAGCTCAGTCTCCAGTTTATATTCCTGTTTGAAAGCATTTTCATTTGTTTATTCTAACATAATCAATTCCGAGAATTATTATAACAAGATATGTAATTTCGTGCAAGGAATAGAAAATTACTTTCGTTTTTGTTATATATTTATATATATGTAATAAAATAAAAATTTTAGCGGCATTTTGTTCTCTCTGAGCTTTTAATTCTAAAATTGTGGAACATATTTTAATCTTAGTTTCGTAATGTAATAAACTTTTAACAGCTAAAATTCTTTTTCTTATTTTATTTCACTTATTAATAATTTATTGCTTGTTTCTCAAAAAGGCGGAAAGTTATTTCGTAACCTTTTTACTTTTTAGAATATTCTCGGGATTTTAATTTTATTTTTTATTTAACATCACGTGATCTGTGTTAATGCGCGGATGTTAGCAAGCTAGTCTATTTGCGAGACAAGAATGAATTCCTATCGGAAGGCCACGCCTCGTAGACCAATCAGAGGTGATGATTTATGACGTGTAGCCTCGAAGTTAATCCTAATTGGATTTTTAAAATGATTGACACGGAGTGAGGAGGGGCTAGTTTTTCATGCAGGTGTGGGATTCTCCTTTAGGGTTTTTCGGAGCTCAGAATACGACTAGCTTTTAAACTATTAAAATGCCCGTTTCATTTCCACGATAAATTAGAATATCTGATGGTGTAGACTGGATAAGAAAGGTTATAGGGTTCGATGTGTGCTAAGGTGACTGCGTGGAAGAACTTAACTTATTTTATGAATTCTAATAAAACTGAAATTAAAGACTGATTGATTTAACTTTCTTATGGGGAAATACCCAAATAGATTAATCCATTACTTTCCAAACTGCCGGAGCGACTGCTCAGCTCGTCCCGATGTTGATTCTTAGTGAGTAGTAGAATATACATTGTACAATGTAGCTTGTACATTGTTAGGGAATATCGTCCCGTCATCGTATCATGTCATATGTATACAAATAATTAAACAGAAATTAAATGCTTGTCGTTAAATCATAAGATTTCATGTATAACACGTTATTTTTGGTGCAGGATGATGGCAGAATTTTTTCTAAAAGAAATTCTTATTAGACAAAAAAATCTGATAGATAAATTATACAATTTAAAATTATACAGTAAAGGCGTGAATTAGTTTAATAAAACTTGATCAAAATTTTTATTTGTTAAATTTTTGCTAGTTAGATGATAATTGACGGAATAAAACAAAATAAATAAATAACAGTTTACGGATGGTAAAAATTTACGTTATTATTCAAATTGTGTAATGTGATAATAGAAAATAATACTGTTTTGGAAAATCATGCTTATACTTTAAAAATACATGGACAACATAAACAATTATGCGTATCACTATATTTATAGCTATACGCGCAAGTAAAATAATTATTGATACGAATTCGATAGAATATATATGAACTTAAATCACACTTGTGGACACATTCATCGCATTTACGCTTTTCATTTACAAATTGTTTCATTGAACTGACACATATTCTCATCAATTATTAATTTTCGTGCGGCAGGTTTAATCACCGTTACGTAACACTGAGAGTAAATGTATCAAGGTTGTTTCGTTGGTTAATGAATCATACAGCTATCTATAACTACTAATTTAGAAGCACTATAGGAAGTGAAATTGTACATAATCATATTTAATCATGGCAATCATGATAGGTTGCTTACACTCTAAAACATCTTTCCGCATCCTTTCAGCATCCATTCATTCTTTTATGTAGTGAAATACATAAGTGTATTAAAGTGTTCACAGATGCTGCGTATTTAGGAATGCGTTCCAGTTACGATTTGGGGATTACGTACAGTTAGAAATCCCTATAATTTTAAAGAAGGAGGTCTGAAATCAACTGAAAACGAGGTTGTTTTATCCGTCAATGGTTATAATTTAAAATTTAAAAGAAAACAAAAATCTGTTTATTTTTTCAAATAATGTTTAACCAATACAAAATTAATATAATTTATACATTTAATGAATTATTTTATTCTAAATAATAAATCTATTATCACTAAAAATACTACCATCAAAGTGTACAAATATATAAGAATTTGGAATTTCATTGACTTTTTATCAATATATTTTCTTTCTCTAATTTATTAATTTGTTACAATACTTGTAGGTTTCAAATAAAACAATACACAAGTAAACATTTATTTTCTCTAATTTTGTTTTACTGTAGAATTTTAACACAGGGAACAACTTAAACGTATAGCGGATTTAAATTTTCTCGTTTCGTTATCTTTATTTAAAACTGGGAAATGGATCATCACAGTTTAGTGAATATGCAGCATTCGGATCATTATACTTTAGCGAATCTCTATTAGGCTTATTATTGTAGAGAAATATCAGCCTACGAAAAGCACATTTAAAACGCTTCAGTTGTATCATAATCCTTGATGATCATTTGGAATATTTATGGATGAAAATTGAAATGTAAATTCTATTTAGACACTAATTTTTTAATGCTGTATTGTTTTATATTTAGAATTCTGAAACAAACTCTAATTACCGTTAAAATGAATTCAAAGAATTGAAGTCATGTTTTCTAGAAAGGTCTTATGATATATTTTTTTTAATTTTAATAATTTGGTAAATTGCAAAAGAATATCATCCTCAGTTTAGAAAAGTAGTTGTAGCTACGTTAGTAATTTAGAAAAGTTCAAACGTAAAATGAAGTGTATTTTAAAACTATCTTTCTTACTTTTCATGAATTAAATTATTTTCAGTTTCTAAATTTAACTCATGGTGTAAAATGGGGAAAAAATAAAGGTTGGATGTTGTGAGAGAAGTTGCGGAAATTTTGTATAATTTTAATTTTGTTGTAAACATTTTAAAAAGCAGCCAGGTTTACGCATTTTCTCTTACTCTTTTTTCTTTTTAATTTTTTTATTTACATTAATTTATTTCAATAAATTAAAGTTATCGTACAGAATTTTGAGCGTATAAATAATTACACCGTCTTTCAATTGCCAATAATTTATTAATTTAATAATAAGTACAATAACAAACTATAAATTTAGCATATGTACTGCGCATTTCGGTAAAAACCGCCAAAGATGAAGTTGGATTGAGCTTCAAACCCTGAACCATTTCATTGCATCATGTGGTGCAAACCCTGCTCAAATTAGCATTAAATAAGCTCATTTCTGTTCTGTACACATGGTTATTGTTTTTTGTTCTTGATTTGCAAGATTGGTCAGAAAGATTTGGGCTGGGTATCAGAGTCCTCTGACGGAAGGCTTCATACATTAATATCAAATAGATGGGCCGTATATATATAGATGTCCATAGTAATACTAAGAAAGAAAAAATATCCTGTATGTGAAATTACCTAATAATAGGAGTGACAATTTCGTCGAATTCATAAACAAATAATTACTAACTGTATACTATTACCTACTGTTAAGTAATATTGGGCACATAGCATTACTAAGCGCTCGTTAAGTCATGTTACGTAGAAGCATCGTTTGCACAATGAAATTTTGAAAGATATATATAAAATTTGGGTAGACTTTACGTGAGACTCGTGAAATAATCTTAAAGATAAATCTTAAGCGAGTAATCTCAAATGAGTGTTATCTTAATATCGTGTACTTCTGTTCGATAAACATGCCTTTCACTTGCGGAAATGTTATTTCTTGGTTCGCTATGAGTATTTATGGTATGGTATTTATGGGAAATTTTTTTGGCGAAATGATTTTAAATAACATCTATAATTTTTATTTCAACTAATGGTTATACAGATCTGCTTCTTAAATATCTCACGTTGTTTGTAACCCACACACAAACTATGAAAACCTTAAATAAGAGTAACAACATTTTCTTAGCGTTATATTTCCATTCATAAATTTAAAATCATCATTAGAATTTTCATGTATGAATTAACAATTAAACAAACAAGTCCTGCAATAGTGGTAAGATTTTTCTAATTTTGATCAAAATACTATCAAACAATGGAATTTGACTGACAAGATGTTTTGATATACCTTGTTATTTTTGTTATGCAAGCATTCTATAATACTGCAGCATATCATGTAGCTTGCAAAATTTGATATTTCTTTAATTTACATCCTACAATTTCAGTTTATACGAAAAAGAAAAATATGCATACATATTATACCTTTTTAGTGTTATTTTTGTCAATGTTGAATAAACATATTGCCTTTCTTATATTAATCAAAAGCTCGCATTTATGTCAATGAGATGTCTCATTGCCTGTTCATCTAGACTATGTATAAATGTGACTGCTAGGTTAAGTTAATGTGCTTACTTTTATATTATTATTTTTTGTAATGCGTGTTCGAATTAGAATTATTTTATGCAGCACTCAAATATAATAATGTACGTTTCCAAAAAATCCTACATACTTTCGTAAAATGTTTATCCACTTTCATTAATAATAAATAAAGTGTATCAACATGTAGAAAGATTTCAAATTGTTTTATCCCAGAACATTTTGAAATCATAGAAATGTAACATATTACAATTCTCAACAAACATTCTACCGCAGATGATTATTTGTATCAATATGAATCAGTTCCGTATATTTTAATAAGAGAATAGATAAATCTCAAACGGCATAAAATTTATAAATTTATGTATTGTCATGTAATTTGTAACGACTTTTGTAGAATAATTTAATATATGATTTAAATACATTTTCCGTCATAATTTGATTTTTTTCTAAAATGTGAAACTTTGTAATGCACACTACTTATCTAGCAGGAAGTAATGATTATAATGATTCTCTAAACCAGTGGTTCCCAAACTTTTCGACTCGCGGAGCCCTTTTTGGGAAGAATTTCTGAGGCGGAGCCCCTTCACCCAACGATAATCTAAGATTTACAAATAAGTGTTTTTTTATGCCTATAAACAGAGAAATATCTGCTGTATAAAAATCCGAGCCAGTAATTTCCAAAATTGGACTGACTCTCAGTTTGGCCCTTACCTGACACAGAAATTCTGAATTCATAATAGAAATTCTAAAAATCAAATTATCTATATTATATAACCCTTTAACAGTCTTATTTAATATCTTGCTGGATACAATAAAATAAAAATAAAAATACAATCCCTCTTTTTTTGTATTATAATCTACCCTTGTATAATCAAGATATTTCCTCCAAATACTGCAGAAATTATAATTAAAAATTTGTGATTTCTGAAAGCTTGCAGTAATGAGAAAAACAAATTCTTTCTTACCTGAGCGATATTTAAGCAATACTATTAACCCCTTGGGGACGAGCTATACGTATACGTGCCGAAAAAAGGCTTAAGAATACTACGATTACTGTTTATCCCTAACAGTAAAATTTGCCTTATTTAATCGGAGCATTTTCTCGCTTTAAAAATGCACAAATTTCTGTTTTTAAAATCCAGTGACAAAACATTGAAAATTTCGTAAAAGGCTGCCATTCTGAAGGGGTTAAGGGGTTAATGACATCTATATTTAAAATAAAAAATATTGTTTTTCCAGTTGGATTTTCAGTATGAACTTGAAATTAAAGGACAAAATGGTAACCATGTTTGGATCATGCATTGCATTGGGGCTTACGTAAAACTATTATTATTTATAGCGAAAACCATACATACACAGAAAAACAGGTAAGTTGTACAGATTTCTTTTGCAGAGAGATACTTCTGTATAATTGCAATAGGCTACTTGCATAAAAAAAAGAAAATGTATAGTTCCAATCATCCATGAGTAATTATGTAACACGATAGCGCTAGCCCCGTCTACCAGTAACAGAACCATGCGATTATGGAATATTTTTTCGTTCTTTAAATTTCTAGTATTTCTAAATATGAAACGAAAATGAATCTCCTCTCAGCTTCTTTTCTGGAACCACTTTTAAAAGATACATTTAGAAGCATGTAGGCGTTTTAGTGTTTAAGTGGGCGGGACAAAATCTATAAGCTGTATTGTTTGATGCAGCATTTTTCACTGGTTTGGATATTTAATTTAAAGTATTTGGCTATTAATAGTTTTGAAAGAAACTTTCTTTCGTCATTGTTTTTGCCTCAGAATAGTTATGCAATAAAAAATTGTACATACTCTTTGACAAAAAGTTTCAACATGAGGTGGAGCTGAGGAAATGTTTAAATTCTTAGTGTGATGACAAATGTAAAGAATACTTTTACTAAATACTTTTTGAATTGTTACATACATATTTCTGATTCGAAAATGTGGCAGAGACCAACTAAAAGAAAGTTTTAAAGAGGGGTTGTAAAGTGATACAAAATGCCAAAAAAATGCGTTTTCAACAATATATATTTCTTATAAAATTAAGTACAATTATGTAAAACAGCATAGAAAATTTAAGTAACTAAGAAATTATAAAAATAAAATAAACAGATTAAAGCAATTAAAGTTGCGAAAAGAAAAAAACATGTATGCACAACGTATACAAGTAACGTATAAAAAGGGGCGTTTTAATCGACAAACATTATTGTACAGTGAAAAACAGTATAGAAAATTTAAATATACAAATAACATAAATAGATTTAGAAATGTAAATTTATGTATGAAAAAATGAAATATATCTATACACTATATACACAAATGTAATAAGAATCTAATGAGGGCTTTAAATGATAGAAGATACAATAAAAAAATATGTTTTCAGCGACAAACATAATTTTACTATGAAAAATAGTTTAAAAAAATTAAATAACTAAAAATTAGTATAAATAACACAAACAGATTAAAAAAAATCAAAGATATAAAATTAAAATGTGGGGGATTTTAAAAGATATAAGATCTTTTAAGCCTTTGACGGGCGCTTGGCATGTCTATGAAACCACTTAACTTTAATTCCCAAAGGCCACATTGACACCAGAATTTTCTTTTAAAAAAAATCGGTTTATTACATACTTGAAATTTTGCGTTTTCTATTTAAAAATAAATGTGTTTTTAAATTCCGGTGTCAATCATAACTTTCAACACTTAAATAATGGGAGTGCAGTGCGCCGCAAAGAAATAAAAAAAGATGTTTTAAGCGACAGGCATTGTTTTAAAAACTAATACGACCCTTTGCACAAAGTTTCCTATCATTAGTCAAACACGACCATTTTTTGTAAGAAAGGATTATTTATTCTCAATTCATAAAAATTAAACGATTATTATCGATAATACATTTGTATTATACATATTGGACAACCATATGCAATAAATAATAATCATTATTCATCAATTTATAAACAGAAAAATGGAGATTGAAGTTTAAACATGAAAGAAAAAAATATTGAATTATGCTTTGATTTGGAAAAAAATAACCGATCACTGTGATCAATATTTAGAAAATCAATCCTTTACTTGAATGACAGCCAAAATTCTTCATGGAATGGACTCAATAAGCTTTTTATATTCATTGGTAGCAATTTCCTTCCAGCATTCTCTTGTAGCTTTACCTAGTTCTATGGCATTTGTGATCCTTCGAAAATTGATTTTTCTTTTTAATATATTCCACAGATTTTCGTTGGGATTAAGATCCGAGCTATTGGACGGCCAAGTCATTACTGTAATTGGACTATTACCTACATTTTGTAGAAATTTCTTCATTGATTTGGTGCGATGTGGAGCTGCGCTGTCATCTTGAAGTAAGAAGTCATTTGATCCGCGAACCATTGATCGATGCTGGGAATCAAAAAACTCTCTAAAATGTCTATGTAAACTTCAGAGTTTACTGTATGTAACACAATACACAGCTTACTGACGCTTTGTGATGTCATACAACTCCAAACTGTAATTGCAGGTGAAATTTTAGTTCTCGTATTGACACACGTACCACTAAACTTTTCACCAACTCTTCTCCAAACAAATGTTCCACAGTCATCACTTGTTCCGAGAAAAATCCAAGACTCGTCGCTAAAAATAACTTTATTCCACTTATCAAGTAACCAGTGTACATGTTTTTTATATCATTTCATGCGCTCTTTTCTATGGTTCTTTGTCAAGTAAGGTTTCACTTTAGCTTTACAGAATATAAATCTTACCGCATTTAGACGATTACGTACAGTGCGGTCATATACCTTTATATTAGACTTAGACAATTCGGCATTGAGTTGTTTTGAAGTTGCTCACTGCTTTCTTTTCGCTATTTCTTCACGTTTTCTGTCTTTCCTAGGCGTTGTCATTCGTGGACGTCCACTTCGAAGTAAATTTTTCACGCTGTTAGTTAACTGATATTTTTTACAACTATCGCATATCGTACTTTGAGCACAATTTAATAAATCACCCATTTACCTTTGTGAATTTCCTTCTTGCAACAATTTAACCATGCGGATTTTTAAATCACGAGACAGATGTTTCACACGAACCATTGTCCAGCACTTCAGAGCTGCTTTTGATCTCGTAACTGGAAGATTTCTTCGTTTAAATAGGATTCATATATAGTACACATGCGCAAACACTCTTATCTGTCTTCAATATGCAAATTTCAAACTTGTTTCCTCAGTGATTGATTACTATTTTCCAATTTCCGTCTTGATCAGATATTTTCTTCTCACGAGAAAACTTTTCGTTTGTAGTATCACTATAAATTATACGATTGTTATAGTGAATTCACTTTTCGTTTATATTTTAACTCTTTCCGGCGCGGTGTCCCTAAAAAAGGACACCTAATTTTAATTTTACTAGCACCAAAAATATTTAGTTAAAGTTTTCCTTTTATAACATGCCTAAAAATAAGTAAGTTCTTATTTCCAAATAAATTCGTTTATAAATTCTGATGGAAGTTAATTATTTCAACAGCTTTATTCCGCGCCGGAAAGGGTTAATACGTGTTCTTTTATTTGGCATATTGAAAAATGATCATATACTCATAAATCGTGAAATATATGCTTCAAAATGCAAAAATCATAAACTTGATAACACTGATCGGAAAATATTTGTCAAGGGTTTTACAATTTTGAAAATTATGATAGAAGATTTAAATAAGTAAAATTTGATAAAAATAAAATAAACAGTTTAAGGAAATTAAAATTCCAAAAATAAAAATATACAATATGCACTATATGTAAATATGAAGTGCCGATAGTTTTTCGTTTATTATTCTGCATAAAGTTTGACGAATAATAATATATAAAAGTTTAGTGCGAAAAATATGCTTATTTTAAATTGAATTTTTAAAACACATTAAATGCAGAAACATAAAATAAAACAATTCAAACCGAAAATATTATAGCGAAAACAGATACATTTATAATGCGTTTTGAAATGTATAATTATATTTTTCAACTTGTGCATATTTATTTTTGACACACACACAAAAAAAAAATTCCTACATACTTCTGAAAATCTTTCACTTGCAATATGTAAATTTCTTTTATTTTGTTTATTTTCCTGGAACACCGCGGAGCCCCCGAAAAGTTCAGGCGGAGCCCCAAGGGCTCCGCGGAGCACACTTTGGGAACCTCTGCTCTAAACAAACAGAATTGCATAAGCATCAATCAGGTCAATTGTACTTGAATCTATAATAAATAAATTTGAAATAGTGTAAATTTGCATGTAATCCATAATGCGATTTACGGAATAATTTTAAGTACGATTATAAGTAATTTTTGCTATGTAATTCGACATTTTTTTTTAAATGTGAAATAGATTTGTATATTTATTTATTTTTAAATTTGAAAAACAAAGTCTCTATGCAGCAAGAAAAATACAATGATTCTCTAATCACACGTATTTGTCTACCTGCTTAATACATTTCAATGACACAAGGATAAATTTATAATGGCATAAAACTAATATGTTTATGTATCTAGGAATGTTTTTGAAATATAATTTTTAATTCATTTTTCAGGCTATTTTAGCGATATAATTTGGAATCTCATTTTTAAATTTAAAATAAATAATTTTTTAATTAAAGAATACAAATTAATTATTCAGCAGAAAATATATATCCAAACTAAGTATTGCATAAAATTTTCGTGATTTACAAAAAGTGATTATTGAAACATTGTGGGAAGTGTTTGGTACTTTATATATAAAACAGGGATAATACAGTCACATTTTTATTGTAGACGATACAACACATATCATACTATATACAAATTGCATGACGAAGTGCAAAACAATCAATTGAAATTAAAAAAAAAATTACTTTTATGCAAAGAACATCTCTAAAGGAGATGAATTCCGAACACGAATCAAAATCTTTCTCTAATCGCCAAATTACTTCTCTTCGCTTCATCTTTTTAAAATAAAAGGCAAAATATCTCATGATGTTTTGCCAAAAGTTGCAATAGCGCATCTACAGATTGCAAAAATTTAAGGAAGACAGTCATTTTGTTACAACATTACATTCCGAGTGTATATTGAAGTAAGTAGAATTAATACTGTTAAACTAAACTTTTAAAGAATAATATTAATTTTATTTTGGAATATTTGAACATGACATTTAAAATGATGTTCTAATCGAATAAGCAATTTTTACAAGTAGCGCCATTCCATATATGTGAATAACCGTACTTTTAATAAGAAAATTTCTCTTTGTATGAAGTAGGAATTGCTGATTAAATAAGACAAACATTACAGTTTGCAAATAATGTCAGTGAAATATAGAAAAGATCCACATTTTCCTATTAATATGAGAAACACAAGACTGCGAATGGAAAAAGGAGCGTTTTCTCAAAAGTGTATCCAATATCGCCTGTCTTCAATATAAAACAAAGTACACTGTAATGCTCATTTAATCAAATCATTTTTATAAAAATGTTAACATTTCTATGTTTGTCCGTATTTCAAAATTTATGATTTTTTAAGATATTATCTTTTTTATTTTAGTCTTAAGTTTTTCAAATATATTTTTAAAGCACAACTTATGAATGCTAAAAAACATAGTAAACATGACGGTTGAGGTAAATACAGTATATGGCCAAAGGTCACTAGGCACTTGTAATTTTAGACATTTTGTTAAATATCTTGAAAATACACGAGGAATTATCCTTAAAACCCAGATGTGTAAACATAATTGTACAGGTTATATATTAACGTGAAGGTTTTCCCCGGAAACCCATAACGGGACCATCAACAATCTGAAAATTCAGGTCAGGTGAACATGGAGGTCAACTAGTAAGAAATGCACGACTGATAATGCAGTACTCCCTAAAATTGCATCCCAGCAATTTTTATCCTGCACGTATTTTTTTAGAAGGCGCACCATCTTGTTGGAATATTTTTGTAGCTCGACATGAACGCAGTTGGAGTTCTGGAATGACCACACTTTGCAACATGTCTAGATTACGTTCTGCAGTCACGGAACAGCAAGTTGATATTCGCAAAGATAAACCGCCCAATAAAAAAGGTCGCAGTGAAGCCGATCCATACAGTAACATGCGGAGAATGCAGGGACATTTTTTCGATATGGTGAAGATTCTCTATAGATAGTTTCAAATACGATAGTTTGTGTGTTCACTGTTCTGCCCACGTAAAAGTGAGCCTCGTCGGACCATAAGATGTTCCATGGCCAATTCGTATCCATCTCCATCTTTGCCTATAAGGTCAAGGTGATCTTTTCACAAAGATCGTTATCACCAGGTTTTAATTCTTAAAAGCGGCGAATCTTATTCTGATAGGTCTTGAGTGCTACACGCATGCACCTTTCTGCGGTAGTGTAAGGGAAATCCAATTGCCTTGATTCAGCTCGAACACTGGATGCTCCAGCTGTAACTGTACTGGTTTTGCTCAACAACAGTGGTTGCGATGTCATTTATTACCTGCGATATTTTTTTTTTTTTTGGTCTGCATGAACGGGAAAGCTACCAGTCTAATCAAAGCGTTCGACCTTACGTCACAGAGCACATGGTATCACTGGACACGTAAGTGAAGATTTCTGCCATCGGTACAAACGAAGCACTTCGGCAGTATTATTGTCATTTTGGTACAAAACTTTAGCAGCAAAGTACGGTTAGGAAACGAGAGAACCATCCTGGTGGTCTTAGCATGTTTAAAAACTATTCGCCTTTCTTTTTATCTGTTACAACGGTTCTTTATCCCGCCTCTTATGCAAATTTTATTCTCAGGTATTTCGCGTGCAAACAAATAAGAACAGAATACACAGTGTAGATTATTAATATTAAAAAAATCTTTATATACAAATTATGCTAACAATATAAGAATTAGAATAATCTTATCCTCACCTATTTAGTATGATTCGGGTAAAGAAATTTAAAAACTAAAATTTAAACAGCTGAAAGTAATATTAATAACAAGTACTTTAAAATATGTACTTTATTGATTGTGTCATCTTTTGGGTTGTACAAATCATCGCATCCATAAAACAATTGACACGTCTACATTTTCAGTATTCTCCGCCTAGTAAGATTACTAATAAAATTTATTGGAACACATACTAATAACATTTAAACGAATAAAACTGAAAACAATATTGGTGTTAATCAGACCATTTGCACTACGACATTTACAATTTTGGTCATGTTACATTTTTCGTATCTTAAACCAATCACAGCGCCTTATTTTCCCCTTCATAACCCTTGTTTTAATAAAATTTATTTATTCCCCCAGCCAGTTTCCCATGGTCTGATATGTATATGCTCCAAATATAAAGTTGTTTCATCCACTACTTCTCTTGCTAGGGTGTCCCAAACAGTGATACTTTAATTTGAATCACCCTGTATAATTCAATCTAATATGTAAATGTTATAATTATGAAACATGTTTCCGGTTTTGTTTTTTGTATGCAAAGTAATATTTTACATGATTTTCATTTTCTTGATCATATTTCATGAATTCTTTATATAATCATTAATCTAGATGTATTCATTTTCTGGCATTCACGATTTCAGATATTCGTCTTTAGTATTTAACCATTTGTAACAAAACTTACTTCACAAAAAGTGTTATATACCGGTTAAAGTTTTAAGACTACCTTTTCACCGTTTATTTGATAATGAGTGTTGATAATTAATTGCTTACGAAATTCTGCCATTGTGCACATTAAATTGACAGCTGAAAATTAATTGTTATCGAATCTTTGGATGAGCAATATTTATCAACTGTAGAAGATCTGTGCCTATTAAATACTGAATGTTTAAGTTATCAAACAATTTGCCAATGTTCTCTTACGTGTAAAATTTGGCTCTAAAAATGATCAAGGCTTACAAGCATACACATAAGAAAAAATTACACCATGATAGAAAATACCTCTTCTATTAGCATTTAAAATAAATGCCAGAGAAAAAAACATTACAATTTTGCCCCTTTGCTTGGTGGTCAGTGGGTTAAAACTAAAATTAATACGTGGCTGGCAAGATATATGGAACACAGACGACAAAGGCAGATTCACATTGCAATTAATACCAACGATTTTTGAAAACCTGTTATTATCACATAGAAATTTATATTAATGGCGTCAAACCGGAGACCTTTCCCTCAGTACCTGTGTAAAATAGTAAAGACAAACTCCCCAATATGTACTGTGGAAAAATAGGTTTCTCTTTACATTACACAACTGAATGCACTTTAACTTCAACTTATCATCTTAGACGTTCTTAAAATATATCCCTTTCATCATGGCTTCTATTCATATTAAATCAAACTGTACTAGTTAAAAAAAATTTTAGACTGCATAACAATATTGGAAAGAAAGTATTATTTAAGTTGATTCTTGCAACTTCTGGTTATGTATATGTTCATAGGTTTATCTTAATTATTTATGTTGCACATATAATTTTGTATATATCACTGTGAAGAATTCTTCAATCATGTTTCTTTTTGAGCACGCCCTGAATATATAGGGCTACGCGTTGTCATTGCGTTTAAAATATATTCTTACATTTGTCATCTAATGTATTTTTGACGGTGGTCTGATGACCATTCAGTATTGCCTCTGGTCCCTCCAGGCTCCGTATCTCCTTTTCCATCCCAATTCTAAATTTTTACTTAAAATTTGCAGAGTTCTTAATATAAAAAAAATTTCGTTTTAGAAAATATGACGAACAATATTGTACACAAAATCTTGTATCAGAATTAAAAAATAATAAAATTTGTTTGAAAAATTAGCATATTTCTTAAATAACGTTTCACTGTGCATGCATAAGATTAATTAAAATGTAATTTGCATGAAGTGTTTGCTAAATGTAAAGAGCAACTTTGTGGGGGAGTGACCTTTGTCATAAAGGCACTCTAGTATTTCTGAGATCGTGACGTCAATAATTTAACAGGTGTAAGCGTGAAAGCTACATCTAGCCTCTCTTTTACTTTAATTTGCTAGAGCGTGTGTGTCTCTTTCGGATTCTGCAGTTAGGTCGCGGTTAGTAGTAAGATGTAAATTTTAAGTATCTCAGTTTGCAGCATATAAAAGCTTGGTGTTTGAGTGTGTGTGGAGTGTCTCTGGCGACAGTAGCCTGCTAGGTGTGTGACTCTGGCGACGTTAGCCAGCAGATTGTCTCTAGCGGCGATTTCCCGCTGGTGTTTAGCAGAGTGTGTCTAACTGCATTGATTGATCCAGAGTGAGTACATTATAAAAATGTAAGTCCAGCTGGCAAATTAATTCCTATTAAAGTAAATTTTCCTAATGAATGTGTAGGTGTAGATTTAATCGGCCTTTATCCATTGTCTAATCCTAAAAGATATAGATTTGTACTAGTTATAGTTGATTATTTTAGTAAATGGGTAGAGTTAGTCCCCCTCAGGAAGGCTTCTGCACTTGCAGTTGCCGATGCATTTTTCGGTAATTATATTTCTTAATATGGTGCATCAATTAGGGTAGTTAGCGATCATGGCCCTTGTTTTATTTCTGATATATTTAAGGCTCTGTGTGAGAAGCTGGAGATTGATCATTCTTTTACTGTTCCGTATCGTCCTCAGTCTAATATGGCTGAACGTGTAAATCGTACATTAATTCAAATGATTTCTTCTTATGTTGGTTCGCATCATTTTAATTGGGACCAGTTTCTTCAGCATTTTGCGTATGCACTTCGTACGGCAGTTCACGAGTCGACAGGGAAAACGCCGGCTGAATTGTTTTTGGGTAGAAAAGTCATTACTCCATTTCAAAGGCGAGTTATGGTGTCGGATGCGGAAAGTCAGTTTATGTGCCAGGATATTGAGAGGTTGGTTAAGGAGGCTCAAGTTCAGATGGGACAAGCGCAAGAAAAGCAAGCTCAGTATTATAATATGCGTAGAAGGGAGTTAGAAGTGAAAGTCGGAGATTTTGTGTTAGTAGAAAAGCATTGGTTAAGTTCAAGTCGTCAAAAGAGGGTAGCTAAGTTTGGGCCGAAGTTTGGGGGTCCGTTTGAGGTTTTGGAAGTTCGGAATAATAATTTGGTTGTTAATGTATGGTGAAAGAATAACGGTTAATTTGGATCAGGTTAGAGTTTATAAGTTTAGAGAAAATGATAGTGAAGGTTCTAATGTGTCGAGTGGTGTTTCGCAAAATTCCCGATCCAATGTGTGTCCCGGGTCGCATTTTCGGAAAGAATCACGTTTTGAGCACCAGCCTTGGCGAGTTGGCGAAAGCGAGTACGTTCAGCTAGCTGCATCGCCAAACAAAAATAAACTAAGTTCAAATGTGTCATAAAACATATGATTAATATAATTATATTTATTACAAGCGAATCTTTACTACTGTGTTTAATTAACTTCTCAATTTCTTCGAACATGGCGAGTTAAGGAAATAATATTTTTGGATTGAGAAAAAAAAACTATGTTTAGATGTTTTGTGAAATTTAAAGCATTTTAATTTAAAAAAGCTCTTTGTTTTAAACTGTTTTAATCGTAAACAACGGTGAATAACATTTCCTCATATTATAGACTTTGCTTGATAACATTTACGGAAAAACAAATGACCAGTAAGCGCAATATCTTTGCAGAAGGAAGGGTTGCTTTTCGCTAGGCGTTTGACGTCACAAACAAGAAGGGTGCGTATCATTGACTTCAACTCCGCGCCAATCGTTGTTCTGGCGATAAGGTGCTCAAAACGTGATTCTTTCTGAAAATGCTCCCGGGTCCAGCACTTCTTCATCTAATTCTTTTCATCAGTATGCAAAAAGAAAATCTGGTCAAACAGCTCCAAAAACCGTTATTGAAAGTAAAGTCTATCAAACCGAGAGCAATGTAGAGAGCAGAGAGTATGATAATAAAAATAAGAGAGCAGTGTCAAATACATTAGACTCAGTGTGCCATAAAAGGCAAAAGATTATAAACTGTCCCGTTCCTCCACTTAGTAGACAACAACCTAAAAAACATAAATTATCCAATAGTTCAAGGTCTTCAGTAATTAATCCTCGAAAAAAACTTCATATGGACAGTCGTCAAACTGTTAAAAGAACTTTTAAATTTGATTTTTTGCCAAATAAGGGACAGCGTAGGTCCGGAAAGAAACGTGGCCTAGGTTGTTCAGTAACTTCGGGTGCGTCTAGAAAGAGGAGACAACATTCAGAGTACCGGCATCAGCAGCTCGAATCTCGCCATGGAGTGACCCCCAGCGAACCTATCAGAGCAGAGTCGTCGAGTGGAATCTACAAGTATCCCACGGCATCCATTCAGGACCAGGCTGCAGGAACGACAGTCAACTGTGGCGTCACCGTACAGTTCTGATGACGAAAGTTCCTTCGTGCAAGGTTTTTGGTACAAAGGGAGAAATCCATCCTGTAGTATGAAGCCGGCTAGCAGCGAATCATCTCTATAATTGGGTGATCATGTTTTTTATTAAATTTATATTAGAGTGCATATATGTGGTAGCAATGTGAAGGAATAAAAGGCAGATAGACTGTTTTGTATTTTTGGCCATTTTTGGAATTTTTTGACGGACTCACGTTTAGTGCTTAATTGTGTTCAAAATTTGTTTGCAAAATTGTTAGTTTTATGTATGTTTAAAATTTTGGTCTTAACTGCTTTTTAAAAATTATGGATCTATTGTTAAGTTGTTGTGTTAGTTGTTAAAATGTTATTATATTTTTATACTGTTAATGTGTTATAAAATGTATGTTAATGTATGTTTAATTTTCAGAAAGGTATAGATAGTAATTTGGGTTATTTTGTACACGCGCCGCGAATCAGGCGTGCACGTCTTTTGCGGTCAAGAAGTCCTTGACACGCGTTTCTATCTCCTATGCTAACATTTAATGAATTAACTTTCTTCTTATCGTTCGTGGTTCCTGCGTTGCGTTTGTACTTTAGTTGGGAATGGTTTCCGCAAGTTTCGAAGTTTTATGTTGCATTTGAATATGAAATTGTATTGTATTAAAATTGAATGTTAATGTGATTTTCTTGCAGGGAAGTATATGTATGTGTTATATATTGATACTGCTATTTTTTCTTTTAAGTTATACCGATGAAGAGTATGTGATGACGTCATTTTGTAAATTTGATATTTTAGATTATTGCATAAGCACAGCTATGTGAAGCTGTACGCATGTTACACCAAATATTGTTAAAGTGGAGTTAGTTCTGAAGAATATTTGGGAGTTAAGTCATTGGCTAATGGGTATGTAGGTATTATGTTGAAGCAGAGTTATTGTAATATGAAGTCTGTTTATTTTAGTGATATTGGTTCTAGTTTTACAATGTATTGTGTCTTTTAAAAGAAAATGACAATAATGCATTTACCAAACGTTTTACAGATTTTTTATCTCCTCTTATGCATAAGATGAATGTAAAATCTAAATTTATAATTTTTAAAAACATTTTAATTTGAATCAAATATTTTTGTGAAAAGATCATATCATCTACTTATGCGAATTCAATAATTTTTATATCATTTGTATATATATATATATATATATATATATATATATATATATATATATATATTACACTATCGTACGAGGCACAGAAATCACGATTATTTGTTATTTTTTTTAATGGCAAAGCCCGAATGAATGACATCGCATTGGTTACTGTGTAAAACATCTTTGATGGGGCTTAGTTCGAGTTAAATTCCGTTTATTTCCCTTTCACTCTTTCTAATAAATGGCTAATCCCTAAATGGTTTATCGAAAATGTCGCATTCATTGACATTAAACATGTTACACATGCTTGTTAAAATATTTAGGGATTATTTGTAATTAGAAATTTTATTTGTATTTTTGCTAATGTTTTATTAATTTATTTATTCTTTTGTTGTGCAAAAAAAAAAAAAAAAAAAAAAAAAAAAAAAAAAAAAATATGCCAATTTGTATAAGTTGGCGATTTATATAATTTGGCGAAATAAGTCGACAAGGTATTCAAGTAGCACATTGATTTGTTATTATAGTTTGCAGCTTTTTTCTATTTATAATTTATATTTTATTTATTAATTTATCAATTTATTTTATACTGTTTACCTTTTTAAAAAAATATTATGAATTAAAAAATTCTCAAATTACTATTTTGAACATAATTTCAGCAATAAAAAAGATTGGCGATTGACAAAAAAATTTTGGCAAGGTATCTCATGTTCTCCAGATATTAGTAAATAATCATTAAAATCCAACATTTGAACACAAAATAATTAAAAACGCTTAACAGACCTATATGTTTCGTGGGTAGGTTCGGCAAAATGTAAAAAAAAAAAAAAAAAAAAAAAAAAAAAAAAAAACTGTCAGCAAGTTAGAAACCCAAATGATTGCAAACACAGAAAACAAACTATCACCTATCACCAGTAACCGATAGAATAAAACCGGAAATGAAGTTTTGTGACCTAACAAAGCTAACCAGAAAGTTGAGATTTACGGTACCGTAAAATGGGGTGAATCGGAGCACTTCTCAACTTTAACGTTGAAAAAAAGTAACAACTCATTTTTTAATTTTTTTTTTCTACTGGAAACTTCGGTCTTGTTCTGTTCTTTACTTTTTAAGCAAAAACGAAACATTTTTTACTGTTTATATATGGATTATTTATTTTTTTAATGGTGTTCCGATTCACCCCTCACATTGGGGTGAATCGGAACAAATGTTATAATCTTTATTTATTCCGATTCAAACTTTAATAGGGTTAATAAAAACAAGTAATAATGATAAGGTAGGAATAGGAACACGTAGTTACTGTGAAACCAAGACTTTATTTTATATACAAATAAAGATATGCCTTTTTAAAAATCAGAAAACAACTTTGAAATCAAGAAAAAAAATTTTTTAAGATATTACATTCGAATTGCAGAAGTACAATTTAATACAAATTCAACCCTGTTCTGTGTTATCCTTTACTAGTAGTCATTGGGTAAGTGAATCTATTGAGTAGCCCCAATCGCTGCATGTATTAACATGATCTACTATAACGCCCTCATCCCTAGCCCTTAGTACTGTCTGCATCCCTCTTTTTTTTATTGGCTTTTTATTTTGAGATATTTGTGTAACGTTGTGGATGTCAGAGAATGATTCTGTGCAGTTTTTCTAACTGATTTGCTATTTTTAAATTATTTTATTGTGTGCTCCATGTCTGTTGGATTAGGCGTTGACTTTTTTATTTAACAAAGTAATTTCTTGGCACCTTTAAACTCTTCAAGTAGTTAGAACAAACAGAATAATGTTACAATACATATTCATACATATGTTTTCATATATTACATGAAACTATTACTCTATAAAAAAATAAACCATGAAGGAAAAAGTGTTCCGATTCACCCCGTAAATCTTATACCTCTGTTGTTACCATTTCCATTTTTTCATTATTTAGTTTGGAAATAAGTAGAATTTAATACAGTATATCGTTTACAGGTCTATCATTAATTAAAAATCCTCTCTCTTAGGTTTAGAATACGAACAATACCGTAGTTACATAAAAAGTTTTAAAGATTTTGAAAAAATAAGGTTTTTAAGGATCCTCTTGAAGTTTTTTTACATACCACAGTAGTGATACCAACATACCAAAACTGAATTTCCCAACTCTTAATCTTATTGCCTTCTTATAAAAAAATTGGCTACTATAAATATCATCACTTATATTTATATTGAATTTATTTGTATGACCGGGAAGTTTCGTTCCTATTCAGCCCATTTTACGGTACGCTAGATAAATCCTTAACCAAGGAGTTTTTTACTTTATTGATATGCTTCAAAAAAACTAAGTCAAGCGGAGTAGTGTATTTTTGGACAATCGTAGCGGAGGGGAAATTGAAATTATGACCCTCCTCCCAACAATGAGAAGCAATAGAGGAATTTTTCAACTCTTTTCTCTTTACATAACCTATGTGTTCTGCGACTCTTTTTCGGAGTTTACGTTTGGTTTGTTCAATGTAGGAAAAACCACACTGACATTGTATATTGTAAATACCCCAATAATCCGGAGGAGAGATTTGATCATTTAATTTAGAAAATGTTAATTTATTCACTGGTTTGAATATCACTTTAAAATCATGATGTCTTAAAATATTTGCAGCTTTAAATCTAATGCTATGATGAAACGGTAAAACAATTAGATTAGAATAAGAAACTGGAGTAATAGAAGAATCTGGATCATCGATCAGATTCTTCTGGATCATGCCTCATTCTCAGATTAAAAGTATTTCATTACACAGGTTATGGAATTAATCATATTATTGATTTATTCATCATTTGTTTAAAACAAAATACATTTAATTTTTCTAATCAATTCTATTACATATATTATAGTTTAGCAATGGGTAATTCCCATAGTTATTTCTTAGCTGATTTATAGATGCACTATTTTGAGGTTAAAGTGTTTAACCTCATCAGTGTTCGTTTTATTGCAGATATGTTGATGATTCCTTTGCACTCATTGACCTATGTGTTTATTCTGCTGATATTAATTTGACTACTTTAAACCAAATAGATTCTGTCACTCAGAAGAAGACCAATCATATGTCTCTTTCCACTGGACGAGTCAAAATCAAGGTGAAAAGGAGGGGGAGGGGAAGTGTTATTACAGGAATGGAAACTAGACATGAGAAAAACTTGGAGTACTGGACATGTCATTAACCAAATTACTAGAGTTTTTCCATAAATGAAAAGCTTCCCAAAAGTCTAAATCATAAACAGATGAAAAATATTGTAATATTGAGGCTTCGGAAAATTTCAAGTTGTGACTATTGGACCAGCAATGATTGGCAATAGCGGAACGTTTTATTTCACAATTTTTAACGTTGGCACTGTGTTCTCCCACACGATACGCTTCGTCTGACCGATGTACATTTTATCGCATTCATAAGAAATTTTATAAATACCCCAATGTGATAAATCATCTATTGGATCTTTGAGATTTGAGAATTGCATTTTATTGAAAGGAGTAAAGGTTATTTTAAAGTCGAATTTTGACAAAATTTAAAAAATTTGATGACTGATTTTTGAAAAATATGGAAGAATATTTGAATTAACATTGCGGTCTGAGTTGAAGTTCGAAAGAGTACGTTTTCTTAAGTTGTTATGAATAGAATCAACGATTTCGATCGGGAAATTTCGACCAATGGCAATGGATTTGATATGGTTTAATTGTGCTTTAAGTGAAATATCGGAGGAGCAAATATTTAAGGCCCGATGTACATAAGAGTTAAAGGCAGCTAATTTCTGATTAGGGGGGGAATGAAAGGCGATAGGGGGAATGAAAGGCGATAGGGGGGAATGAAAGGCGATAGGGGGGGGGGCGAAGATACAGCGAATGGTTTACGATAGACAGTTGTGTGAAAAAAGTGATTTTCGCGGGAAACCAAAACATCTAGGAAAGGTAATTGATGGTTATTTTCGATTGATTGTTATTCGCTGTTCATTGATTGTTATTCGCTGATGTCCAGTTCGCAAAGATATACTGACTTTGTGTCATATGCAGATTTCCTCCTTGCGCCCCAATGGAGTTTTTTCTATGGGGGGGGGAGGATTCACAGAACTTTTTTTTGTGCGTGCTTAACATATCAATTTCTTGCGATACACATACGGTTCCAACGCTCTTTACGGTTTTCGCATTTTGCGATGGAAGAAAATGGGTGTTGTCCTGGAAATTTTCGAGTTTCTGTGACTATAACCGTAACCGTGAGCGCGACTTTGTTGCCAGTCACAGAATCTCGAGCTCATACCTCTGAATAGCTATATCCGAAATTTCACCTCGATCGGTTGAGCGGACTGGCCGCAAGAGCTCCATATATGGGCACAGGTTTTTTATGACCACTTTGTACATCGGTCAGACGAAGCGTGCCTTGAAAAAATGTGGACGAACGCACTGCCAACGTTAAAAATCGTGAAGTAAATCGTTCCGCTATCGCCTACCATGCTGGACCAATAGTCACAATTTTAAATTTTCCGAAGCCTCAATATTACAATATTTTTCATCTGTTTATGATTTAGACTTTTGGGAAGCTTTTCATATATGGAAAAACTCTAGTAATTTGGTTAATGACATGTCCAGTACTCCAAGATTTTCTGATGTCTGGCTTCCATTCCTGTAATATCACTCCCCCTCCCCCTCCTTTTCTCCTTGATTTGAACTCCTCGAGTGGGAAATGACATATGATTGGTCTCTTTCTGAGTGCGCGTGCCAGTTTACTTTTACTGTTGCTTTGCGACGTTTCATGGTCAGTTCGCCTTAGCGGCGAGCTCAGATGCACGGCTTATTTCATTCTATTTAACGATGTGACTTTCTTTTATGTTTTACACTTTTTTAGCACTGATGATGGGACTTTAGAAGTCCCGAAACGGCTGTATGCTTTTAATATCTGTTATTTTATAATATTTGTGCTCTTTAACGTTGTTTATTTAATTATATATAAGCACAAAGTACAATCCTCTCTCCCCTTCTTATAAATGTTTTAGTTACTCGTCGGTTAACCGCATTTGATACTCGCGTTTACCGTAAACCCTTTGCTGTCACACCCTCCCTCATTTTAATTCATGTCACCCTGCTTCTGAAAAAGCTTCTGCTTCTCTTTATTTGATTGATAGAGCTCACTTAATTTTTTGAGATAATAATTATCTTAGTGAAGATTTAAATTTCATTAGATCAGTTGCTTTTGAACATACAATAAATTCGGCTCATCAGTGTATAATAGATGTTAAAAACTTTACTTAAAAATTATGTACTACTTATAATATAAAGTAGAATTAATTTACTACAGTTTCGAATAATACAACTTGTTCATCATCAGGGAACATTAATTGACGAATCTAACACGTTATAAAGTTTACATGATACAAAACTAAAAGCAAAATTCCGCCTTTACGAAAGAGGAAATTCCAATTCGCTTATGAATACAGTAGTGGCGCCGTCTACAGTGTAGAGATCAAATTAAAGTTCATTCGAACTTTAATTAAACTGTTCTTAGAATGTCAAACCAAGCACTAGGCATAAAATATGATAAATTATCGCTACATAACTGATTATCCTTGTTATAATTTCTATTGATTCTCAAATTTAGATATATGGGGGTTCGTTTACCGAGAAATAATTCTTCGGTTGTTATAATCAATTGACTTTACCTCATTTACATCATAAATATTATAATATACAGTACTATAATACACAGGTGCTATAGATCGCAGTTTCAGTTTATCATACATTAACAGATTAAATTCTCATAGTTTTAATAAATATGTTGATGATCCAGATTCTTCTGTTACATCAGTTTCTTATTCTAATCTAATTATTTTACTGTTTCATAACAGCATTTGCTTTAAAGTTGCAAATATTTTAAGACAATATGATTTCAAAGTGCTATTCAAATCAGTAAATAAATTGACATTTTCTCAATTAAACGATCAAATCTCTCCTCTGATTATTGGGGTATTTACAATACACAATGTCAGTGTGGTTTGTTCTACATTGGACAAACCAAACGTAAACTCCGAAAAAGAGTCCCAGAACACATAGATTATGTAAAGAGAAAAGAGTTGAAAAATTCCTTTAATGCTTCTCATTGTTGGAAGGAGAGTCATAATTTCAATTTTACCTGAGCATCGATTATTCCAAAATGCACAACCCCGCTTGATTTACACTTTTTTAAAGCACTCCATATCAATAAAGTAAAAAACTTCTTCTATAATAATTTATTTGGCCTACCGTACATCTCAACTTTCGGATTAGATTTGTTATGTCACGAAACTTCATTTCCGGATAGATGCTGTTGGTTACTGAAGCTTGATGATATTTTGGTTCTGTGTTTGCAATCATTTGGATTTCTAACTTGCTGACAGGTTTTTTTTTTAACATTTTATCGCTTGAACACTGAGAAGGCGAGTCCTAGTATTTGCGAAACATATACGTATGTTAAGCGTTTCTAATTATTGTGTGTTCAAACGTTGGATTTTAATGATTTTAGTTTTCTAATCAAAGTTTTTATTAATTATAATAGTAAACATCGCAAATGTATCTGAAACTATAATAAATAACTAATAAATAACTAAGCAGTTTTTGTCAAGAAAGATGAAATACATCACGAAATACTGCTGGGAACTTAAACCACTTTATTTCTTCTTCAGAATTTTCTAATTTATCGAAAGATTAAGCAAATATATTGAAAATAAAACTATTGTGCTGCGGTTTTTAACATGATGGGTATGCCAGAGGTGATTATTCGCACCACTTTTAAGAAAAGATTCTGCTGTATTCTTTCAAATGATATCCAATAGTATGCTACTCATTTTTGCTGTAATAAAGGTTGTAAAGGTAGAATTTAAAAAATAGTCGTTTGTGGCAGCCCTGAGCATGCAATTCAAAATGACTAAACTGGTAGCTACAGCCGACTAGTAGCGCGAAAACTTCTTAATTTGTTTTAAGTTATTTAAGTAGTAGTATTAAATATTTACTTATACATGCGGAAAATTCAAACTATGCAGTTTGCATAATAGGTGACTGTTTAAATATATTCCTAAAAAGTAATTAAATTTACAATTCTATAATTTCATCCCACTGCAAAGTATAGTTAAGTACTTTGTGCTCATGACTTAATAAATTAATAAAAACAACTTAAAATAATTCAGTAAATTGAAACAAACCACGTTTTTGAAGAGGGGGTATACATCAAGTGAATATTTTAATGTAAAAAAAAATAAAAATAGATTTTCTTTTTTGATATAGTTGTCATTTTTTTATGACGAATAAAGGATATATTATTTTTAGTATTTTCATAAACATCATTGTAAATTAGATGAATTAAAAAATTATATTCTGACATAATAGTTAAAGATTAATTAGATATAACTATTTTTAAACATACTTATTCGAAAATTTGTTTAATGAGTGGATGGATTTGATGTCATACGTAACAAGATAAAACTTTCAGCGTTTCCCGATGATTACATTTGACAGTGAATAATTATTTCGTCGAAGGTTTCAAGCGCAAACCAAAATCATTACTAATTTTCATTGTGCAGAATCTCGGGATTTCATCATTGCATTATGAACATCTATGAAGTTTTACAAAATAATACATATTTCTTAATAAAATGCGAAAGAACGCAAAATAACGTTGTCACGATGAAGAAAATATTGAATGACAAGGTTGAAAGTTCGTACTAAGTAAATGCCAAAATATTTCTCTCACGCTTTGCGTTAAGAAAAATACCAAAGCTGTGTTTTGCTTTTGTTTTAAAAAATATTTTTCTTTTCAGCATATGTTATGAAATATAAAAATTTTTACCTCATAAAGTTTAAAGTTCCAATGCTAAAAATGTGTTTATGGATGTCAAATATGTCGCGTTTTGAATTGTCATATGCATTACATAGTTGTTTCTAAGTATCAAGTGATTAAAAAAACAAGTAAAAAAAATCATGCATTAAGCATAGATTATGAAGCACTTTCCGAGAGTTCATGATATCCTTAATAAAACATCGTCATTTAGAGCAATAAATTTTCTGTATATAGCCAAATGTGTATTCCAATACTGTTGAAGAGGCATTTGATCTGTCGGGCATTCAAAAGTGTCCATGTATTCAATTCTTTGCGTGGCCCTGTATATCGTTTTATCTGTATTCTACAAGCATGTCTTAGTAAAGTGAATGCAGTTTAGCGTAAAAATGTTTAGTTTATTTAAAAACCACATTTAAGTAATTTAAGCTCACATTCAGAAACTTTTGCGACCTCTTTTGGGTAGTCGTGTATATCAACTCTATTATTTATATACACCATATAATACGCATAGATTTAGTGAAACATTATTGAACACACATATCTTAATTAAAATTCATTTCATTCATCCATCAGCAATCATCGGATACATGTACAGTACTTCGGAAAGAATGTACTATTTGAAAACTTTTGAGCGTCCCTGTAAATACTATGTACTTCATAATTGGCATGGCAATGTCGTATAATTTATATTAAGCCCCAGCTGTACATACCAATTTTATTATATATGAAATTGTTTAATATCGTAATGCATTTTCTAAATGGATATAAATTTTAATATGATTGACAGAATATAACATCTTTAAAATTCATTTGAAACGATTTTCCCCATAGGCCGTAATGTAATGGTAAAATTTTCACTAATCCTGTAAATAAACTAACTATGGTAGAAAGTTAATTTACAATAGGGTTCGTGCTAGGGTAAATGTCAATAACACATAAAAATTTCATGACGATCCGAGTATATTTATGAGAGTTAGAACGCGGCCAGTTGGACAGACGGCCCGACAAAACCAATCCATAAGCACTTTTCAACTTTGTTGGAAAGTGCTAGAAATTGAAAGTTAGATTTACGATCTACTAGAAGCAGCTGATATTCAAAATTTCTTTTTGGAGTTTCTCATATTAATAAAATATTTAATATATTTAATTGTTGCATTAGTAGTTAACAGACCTAATCTCTTTTTATCTGAAAATAATGTATATAATTGGCTTTTTTTCCTCATAACGGTTTAAATGATTTTATGGTTTCAGAATTTAAAAATAATGCATCAACACTATATATTTAAGAATCAAATGACACATTTTAACTATTTTTTTATTATTAATTATAAACATCTATCGGCAATAGGTTATAATGTAGTTGTGACTGAATTTTTGTACAATTTAAAAAAAATAAATGAATTCCTTAAAAACTGAATGTCATAAATTAAAAATGTTGTAAAAACATTTAAATGAAGAATAAAAAATCAAGTTTAAATTCGAAAGGTAACAGCTATTATTATTTAATAATTGCATAAACAGAATACGAAATGGTGTTTTATTAAAAGAATATATTATATTAACATTCATTAACTATCATTTCTCGCATGCATCGTATTACATAAATCGAATGATACATAATTCCATAGAAGCGTTATATAACTGAGAGGAATTAATAGATTCGGATTCGCTAATATATCAACAATTACCTTTTTCATTTTTTGAGTAAAATATATTTCAATAATAGTAGCACCGGCGCATACTTGAAATATATAAAAACAGTTAGAGATCGGGAGCTCAGCATTCTCCTTTTTTAAATTACAATGGTGAGTCTTATTGTCACACGTATAACATTGACTATGGAGGTGATTTAGCCATGCTTATCCGGCTAGACCTTTTATAATTATCATTATTTCGAAAGAAAAGTCATTAACTGATTTCCTTTTAAATTCGTTAACTGAATGACTCAAATTCTAAAACTAAAATTAGTTTATGACATAATTCTGTAAACTTAAAAAAAAAAATTACTTTACTTTTAAATAAAACTTTCTTCCAAAAGCTTGGAAAGTTAAGCTTATAAAAATAGCAAATGTTTCATAAACTTATAAAAGCTTCTTTAAAATTTTCTTCACGATCTTCTTTCGGAAAGCAAATAAACTACATAATTAACTAAATTGCTATTTGATTTGCACATTGTCACGAAAATAATGATTGGAAAAGTAAATTAAAGTTTTTGAGATATTTGTTTTATAAATAATATAATTTATATGTAATTTTAATATTTCACTTTTTAAGAAAAAATATCTATAAGATTTTTACAAATTTTCTATGAAACTGAGATGTCTAGACAAATGTATGTAATTGTAACGAAAAACGTTATGTGTAATATGTATATATGTAATTATTCTGGGTTACATATAAAGCCATCAGTTCGAAAAACCATCAGTCCGAAACATTTGTAAGTATACCATTTTCTGCAACTTACGGAAAATATTTTTTTTTTGCTTTACAACTTTTTTCTTTATAATGTGCAGATAAAAATTAAACATACAGATTTTTGTAGCTTTAATAAAAGCTGGTTTTGAACACTTACATATTATTTTTGCATAGTAATTAAAATTTTTGTACGTAACTCGCATGGATGACGTAGAAGGTACATAATCCAAGGTTGTGATCTAAGGTACTTTGATAGCGGTGAAAATGAAGTCGGTCGAAGACTCAGAACGACTAACTTCGAAACTGTAAGTCTCAGGATGTGGTTTCAAGATGTATCGTTGTATGTATTTGTAGGGAGAGTATGAGGAGAGGTGAAACCATCACTAGAAGCGATCGCGTTGGACACTCAGACCTCTTAAAATAAACGGAACGTTGTAGACAGCTCCATTGATAAAGCAAAGATGATAACAGAGGCTGGCTTTATGTACATTTCAAGACGATACAGGTCCAAGGGAAATCTTTTTGAGTACAGTTCAGCTGTCTCTGTTCAATGTGATACTATGGGGCTAGCGTCTCACTCGTGTGTTCCTTTTTACGAAGCATCATCTCCAAAAATTCCTCCACTATGCCCGGGAACATTAAGAGTGACAATGGAACATAGGGAGGCAGTTGCTTCGTCGGATGAAACGCGATTTATCTTTCAAAATGTCGCTGGCCGTGTTTCGGTACACATAATTTATGCGAAATGTTACTCTCCCATATACAGAGGTTATACGTAGCCACTTGTGGCAATATTAAGCTTTGGGGAACGTTCTCATGGGTGTTTCCATGACCTGTGTCTATTGTAGAACAAATCATGAACGCCACGAAAGGTCTGACCATTATTGCAGATCATTTGAATCATTACACGGTATTTGTCTTCCCAAATGAAAATGGCGTCTTTGTGCACGACAACATTCCATGTCACATGACTCGAATTGAGCTTGATTGGTTCCAGGATACTGCATTCCAGTTACACTCTTAGTCACCTAACTCGCGGAACTTTATCCGCCAGTCACAATTTCGGGTGTCATTCATTGGCACTCTAGAGCTAAAAACGAATCATTTTGGAATATCTTGAACATGCATACCGTTGTATGAACATTTAGTATAATTTATCCATGTCATCTACCAATAAATTGTGAGATCAATTCCAATAAATTTTCAGGTGTTTTGCTGGTTAGAATTGGGTTAACACGTTATTAGATAGCTCATGATAATACGTTGGCTCTTGTGTTTATAAAAAAATCATCATAGATATCAATTTTCTAGATAAATTTCAAAATTTGTTTTCAGTATGAAAAAAATGAGTGCAGACCAGGTAACATTAGCAATGATTTAAACATGATATAGAACTGAAATAAATGATAATTCACTATACGACCAATTTAGAATGACATTCATTATTTTATATTTGAAAAAAAAAAAAATACATTCACAAAAAAGTAAATAATAAAATTTTAATTTCTAAAATTGTTATTCTAAATCTTCGTCTTAGATTAGACATTCATGATATACTTTTTCATTTCATTTAATAAAAAAATATTATTTGCAATGATATGTAAATTATAATTTCCTTAACAAAATGCAAACACAAATGTAGACGATTTTGTTGTACGCGATTTTACGTATTATGTACGCGTTAAAAGCCGGGACCACATGAACGTTTACAGTAACATTAAAAAAAAATTTGATTTTCTAAGTTTAAGGGTACTCAGGGGACTAAGTTTAAGGGTTGATCGATACAGAAAAACATGTAAACAGAGCTCTCGCTTCGAGTCCATATAAAAACAGAAGTATTCAGTGTAATTAATTTAAACTTTTTGATATTTTAAAGGTATGTTTGTAGTTTTATATAATTATAAAATGAAGTACTTCAATGTAATATAATAAGAAATATTGCAAAATTTATGTAACACAATTTTCGAAAAAAAATTATGCGTTATACTACCAACACTAAGATATCTTAACGTTGAATTGACTTAAGAGCCTAATTTTTGCTTTAAAATGATCACGAAACTGTTCTATAGAATGAATTAAGGATATGACAATCACTCGAAAAAAACCTTATTAAAAAAACTCTTAAAATTAAAAATTTTTAAAAAACCTTAAAAAATACAACTTTTTTTTCATTAAAAACAATCAAAATATTAAACTATCTAAACTATATCAATTCTTTCTATAGATAATATCCATCCGATGCATGCATTCATCCATAACATATATCCATCCGATTTTCATAAAATTTGAAATGACTCGACAAGGTTATGGTATAATTATGTATTTTAAATTTCAAACGATTCGGTTGGGTAGTTTGCATATAGCATGCATATAACATATGCATGCTCCGTTGCATGCATATGTTATATGCATCCAAAAAAAAGTGTAAGCCATTCCATCAAATAGTTTTGTAGGTGCGTTCGTAATTATGTAAATACGTAGCACCTATTGTTGTCGCTCAGTCCGTCCGTCTGTCTGTCTGTCCGTCTGTCTGTCTGTCCGTCTATCTGTCTGTCCGCATATAACAACGCAAAAACTACACAACCGAATTGTTTGAAATTTAAAATACATAATTATTACATAACCTTGTCGAGTCATTTCAAATTTTATGAAAATCGGATGGATAGATCAATTACAGGGACAATCAAAATGATTCCGTTACATTAAGGTCGATGGGGAAGAAATTTCTGATGCATTTTAATCGTTTGAAATTTAAAACACATAATTATTACGTAATTTTATCGAGTCATTTCAAATGTTATGAAAGTTCGATGCATAGATCATTTAAAGGGAAAATCAAAGGTATTCCATTACATTACGGTCAATGGGAAAAAAGTTTCAAATGTATTTTTATGATGTTACACTCATTCGAACATAATAGAATTGGCATGAATCTATGAAATATATACTAAAATATGCATTCTGTACAATCTGTGATGCAAAGAATTTTTATTATTAAATTACAGGGTCACTCAAATGTATTCCACTACATAAGGGGAAACATTGTTTGGGGTGTTTTAATTATATTCAACGATTTCACATTTTATGAATAACATATACGTTTCTGAGGTGTAATAAAAATTAATTTCTCCATATTTATAGAAACAGAAAGATTTCGATTACTATACTGTATCCGAAGTACGCTCTACTGTATCAGCAAGATCTGAATATTTTTAAAACTTCGTTATCATACGAACGCACCTTATTTGCTACGTTCACGTGCAATTTCCAACTTGTTTTAAATCTTAGTTTATCAAATAATCTTCGTCAAAAATCAAGTTTTAAGAAAACGTGACTTAAAGACTTAATATGGGTTGCGGCTATGAAAGTGTTGATACATTAATGCTTATAACTCCGTTAAAAATGCAAATATTTTTATGTGGTTTTTTCCATTGGATTAAGAATTAATTGAATAGTCAAACTAGATCTTAAAAAAATCGATTTTTTGAAAAATTTTCAACCCCTGAGCCCCCTTAATACATTTTACCGCTAGACCTGTCAATTTGTGACGAACAGATACTATGTAAGATTTATGTCATTTGTCATCATTTTTTTTATTTATGTATTGTATTCATGTCACCTTCTGTGTAGCTTGGTTGTTTAAGGCAACCTTTCTTCTCATTTTGAAATTAATTCGAGCTATTTTTAATTAGATAGTACAGTGTGAAAGAAATGTGTGGTATCAATAGATTGAAGTTCCTATTGCACTTCAAAATGCATACTTGAGAAGAGGCAAAAAAAGTATCCCATCGCTTCCACCAAGGCCCTTGCCGGTAGGGGCGAATTCAAATTGAGGCTGCTTTGCAGGTTAATTGGATAGCGGAGAGAAATTACTCTGGCTTTGACCTCAGTATGAGGAGTTTGGTTTTCCCGAGTGGAATTTTCGAACTGAGGGTGTATTAAGTGGTTTAAAATTCTTGGAGGATAAAGTCGGCACACCGGAGTGCTCTCCGATAAGTCAATTTTAACGAACGTAATGTGAGAGAATGCGTACGAAACACAGCCAGCGACATTTTGAAGTATGAATCTTGTTTCATCCGGCAAAGCAACTGTCTCCCTATGTTCCATTGCCCCACCTGGTGTTCTCATAGTGTAGTACTTTTTAGCGATGATGCTTCGTAAAAAGGAACACATGAGCGAGACTTTAGCCCCCTATCACATTCAACAGTGATAGATGAACTGTACTTAGAAATGATTTTCCTTGGACTTGTATCGTATTGAAATGTGCATTAAGCCAGTCTCTGGTGCCAATTTTACTTTATCAGGGGAGAGGTCATTAACGTCCTGTTTATTTGATGACTCCTGATTATCCATGGCGATGGTTTCTACTAATAGTTTCAGCGCTACTCATAGTATTTGCGCAAGTACTTACAACGATACATCTTGAAACCACATCCTGATAAGTACAGTTTCGAATTTAGTCGTACTCAGTCTTCGACCGATTTTATTTTAGCCTGTATCAAAGTACCTTAGATCACCAGCCTTGGATTGTGTATCTTTCTCGTCATCCAGGAGAGTTCCATACAAAAAATTTAATTACTATGTAAAATATTATGTAAGGGATCAACACCAGCTTTTGTAAAAGCTACAGAAATCTATATGCTTAAGTTTTATCTGTACAATATAATGAAAATATTGTCTAAAAATTAAAAGAAATTTAACTAAATCTAAAAATTATTTTCCTTGAAATCCAGAAATTCGCATACATACTAAAGTTTTATCTAAAACGCAGAGTAATTACATGTATGCTTATTGCACATAACTTTTTTCATTACAATTATATACATTTGTTTGGACATCTCAGTTTTATAGGAATTTTTTTTATCTTATAGGGTTTTTTTCTTAAAAAGTGAAATATTAAAATTTTATATAAGATATATTATTTATAAAAAAAATTTTGAAAACTTTAATTCACTTTCTCGATTGTTATTTTCAAGACAATGTTGCAAATCAAATAGCAGTTTAGTTAATTATGTACTTTATTTGTAAAATTTAAACATGATTCCTTATTCTTAATTTAAATGTTATTTTAGAATATTTTTTAATTTATGAAATTTTACTTTTATAGGATTTATGTATATATTTTTAAATTCTACAAAAATTTAATCACCACCACTTAATAACATATTGTCGATGTTTATAATTAATAAGGAAAACGTAGTTAAAATGTGTCATTTGATTCTTAAATATATAGCATTAATGCATTCTTTTTCCGTCCATAAATTATAAAATTATTAAAACCATTATCAGGAAAAAAAGGCAATAATGTAAAATATTTGCAGATACAAAGAGATTAGGTCTGTTAAATGTAACAATTAAATAAATTTATACTAATGCAAAAATTAAATACAACAAGTATTTTATTAATATGAGAAACTGCAAGACGAAGTTTTGAATATGACCTGCTTCTAATGGATCGTAAATCTAAATTTAATTTTCTTTTATCGCTTGATACTTAGAAACACCTATGTAATGTAGATGACAATTCAAAACGCAACTTATTTGACATCCATAAACAGATATTTAGCGTTAGAATTTTAAATTTTATGTGGTAAAAATTTTTAAATCCCATAACAGATGCTGACAAGAATTTTTAAAAAAGCAAAACACAACTAGTTTTGACAATTTTCTCAAAGGTAAAAGTGAGAGAAATATTTTGGCATTTACTTAGCTCGATCTTTCAAACTTATCATTCAGCATTTTTTTCATCTTGACAAGCTTATTTTATGTTCTTTCAAATTTTATTCAGAAATATTTATTATTTTGTAAAACTCTTTAGATATTTATAATGCAATGACGGAATCCAGAGATTCTGCACAATGAAAATTAGTAATGATGTTGGTTTGCGCTTGAAATCTTCGACGGAATAATTATTCACTGTCAAATTTAATCGTCGGTAAACACTGGGAGTTTTATCTTGCTAAGAATAACTACGCAATTCATGAAAACTGTTAAAATATTTCTCGCATAACTCATTAAGCATATTAAACACATCTGCGAAGTATGAATGATTGAGTTGCATATGATATCAAATCCACATACTCATAAATAAATTTTCAAATGAGTAGGTTTGAAAATATTTATACCTAATTAATCTTTATTATGTAAGAATATGTTTTTTAAATTCATTTTATTTACAACGATGTTATTAATAAATGCTGAAAATAAATATATCTTTCATTCATCATAAAAAATATCAATGGAAGTGTTATCAAAAATAAAACCTTTTTTTTTTCACATTCTAATATTCGCAGGATAAATACCTTTTCTTAAAAAAAAAGGTTCGTTTTCAATTTTCTCATTCATTTTAATTTGTTTATATGACTTTATTTAGCCCTATACTATTAACCCTCTCACTGACAAGCCCGTCTATAGACGTTCCCTAAGCTCCAGGTTTCACTGCAATGCAAGCAATAATTAAAATGATATAACTGAGTTCATTTAATGGATTTTTAATACATTGTGCAATGATTAACACACTCAAGGATAACATTCATATTCATAAATAAGATTTTTCTACAATTTTGAAAGAATCATATTTTTTTAGCAATTAAAACAAAATGCTGAGAAAACAACATTACAATTTTGCCCTTTTGCAAGACTGTCAGAGGGTTTATACTTTACAATGCAATAGAATTATATAAATATAAATTGAATTTAGGAATATATTTAAACACCATAAAGTCACCTATTATTTCAGCTGTATAGTTTGAATTTTGTGCATGTATAAGTAAATATTTCATATTACTACTTAAAGGACCTAAAATAAATTAAGAAGTTTTGTTCCTACTGGTTGGCTCTGACCAATGTAGTCACCTTGAACTGCAAGCTTGGGGCTGCCGCAGGCAACTGTTTTTGTATTTTTTTTATTCTACATCACACCCCTGTCTCCCATCAAAAACGAATAGCATACTACTGGATAACGTTTGCAAGAATACTAAAAAATCTTTTTTTTTTTTTTTAAAGTGGTGCGAGTAGTCACTTGTGGCATATCCATCATGTTAAAAACGGCAGCACAATACTTGCATTTTCAATTTATTTGCTTAATCTTTCAATAAATCAGAATATCCTGACATAGAAATCAAGTGATTTAAGATCATGGCAGCATTTCATACAATAACTCTTGTGACGTATTTCATCTTTCTTGACAAAAACTGCTTGAATCACTTAGTCATTTATTTTTCATATAAATCGCCAAAAATGAGTGTCAATCGCCAATGATTTTTATTGTTGCTAATCTTGTTCAAACTGTAATTTGAGAATCTTTTAATTCATAATATATTTGAAATAGGTAAACAATATGAAATAAATTAATAAATTAATAAATAAAATATAATTTATAAATAGGAAAATGTGTAAAACGACAATAACAAATAAAGGCACTACTTGAATATTCTGTTGACCAATTTCGCCAAATTATATAAATCGGCAACTTTATACAAATAACCATAATTTTTGTTTTAAGTAACGAAAGATCAAATAAATTAGTAAAACATTAACAAAAATACAAATAAAACGTTCAATTAAAAATCTCTAAATGTTTTAATGAACATGTGTAACATGTTTAATGTCAATTGAATGTGACATTTTCGATAAACCATTTACAGATTAGCCATTTTTAAAAAAAGAATGAAAGGGAAATAAACCTAATTTAAATCTCGTCAAAGATTTTTTACACAATGACCAAGGCGATGGCTTTCATACGGACGTTGCCATTAAACAATTAATAAATAATCTTTATTTCTGCGCTACGTACGATAATGTAAAACATATATGTAGATAAGTGCAAATGATATAACAATTATTGAAATTGCATAAGTAGATGATATTATCTTTTCACAAAAATATTTGATCCAAATTGCAATGTCTCTAGAAATCATAAATTCACATTTATTATTCATCTTATTCATATTAGACGATATAAAAGTTAAAAAATATTTGGTAAATGGTAACTTATTACAAATATCGTGAGCAATTTGTAACAAAGGCGTTTCTTATTTCTTAGAATTATTGCACTGTTTGCTGTCAATTATGCGTAAGTATTAACAATAACAATTGTACAACCAAGAAATAACCAATTTTAGACAGAGATTTAACAAGCTTAGATTAAAATTTGCTTAGAAACACATTTCAACTTTCAGATTTCGGTGGAAAAAATATAGTATTTTCAAACAAAACCAGCTGGAAATTGCACGTGAACGTAGCAAATGAGGTGCGTTCGTACGATAACGAAATTTTAAAAATATTCAGATCTTGCTGACAAAGTAGAGCGTACTTCGGATATAGTATAGTAGTCTAAATCTTTGTGTTTCTATAAATATGGAGAAATTAATTTTTATTACACCTCAGCAACGTATATCTTATTCATAAATTGTGAAATAGTTGAATATAATTAAAACACCCCAAACAATGTCTCCCCGTGTAGCATTATGTAGTGGAATACTTTTGTGTGACCCTGTAATTTAATAATAAAAATTCTTTGCATCATAGATTGTACAGAATGCATATTTTAGTATATATTTCATAGATTCATGCCTGTTCTATTATGTTCGAATGAGTGTAACATCATAAAAATGCATTTGAAACTTTTTTTCCCATTGACCGTAACGTAATGGAATACCTTTGATTGTCCCTGTAAATGATCTATGCATCCGACGTTCATAACATTTGAAATGACTCGATAAAATTACGTAATAATTATATGTTTTAAATTTCAAACGATTAAAATTCATTTGAAACTTTTTTCCCTATTGACCGTAATGTAACGAAATCCTTTTTATTGTCCCTGTAATTGATCTATCCATCCGATTTTCATAAAATTTGAAATGACTCGACAAAATTATGTTGTGATTATGTATTTTAAATTTCAAACCACTCGGTTGGGTAGTTTTTGCGTTGTTATATGCGGACAGACAGACGGACAGACACACAGATAGACGGACAGACACACAGATAGACGGACAGACAAACAGACGGACAGACGGACAGATTGAACGACAACAATAGGTGCTACGAATTTACATAATTACGAACGCACCTAAAAAGTTACTACTATGTTATCCCCTCGACCATTTTCGCCAAATTATAAAAATCGCCAAACTAATAGCCAAATTATATTTGTTGAAATAATTTTTATTTTAAATAGTGAAAGAAGAAATAAATTGGTAACACATGAATAAAAGTACATTTAAAAACGGAATTTAAAGGCACTTGATGACGTTTTCAACTCGTGTATCGTGTTTAATGTGATATTCACAATCATGCATTATTGGCATTTAATCTTATAATTTGGCGATAGATTTTTGTTCGACAGGATAACCTAGTAGCAAATTCCTTAGGATGCAGAAGAGAGCATTTTCCTTATTAGTAGAACTTACTAAATGATAAATTTCTTTTTTTTTTAATCGAAATGCCAAATAGGAGGAGATTCTGTGACTTTCTGTGGAGGTCTTGCAGCCAATGGAACTACACCATTTTTGTCCATTCGAGGTCGCTTGAATTGAAAATCACATGTGAATATGTTATCTGAAAATTTTTAGCCCCTTATCACAGATGGTTATTATTTGTTTCGAAAAGACAATGAAATTTTAAATGTGTATTATGCATCGATTCATAGCCGATTTTGACCAACATTTGTATTAGCCACAAAAAGCTCTAATTTAAACCTCACAGAGAATCTGCGTGGAATTTTCACATTTCTTCATCGTATGATAGTGTATTAACAGTATTTTTTATATCATGTAAAATTATGAAAAAAACAGGCAAATAAATCAAATATTTTGCTGATCAAATACATGATAAAAATATTTAAAAAAACGAATTTAATAAATGATATTTCGAATAAGTGGAGAATTATTTATTACTTTGTGTTACTAATTCAAATAAATATTGAACTTAGTTATAATTCTGAAACATATTTCCTTTAAATGTTGGTGTGATTTACATTCGAAACATTTGCAAGCTATTGCTTGATCTATATCAATGATTTCCTAGGTGGGCAATATAATAATTCTCCTGCATCTCCGCATGGCTGTTCAAGTCGTTTAGGGAGCTATCAAGAATGAATTGTGCTTTTTCGAAGCTTGTATATAATTTTGGGATATAAATAAACTGAAGATATCTTAATGAAAGTATAAGATATATTCATTACCGGTTAGAAAATATGTAAAACAATCTTAAATCCTTACAAAAATCTCATATAAAATAAACAGAATATACATTAGAAAGCAAAATTCCATATAATTTTCTGGTTTTAAGCTAAGCTTTTCTTGTGTAAGATACAGCTAATCACAGTTCTCATTAATCAATAGAAAAGTAAACTTTTCTCTGTCTTAATTGTTACGAATATTTAGCTGCAAATTGGCTTACAAAAAATGATTTTAACCAATGACTATATGTATTTTTAACAATTAGAGACGAATATACCGTTCAGAGTCACATAATCTTACAGTAAAAAAGAAGTAAAAGATAGCTTTATAACGAATGTTTGACTCTGGAACATCAGTGAATATGATCACATTCTTTTTGGTTTTACTGGGAATATTGTGGGTACCAATAAAAATTCATCACTATCATAAGATATGACCCATGTAATTATGCAACATTCAGTTACTTTATTAAATATTTGAAGGTCAACATTATTGAATAATTAAAAAAGGTCATTGTTTTTTGGACCGCAGTAGTTGAACCAAGAAATATTATGCAATGAATTATTGAAGTATACATTCTTCAGTATCGTTCACTAAACAATTTGGATTTTAATAGCTTTGCAAATATTTCTTTCTGAAAAAAGGAATCATATTCGTAAATATTAACTAAATTTGTTTATCATTTGTATTACTATAATTTTGTAAATACAATAAAGCAAAAAAGCAATAAAAGCAAAATAATATACTTTTTGGGAGCCCATCGATATAAAAAGTTTACACCAGTAAATGAGTAATGTATACTAGGATATGTATGAGTGTGGCCATATAAAATGACTATATGCTTTAACATCGGTTTCATTTTTTTTCTTATTTTTGTTATTTTATGTCTTGTAACATTTGAAATCTTTAAAGATTGTGGCAATATTTATAAACTCGAAAACGAAATATTCCAAGACCTTTTGATAAAGATGTGTTAGTATTTATTTTCAGGGTACATTGCATTTTGTCAATTTGATATACAAGATAATGGCATCTTTACGCGTGCTATTTTATAGTTATTCCGTATTCTAATCATAAAGAAAAAATGCAATGTGTCTCGGTTTGTAATTTAGTCCATAGACATTGATGCGTGCATGAATGTTGCTAGTAAGAAGCAGTCCATTTTTTTTTACTTTGAAATTATTAATTTAAATTATGTAAATGTTAAATGTGTCTTTAACGTTAACAAAATTGCCTTTTAACATTCTATCTTTTTAAAATTACTCTTAAAGTTAAATCTCTAATTAGATTGTATTTATAGAAAAAATACTGTTCTATATCCAGTAAAAAAGAGTATCTGATGTTATTACATTGCAAAAAATTCTTAATTACTTTTCATCAAAACTTAACATCATTTTCAACAGATAAGGTCTTCCGAAAAAATAGAAAGAATATGTGTCTAATTCTGTATGATATTTAGTAAGAAATCATTTATAATATTCTTTTACATATCCTAGGAAAATATTACTAATATGTAATTACATCATTAAAACAGTACCTAATTGAACAATGCCTTATAAGACTGAAATACTGTTATTACCGATGTTGGACAAATTCCAGTTTTTACATTGGAATCCTTCCAAAACAAGGTCAGGTTAAAACAGTGTATTTATAATGCTGCATTCATAAGTATGGACCTTTGTAAGTTTTAATATAAAAGATAAAAAGTTTCTTTTAAAGAAAGTTTGACAAAATTTAATATGCCTTTAATTATTTTCAATTGTTAAATTATACGTTCCTGCATAATTGCAAATTGATAATAGCATAAAACAAAAAATATGCTGAAAGTAAAAAAAAAAAAAGTTGTTTTCTGTTTGTCACATACCCGTAAAAGGAATGTCAATATCTGCATGATTGGACAAATGCAAATAACTATTAACTTTTTACTGCACCAACGTGCCATATCTGGACCATGCATAAAAGTATTGCAATTTTGGTACTTCTTGGTTATCCTGTCGACCAATTTTGCCAAATTATAGATATCGCCAAACTGTTCCCCAAATTACATAAATTGATGCTATTTTTTATGTTACATAACAGTAGAACAAATAAATTAGTAAAACATAATCAAAAATACAAATAAAAAGTTGAATTAAAAATCACTTGATGGCATAAAAAACATGTGTATTGTAGTTTATGTCAAGTGAAAGTGACATTTACAATCTTCCATTACTGGCAAGTAATCTTATGGTTTGGCGATAGTTTTTCGGTCGTCTATCCAAATAATACCCAATTTTCATTATGTACCATGAATTTGACGAATATCATGTCTCTGATCAGGAACAAACCAAAAATTGAAATAAAAATTACTATACCCACGGTCAGATGTCTGCACTAGACAAATAATTAGAATAAGTTTTTCGGAAACAAAAGAAATTCCGATCAATTTATTAAGATAAAATTTACTAACATTATTTATTCTGAAAGCTTTAAAATTTTATTACAGAAAAACTTCAGAGAATTAAGGAGGTAAAATTAAATAATGTCAGCTTATTTCGTATAGCAATAATATATTTTAAAACCTTAATTGGGTATATATATACAGGGTGTCCCAAAAGGTCGTTTACAAACTTAACATGCTGGTCTGTCATATCATGATGAACAATATTAAATAAGGAACTAAGGGTCCCAAACGTCTTCCAAAGGAGATATGCGTCATTAAAGTTTAGGGTCCTTCGTTTGCGGTTTTCACTAAAACTATTCTTTATGTCAGTATTTTCTTGAAAATAAATTATAAAGATAAATTTCAAAAAATATCGATAGAGGGCGCTTTAGACTTTGGAGTAACAATAAACTAGTTTTTACCATTATTTTTTGCATCTCATTAAAATTTTTTAGAAGCTTAGATATAAACTTAAATTTTGAGCTCAAAATCTAAATCGTAGGAAGTGGTTAAGTAGCTCAAACTGAATCGCGGGGGGGAGGTTCAAATTTCAAATGATTATAAAAAACGGAAAAATTGGTCACTTGATTTGCGATTTTCACTAAAATTATTCTTTATGTCAGTATTATCTTGAAAATAATTTATAAAGATAAAATTCAAAAAATGCCGATAGAGGGCGCTTTAGACTTTGGAGTAACGTACAACTATTTTTTTCCGTTATTTTTTGCATCTCATAAATTTTTTTTTTAAAGCTTAGACATAAACTTAAATTTTGAGATGAAAATCTGAATCGTTGGGAGTGGTAAAGTAGCGCAAACTGAACTGTGTTCAATGGGAGCGGAGAGATCCAATTTCAAATGATTATAAAAAACGGAAAAATTGGTCGGTTTTCGCTAAAACTATTCTTTATATCAATATTTTCCTGAAAATAAATTTTACAGATATCTTTCAAAAAATTCCGTCGGAGGGCGCTTTAAACTTTATAGTAACCAACAACTATTTTTTAACGTTATTTTTTGTATCTAATAAAATGCTTGTAAAAGTTCAAACTTAAATTTTGTGCTCAAAATCTGCATCATTGTGAGTAATTAAGTGGCAAAAAATTGAACTGCGTTCGAGGGGTGGGGAAGGTAACATTTCAACTCCTGAACACAGTTCAGTTTGCACTTCTTAACCCCTCCTATCGATTTAGATTTTGAGCACAAAATTTAAGTCCAAACTTTTGCAAGCATTTAATTAGATTTTTTTTTAAAAAAAAAGGTTAAAAATAATTGTTGGTTATTCTAAAGTTTAAGACGCCCTCTAACGGATTTTTTTTAATTATCTTTAAAATTTATTTTCAAGGAAATATTGACATAAAGAATAATTTTAGCAAAAACCAACCAATTTTTCCGTTTTTATAATCATTTGAAATTTGAACCTTCCCACCCCCATTGAACACAGTTCAGTTTGCGCTACTTTACCACTTCCAACGATTCAGATTTTCATTTCAAAATTTAAGTTTATGTCTAAGCTTTTAAAAAAATTTATGAGATACAAAAAATAACGAAAAAAAAAATAGTTGTACGTTACTCCAAAGTCTAAAGCGCCCTCTATCGGTATTTTTTGAATTTTATCTTTATAAATTATTTTCAAGATAGTACTGACATAAAGAATAATTTTAGTGAAAATCGCAAATCAATTGACCAATTTTTCCGTTTTTTTATAATCATTTGAAATTTGAACCTCCCCCCGCAATTCAGTTTGCACTACTTAACCACTTCAAACGATTTAGATTTTGAGCTCAAAATTTAAGTTTATATCTAAGCTTCTAAAAAATTTTAATGAGATGCAAAAAATAATGGTAAAAAGTAGTTTATTGTTACTCCAAAGTCTAAAGCGCCCTCTATCGATATTTTTTGAAATTTATCTTTATAATTTATTTTCATGAAAATAGTGACATAAAGAATAATTTGAGTTAAAACCGCAAACAAATCGACCAATTTTTCTGTTTTTTATAGTCATTTGAATTTTTGGACCCTAAACTTTAATGGCGCATATCTCCTTTGGAAGACGTTTGGGACCCTTAGTTTCCTATTTAATATTGTTCATCATGATATGACAGACCAGCATGTTAAGTTTGTAAACGACCTTTTGGGACACCCTGTATATGACAATGTCAATCAAATTCCATTGGTTGAAAGTATTTTGATCGAAATTAGGAGATCTTACCATTATTGCAGAGTTTGTTTGTTTACTTCGCTAAATCATCGAAGAAAATTCTACAGGTGATTTTAAATTTATGAATGGAAGTAAACGCTAAAAAAAAATTTGTTAGTCTCACTTAAGGTTTTCATGCTTTATGCGTTGGTTACAAACATCAACATGGGATATTTAAGAAATAGAGCTGTATAGGTCTTAGTTGAAATAAAAATTATGGTTATTATTTAAAATAATTTCTTTTAAAAATGCTCAATAAGTACAATGCTATTATTTTTTATCCTCTTCGGTTAATTGTAGAAGTAAAAAAAAGTCATAATAAAATTATTTCAAGATGTAACCCACGTAAAAAAAATAATAAAAAGAAAAACAAAAAATAAATAAAATAAAAGCCGTTTTGTAAATAAAAGCTGTTCTATATATACGTATATTCGTGCGTACGTGCGTAACGCGATAACTCCTGATAGAAATATCCGATCTATTTGAAATTTTGTATATAGTTATCTTCTGATAAGGCGCTTCTCTGATTAGTTTTTGAAGTTCATTCGATATGTATAGGAGAGGGATTGGGGGGATCATTCCCCTCCCCTTAATTGATATAATTGTTTTTTTATTAAGAATTATGAGTTTTCATTCAAAATTTAGCCATAGGATCATTCAGATGAGGCGCTTCCATGATTAATATTAGATGCTCATTGGATAAGTATAAAGAAAGGGAACGGAGGGCTAATGCCCCGCCTCTTGATTTATATAAATATGTTTCTCATGCAGAATTTAACAGATTTTATTCAAATTTTAAACATAGGATCATTCTTATGAAGGCACCGCCATGATTTGTTTTACGAGTTTACTGGATAAGATTAAGAGGGAGGAAGTTATTTTTAAAGTCAAAATTCCAACTACTATTAAAATTAAAAGTTTTGCATTAAGTGTAATTCTCTCTTATATCTGAAAATTTTGAGACGATTGTCCGCGGGAATCTCTGTGCGGAAAGTTTCGGATATTTATTAAAGGATCCTGTTCCAATTATTGGTAAAATATATTTTTTAAAACAGCAGCCAAAATATAACTCAAATTGGGACGAAATTCATTCATCTCGCGATTTGAAAGGCAGCTTCTCATAAAGAGTTGAAACAACTAGGTTAGCGAGTCTTGGCTATACTGGATCTTGACTATAACGACCCCTAAATTAATAAGGCGGTGTAACATTTAAAAAATGATCAATATATTAGAATCTCACAACCATAGTTTCCCAAATGCATTTAAAAAGTGAAATAGCCTATTTACAAGGTGCAAGAAATCTATTTTATTTACCAATAAATAATATTTCCGCAATTGAAAAGCATGTTTATCGAACAGAAGTACACGATATTTAAATAACCGACGTTTTAGATAACTGTCTAAAGATTTCACACTGCTTATTGTAAAAGACCCGGATGATAATGTTAAGTCATTGGGGGCGTTCTTTTCAAATATCTTGCTCAATTTTAATATTTTGGCATGCTTATTTTACATAGGATAGCTGAAGATGTTCTACAACCGGGCTAGTTTTTACTTTTTCAATTTTGACTTCAAATTTTTTATTTATTATTGTTGAAAAACCGTTGACAAAAAAACCGAACTTTCAAAACCGTTTAGAAACGGTTTTGAAATAAAAATTATCATAATATAAAAAATATGTAATCAAATTAAAAAAATCAAAACTAGCGCGGTTGTAGGGCGTCCTCAGCTATCCTATCCAGAAAAATGTAAACATAACGTTATCATCCGAGTCTTTTTCAGTCAGTAGTGTAAACCCTTAAGATTTAAAATGGATAACGCTTACTTAAAATTCGATTAAATAAACAATTATAGATGTTAAAGTTTTATTTTATTTAAAAATCTTAGTACTTTCGAACCTTTTCCAAACAGTTTGGATCTTTGGTTGGCAGAACTGTTTGGAAAAGGTTCGAAAGTACAAATATTTTTAAATAAAATAAAACTTTAACATCTATAATTGTTTATTCAATCGCCTTTTAAGTAAGCATTATTCATTTTATGTTAAAAGCAAGGCGGAATTTTATTCTGTCATATATTTTATATGTATTTAGAGTTAAGATTTATCTTTAAAAGTATTTTATGAGTCCCCCAAACAGACCACCCAGATTTTATATATATCTTTTAAAATGTTATTCAACAAATGATGCTTAAACGTAACATGACTTAACGAACGCATATTAATAATCTGTACCCAAATCACTTAACAGTAGATAACACTGTACAGTTAGTAATTATTTGTTTATGAATTCGACTAAATTTTCACTCGTGTTATTAGGAAATTTTACATACAGAATATTTTTCTTTCTTAGTAATACATGAGACGAGTACATAGTGGAGGTGGGTCAATAAGGGCCATTTTTTGCCCATCAGCACCTAGACGTGACGTACAAAATACCTAATGGACAATCCAAGGGCCGCGTCTTGTGTAGTATATGAACATATTCAATATTTGGTTTTTTAATTTTGATTGAGCTATGGCACAGTACAGTAGCATCGTAAGCCAGAAACCATAATATGAAAACAACAAGTACCCAGCACTCTACGACACTTTCGCGTATTTTACACTGACAGTATTATTATATTATAATGTTTCGCTGTATTTTTATCCAAATATTATAGGTTATCGAAATTGTGTGCCGAAAAATCAAATTTTGGTTACGAGAGGTATCCCTTAGCATCCTCTGTTGAAAACTGTTGCTTCTTATTTAAGAATCTTGACATTTCATGTTCAATATTCATTACGTTCCAAACAATCCCGGTAAAATCTATCAATATTCCCAACATCATTTGGCTTCAGCCACTCTTTGATATTATATGAATATTTTTTTAATGTGTTTGTAAGTATGTTAGCATATCAATGTATAAAATTGAAGCTGGTGTTATACACAATTGAAGTGAAAAAACTTCTTGAAACACCATAAAAAATTTTTTATGGTGTTTCAAGAAGTTTTTTAACTTCAATTATGTTAGCATAATTATTCTTTGTTTCCGCGAAGTAAGGAACGAAGATATTCAAAATGTAATTTGAAGTAGTGACGAATACCATATTGTTAATGAAAGATCTTTCTTTGTATAGCCAGAAGGAATGTCTCTGAAAGGAATATTTCACACTCTTTTGGATATAAGTGTACGTGTTATCGAAAACAATAATCACAGTATCATTGTCGTGATACGGAATAAACAATCTTCCTGCTGAAGGCCTCATATATTTTTCAATAACTTGTGTTCTGGTGATGTGTTCCATTGCATGGTGTCTTTGAACAACGTTCTCAATCAAAGCCTGGTTTTCATATTTTGCAGAAGATATTATTATATTTCTTATATTGAATAACGCAGACAGAACACCGTGATAGAGACCAGTTCTTTGTTTTATAAGTAACACTGCAAAGAGAGTACGAGATGATCGCTTTTTTGAGGAACGTATTTTGGACTTTACAAGTTTAAAGATATAGTTAAAATCCGATATGAATATACCTATAAAAATATAATAATAGATTTCGGAAAAGTGCCCCAATGTATCAAAATCGAGGCCTTCTTTGCTACATTTCTGATATTGTTTTAAATATTTTCATGCATCGTATTTCATACATCGATGTATTCTCACTTACAGGATCTTGCAGAGTCAATTTACCGATCAAATAATATGATTTTTGTAGCATCGTTTTCGCGACGAAATACAGATTTTAGATTCTATAAATGCTTGAGTTTCAATAGCTTTTTCTTCAAAAACGTCGCAGTTCTTACCTTTACATATTATACAACAAGTGTTAGAGTTGTGAAAAAGAGATATTGACCCCCAAATGTATATTAGGTTTTTTTATTTGTGGTCTCATCAACATTATTCATTGACGCATAATCTCTTAGTGTTACATCAGAAGAAATAGAAGTATTTAGAGGCTGGGAAGCACGAGATACATATTATTTGCATTTAGAGCACTATTTAGAACCACTCTGTAAATCTAAGTTTTTCGAACATCTAAGTATCTATATAACTTTTCTGTTAGAACAGATACGAAAAGTTTTCTGCGAGATTTTAAAACAATGACATTGGTACCCAAGCATTATTTATAAGTAATTTCTTTAATAATTATTTACGAAAACAATTTTCGAAAACAACTTTGACGTCTGAACAACGTTAATACTTTTTAAGTGCGGCAAAAGAAGTCTGAACGCGCTCCTATAGTAGTGCATTTGATTCTCTCACGTGATATTTTTTTTTCACTTTTACAGGTAGAAACGCACCCTGAACCCAAATAAAATAATGCTCATATAAAAGCTTATACAGAGTAGAATCATTGTATGTCAAAAATGATTGGGTTCATCGAGCGCTTCTTAATAAAAAATTAATTCAAAAACTCAAAAATGCAGAAAAGATCCAAAACACTCTACTTTCGGGCTATAATTTCCATGACTTACTATTTTATTTATCACGTAAAACTTATATTACACAAAAATACATATATTTAACTACACTGTGAAAAAAAAGGGTCGATCTACTAAAAAAATTTTAGTAATCCTTGTAATTACTAAGAAATTTTTAGTAATCTTACTCGGTTACAAGGAATCTGTAAGAATAACTAGAAAAAAGTTAGCAATGAATAGAGTTAATAGTTTTATATTTTTAATAGCTATTACTAAAACTCACTTGGTGTGGCCTGATAGCCTGGTGGTCATAGCACCGATCTCCAGGTTGAAAGTACCTGGGTTCGATGCTGGCCACTGCCAAATATGCACCGAAGTAAATAAAGGGATTATGAAAGTCCTGTCATAGTAGTTACGGGATAATAGTCATGGGAAATGATCTCTGAACTTTCCCTGCCCTTTAGAAACATGTCAAAATAGAGTAGGTAGCAATGTTTGGTGCTGCCATCTATTGCGGCTTTACCAAAAATCTTCCGTTTCGAAGTCTGTCTTTTTACCCACTGGATGTAACTCGAAGGAAACTCCTACCCTTCGGGCACACGTAATTGTTACTAAAAATAATTTTGTAGGTATTACTAAAATTTGCTTGGTGGCTCATACTAAAAAATTTTAAGTTAGTTATACAAAAAATTCTTTTGTTCAGTTTACAAAAGAAATGTTTGTTTCATTTGCAAAAAAAAAGTTTGTAATGGTTGCTAAAAAATTCTGTGGAATACAAATTTACTAAGAAATTTTTAGTAACCTCTTGAATTTTTTTTACAGTGTATACAAAGTTACTGAACAATCATCTGAATTCGAAACTTTTTTTTTTCCGGGTATATGATGGACGAAAAATAGCCCTTATTGACCCACCCCTTTTGCAGTTTAATATTATAATTATTATTTTATTAATAAATTATTGGCGATTGGAAGCTGTTGTAATTATTTTACGCTCAAAATTCTGCACGAGAACTTTAATTTCTTGAAAATGAATTAATATAAATGAATGAAACTTTAAAAATAAATAAAAATAAAATGAAAGGTGTAAACCTTGCTGCTTTTTAAAAGGGGTTAAACCAAAAATCATGCTATGCAACATTTTTCGCAACTTCTCTTACAACATCTATCCTTTAATTTTTTTTCCATTTTACTCCATGAAGGTAATTTAGAATCATAAAACAACTTAATTTATGAAACGTAAGCATAGCAATTTTAAAATACACTTCACTTTACTTTTGAACTTTTCTAAATTACTATCGTAGATACAACTCATTTTCTAAACTAATGATGATATTATTTCGCCAAGTTACAAATTTATTGAAGCTTAAACCAGTTTATCATAAACACTTTCTAGAAAATATGACCTTCAATTCTATGAATTCATTTTAATGGTAATTATAGCAAGTTTTAGAATTCAAAATATAAAATAATACAACATTAAAAAATTACTGTATAAGAAGAATTTACATTTAAATTTACATCCATAAATATTCATAAATGATCATCACGTATTATGATAAAACTAAAGCGTTTTAAATGTGTCTTTTTTAGGCTGATATTTCTCTACTATAAAAAGCCTAATAGAGATTTGTCAGTACTTCGCTAATGTATAATGATTCAGATGCTGCATATTCACAAAGTTGTGATGATCCGTTTGCCAGTTTTAAATACAGATAACGAAACGAGAAATTTTAAATCCGCTATACGTTTATGCTGTTTCTGTGTTAAAATCCCATAGTAAAACAAAATTAGAGAAAATAAATGTTTACTTGTGGATTGTGTTCTTTGAAAGCTACAGTATTATAACGAAATAAGTTACAGAAAGAAAATATAAGGAAATAAAGTCAATGTAATTCCAAATTCTTATACATTTATACACTGTGATAGTAGTTTTTGTAATGTTGATAGATTTATTATTTAGAATACAATAATTCATTAAATGCATGATATATATATATATATATATATATATATATATATATATTATAATTGTAAAACATTATGTTTAAAAAAAAACAGTTTTTTAGTTCTTTTCAAATTTTAAATTATTACCACTGACGGGTAGAAAAACATCGTCTTCAGTTGATTTCAAACCTTCTTCTTTAAATTTAAAGGGATTTCTAACTGTACGTAATTCCCCAAATCGTAACTGCAACACATTCCTGAATATGCAGCATCTATGAACACTTTAATACATTTATGTATTTCACAACATAAAAGAATGAATGTATGCTGAAATGATGCGTAAAGATGTTTTAGATTGTGAGCGACATATCTTGTTTGCCTTGATTAAATATGATTATGTATGATTTCTCTTCCTATAATGCTTCTAAGTTAGTAGTTATAGATAGCTGTATGTTCCATTAACCAACAAAGCAATCTTGATACATTTACTCTCAGTGTTACGTATCGGTGTTTAATACTGCCGCAGGAAAATTAATAACTGATGAGAATATGTGTCAGTTTAATGAAACAATTTGTAAATGAAACTCTATAAATAGGGTCAATGTGTCAACAACTCTGATTTAAGTTTATCTTTATTCTATCAAAATCCTATTAATAATTATTTTACTTAGGCCTCTAACTATAAATATAGTGATACGTATAATTGTTATGTTTTCCATGTATTTCTAAATTATAAGAATGATTTTCTGAAGCAATATTTTTTTCTGTTAGCACATTACACAATTTGAATATTAACGTACGTTTTTACCATTCGTAAACTATTACTTTCTTTTTTAGATTTTCATTAATTATCATTTAGTTAGCTAACACTTGAATGGATAAAAATTTGATCAAGTTTTTTAACCTAATTCACTTCTTTACTGTATAATTTATGTATCAGATTTTTTTTTGTCTAATAAGATATTTGTTTAGAAAAAAATACCGTCATCATCCTGCTTCAAAAGTAACGTGTTATGCATAAAAACTTACTGTGTAATGACAAGCATTTATTTTCCGTTTAATTGTTTGTAGTGTATATATATATATATTACAGTAACGAAAATATTTTTTTATTTATTGCACGAAAGAAAAAATTACATATATTGTCGTAAAAACTCTCGGAATAGATAATGTTAAAATAAACAAATGATAGTGCTTTCAAACAGGAATATAAACTGGAGACTGAGCTCTTTTTATCGTTCTCAATAAGTGACACCCATACGCACTAGACGACATTATCCATTTTAAGTACGGCTCACTGCTATAACTGACTATACAGGCAGTCAAATCTCACTGCAGATAATGATCGGATAGGCGTATGAAAATTTGCACTAGAGACACATAGGCTGTTTCATGACCACAAAACTTTTGTGTAGATGACTATTGGGGTACTTCTCTACTACGATATGTACGTAATTAACCATTCAGTTTACATATGATTAGCTGAGGGATCAGCATGTTGAGAGTTGTCATGAATGTTTAGGTCACCCATTTTGTTTTTGTATGGAGTGCATAGGATAATTCCGGGTACAACTATAAAATGGACATCCTCTCGCTGTTACAGAAGTAATTTAAGGCTTTAACATCTTGGTATAAACATCGATGTCCATTCTGGTACATTGAAGAATGAAATGTAGAGGCATTAGATCGTTTTCATTTTTCGGGAATCTCCGGAATCAACAATGAGGCTAGACATTTTCCTGCACATGTCTACAATTTTAACAACTTCAAGGATATTTTTTTGGTTTTCTTTCTTGTTCTGTGCAACATTCATCTTGTTTTTAAGAGCATATTTGCTTTATTGGTGTTTGAGCGTAATAAGGAGGTTCCTGTCTCTTGTCATACGGTTATCACTCCCTCTCTCCGAGCAACAGTGGTATTCTCATAATCACGTGCGAGCTATGATGCAGGTCTTTATGAATAGTATATCATATTGTGACTTCATCAACCTGAATCCCAATAATAAGTTCTCTCAATTACTTCGTATGGTTCCATCGACTTGACTGAAGAAGTCTGGCGTTTTGTGATTTCCTATTCCTGAAAATATTATTTCCTGCATGAAATATTTTCTACATGAAACGTGGCAGAAAAAAACTCTCTACATTGCTCACGATTGATCTGGCAAGATTCAATTACGCAGCAATATCTAAATCGAAATGTTCTTACGCCAAAGCGCCAATTTCAGCATGCCTCTTTATGTCTTCCGTAAGCCTAAGTTTTGCCATTATTACATGTAACAGAAAAATAAATTTTGATATATAGGCTGGTATTTCACGTATAAAGTGTGTTCTCAAACTTTTGCCGTACCCTGTATATATATATATATATATATATACTCTTATAATACCATTAACTGTAAAACAGTATATGAACCATTGAATTTAATACAAATTACCACATTGATATATGAGGAAAGAATTAAAATTAATTCAAATGAAATTTGCAGAACCAAAGGTGAATCATGAGGACCGCAAATATTGTGGAACTACAAATAAAGTGTGTGGCTCCTTCTTAATATTAGACATGTAAAAGCAGAATAAAACGAATTTGTGATAACCAACACACATAAAACAAATACTAAATGGAGAAAAAAATTTAAAAAAATCATAATAATATTATTAAATTGGATACAAAAATAAAGAAAACATACCATACACTATAGTTTACCCTAAAAAAGATGTAGCAAAAAATCACTAAATTTAATGACTTAATACAAGATGGAATAAGGAATAAAATAGATAATTAATATATGCTTCTTATACACTTAGATATAGTATTTTTGGTATTATCCCGATTATTAAAAGTTGGGTACAAGTTAATCCTTAAAATTAATTAAATTATGTTAAAATATTCAGTTGATTATATATATATATATATATATATATATATATATATATATATGTATGTATATGTATTTAAATTTTAGAAGTTTTGTTATACTTTGTTGTTTCATTTATATTAGACTTCATGTATAAATTATTAATAAGTAGCATACCAAGTGCTTTTCAGAAAGAATTAAATGTAAAAAATCTAATTTATTTTCCAACAGAATTGATTAGTATACTCAGCAATATTAACATACTATTCAAACTTTCTTGATTTATTTTGCTAATTAGAAAACATATTTTTAATCTTTGAAATCCATGCGATAATTAGTTTTGACTTTAATTAAAGTTAGTATAATTAAATTTTTACAATCAATGCTTTTAATTTTAAGCTAAGTTTTACAAAATTAAGTTCATCTAAGTATAATTGCTGTAAACAACGTTTTATAAATCAGAATTAATTACAAACATCATTTTTTACAATACAATTAAAAATCACTCTTGTAAAAGTTTTTCTTCATAATAAGAACTCTTAAAAGATGTGTTTATTTATAGTTGAATGGAAATTTGAAAAGCTACTTGATAGAAAAAAGTTTAAGTTTTAAAGGATGAATTGCATTAAATATTTGCATATAGTAATTTGAAAAATTTTTCATGTGTCTTTTGGAACAAGCTTTTTATTACTTAATAAGTTTTATTTTTTAATCTTAATTAAAGTGACAGTACAACTATACATCAATTCATGTACTGTGCATTATGCTGTAAATCAAAGACAGGTGTCTATTAATTAAAAATATTTTTTAATACGTATTTATTTCTCAATTTTTGTGATTCTTTGTATAAAAACTTGCATTTTTATTTACTCTAAAAATTATCTGATTTTTTTTCTCTTGAATTAAAATACATATATCATCTGCACTTTCCATTTCGCACACAGCAAAGACAAAATGTATATTATAAATTGATTAAAGAATATTATTTATTCAGTTGTGGCACTATAGCTCCGTGCAAATAAAATTTTCAACATGGCAAATTTGCTGTAGTAATTTGCATTATTAACAATATTTTAAAAAAAAATCGCTAAAAAAATTACATAAACCAGAAAATCCTGTCCGGTTAGATGTGTGAAAAGAAGTACATTTCTTAAACTTTTGAATATCACATAAAATGTTTTGTTAAGGGAATATAATATTTTTATCAGCAACGGATGTTGTCAAAAATACATATCATTTAAACTTTCTATTTCGCACACAGCAGAGGCAAAATGTATAGTATAAAATAATTAAAGAATATTATTTATTCAGTTGTGACACTATAGAACCGTGCAAATAAAATTTTCAACATGGCAAATTTGCATTATTATCAATATTTTAAAAAATAATTCGCTAAAAAATTACATAAACCGGAAAATTCTGTCCGGTTGAAAACGGAATGTGTGAAAGCAGTGAAAGCGTTTTCACCGGATGTGTGAAAACGCTTCTGAATATTACATAAAATGTTATGTTAAGGTAATATGATATTTGTATCAGCGGCGGATGTTTTCAAAAAGTATTGCACAATTATTATCTTAACAATATTGTCATTTGTCAAAGATGGCCCAATGAGAATAGATTATAGTTAACGTTGAATTTAAAAGCAGATATTTTTTCGGACCAACTCCAGTATGCTCGGTACGAAACTGTATCTATACATGACAAAATGTTCTTCAATATTCAGTTATTGTTCTGTAATATTGTCTCCTTGTCAAGATTCGTAGAAAAATAGCTTAGTAAATGAACTTTATATGTAACCATGTTTACACGATCGCATGTTAGTTAATAATGGCATACTTTACTGTTGTTTCGAGAAATTTGGATGAGCATTTTGCTTGTCCGAAACAAAATTGACACATTTCTCGAAATTTCGTTTTTAGTTTTATTCCACTATTATGTCTGTCAAAGGTTTGTCTTGCTACACAAAAAGTTTGACGAATTTCGTTACAGGGGAAATCCCTTTATTATGCAATATGTCCATTCGTGACCACAAAAGTGGAATGGATTGTGTGGAAAGATAAAATTTACCAAACCCCCCAAACTTCATAAATGTCTTTATTATTAATTGTTTTATATTTTCAGCAGGTTCTTATACCTGCTTCACCGATAAATTGTATAATTTTATGTTACCCTAAATTCATTAAAATTTTCTTTTAAATTTCTATGAAATTTGCTTTTGTCAAAATCTTTTCTTGAAGATGAGCGATATATGTATTAGCACAATTATAACGATAGACAGCATATATATTTCAAGTGAACACTGCAAGCATATTGGAACTTTGTCTAACATTATCGGACGCTATTTTTCTATACACTTGATATTGTATAACATACTTTATATATGTAGTACTGTTTAAATAAAATGTCTTTCCGCTCTATGTGTTATTTAATAATAGGTTTTTTTATATCTTTTCAGATATAAAAAAATCTATTATTAAATCTTAAAGCATCTTTACATAATTATTTATTCTTAAATCATCTTTACATAACTACAATTTAATCTCAAAATATCTGATAAATCAATGTAATTTGTAATTTTAGTTTTTCATTAATTTGAACGAAAAGATGAGTATACCTATACATGATTGAACGCATGTTTACATATGCACACATATAATGAGTAATTGAAAGACCTGCGTGAAATAATAATAGGCATGTGCCTGAACATGCAGATACTAATTCAAACAGTTAATTTGCTTACATAAATCTAAGAACATAAAAATACAAATAAAGAAAAAATTACACAGAAATATATTTTATGACAACGAAATACGTTTAAAGATTTTTCCACAGATATATGTGTAAGAACAGAAGATTACTTAGATCACATAGAGTGCACATATTGATCACAGCTATTTGTATAACAACGGAATATCACATGGGCTTTTGCATAACAGTATTACGCAGAAATATGTATAAGAAAATAATGTTACATAGAAATATGCCTACATATGTCAATACAATAAATAGCGATATTTGAAAACCTACAGGGTGTCCAAGAAAGGACTCCCCAACTTTGAAATGTCATAACTTCGAAACAGTGAGAGATAGACATGTGAAACAAGTTGAATGTTAGACAGATTGGTCTGGAATTTTTTATACAGCAATTTGAAAAAATACTTCCAATATTGGATAATAGGTGGCAGCACAAGCACATGGAGCTTTAAATGGTATTTCATTCGTGCGTCTGTTTCATTACTGACATAAAATAGTTGTATAGAATTAGAGAATAATTGGGAATTGAAGAATATCATGCATATTCCTTGGAACAACGAATTTTTATTGTACTTTAATTCCATCGATTAAATCGAAGTCCGACGATGACAAAGCGAAGCTTTCAAAAAAGTATAATGGTAAAAGTGTCCAGACTTGAAAACAATTCGCAATTTATTCAACGAATTTGAACGGACAGACAGTATGGGAGATGATTTAGCCGGAAATGTGGGATGCAGTCGATCAGTCACGACATCTGAAAATGTGCAAACAGTTGAAGAAATTGTTAAACGTTGTCCTCGAAAATCCATAAGGCGAGTTGCCGCTAAGGCAGGATTGTCAAACGCCACTACGCATAGTATAATTCGAAAAGGCCTGAAGCTGTTTCCCTATAAAATACAGTGCCAACAAACGACAACTAATACAGCTCTGCAACAAAGAGAAGTTTTTGCAAATGAGTTACTGCAGATGATTGATGAAAATAAAATTGATGTCGGTCATGTATGGTCCACCGATGATGCCCTCTTTCATTTAGAGGGATATGTGAACAAACAAAACTGGCGAATATGGGGCACTGAAAACCCGTTTGTGTATATTTCAAAACCACTACACTCAGCAAAATTTACAGTGTGTGCAAGACGGTCCAGCAAACGAATCATTGGACCCTTTTTCAGGAGGGAAACGATTAACACATCTCAATATATTGAAATTTTACAGCAGTTTATTGGAACATTTCAAGCTATAAAGGATGCACCAGAGATTTCATAGTTTATGCAGGATGGTGGCCGACCGCACCGTACTATTGCAGTGTTTGAGGTCCTTGAGGAATACTTCATTGAGAGAGTCATTGCTTTAAACTATCACAAAGTGACAGGTATTGGTATGGATTGGCCACAATACTCCCCAGATCTCAATCCATGCGACTTCTTTTTGTGGGGTTACTTGAAGGACGCTGTTTATTCTAAGAATCCCCAAACACTGAAACAACTTAAACAATTCATCGGTGAAGCATGTGCATCCACTTCAGTAGAAGTATTGCAACAAGTGATTTCGAACTTTACTTTTAGGTTGCGTCATGTTGTTGCTGAAAAAGGTAACCATATCGAATCCATTGTAATGTGATTTTTATCTCAGCTAAAACTGCTCACTTTCAAGAAATATTTCAAAGACACGGTTTTGTGATTGCAGCGGCCTCTCGTGTCCAACATTGGAACAATTTTTTTAATTGATATATAAAAAATTCCAGACCTATGTGTCTAACATTCAACTTGTTTCACATTTCTATCTCTCACTGTTTCGAAGTTATACCATTTCAAAATTAGGGAGCCACCCTGTAGCTTGCGTAATAGGGTAACACCCCCATTAATTGGCATGCACCAGTGATTGGCACATTTTACAAATATGTCCTAAAAAAAGATTTATATCCAGTCTTTTAAAAATTCAAGACCATATATCAGTTATATGCTCATTTACGTTAAAGATTATAACTTTGATTTATTTTACAAGATGACAATAGAGCCTAGGAAAAAGAAACAAATATGGCTTGTATCAAATTAGCCATTTTGTTCCAAATTCTTCTGCTTTTGCTTAAGGAAGGCACGCTTTTCAATTCATTATTAGCTGATTTATAATATGTTTTAAATTTTAATTGACAACAGTTTTGTTTAGTTAAAAAGGGTTACTTTAAATGTGTAAAAGTATTTTCGACACAAATATTTGGATTTCTGAATTAATGGTAGTTGCCAATTAATAGTGCTTCAATTTTGCTAGTTCCAAGTAATTGGAACATATTTCAATTACAAGGAATTCGCAAGGAATTTGAGATTAAACAATTTATTTTGGTAGTGCTTTTAAAATTATAGACTAACTTTGTTTATCATTTGTTTTTATTTGAAAATATAAATTTTATCAGTAATTGGAATCCATCAAAGCTTCATATGACAATTAATGGGGACAGCATGAAAATTACTGGGTATTAATGTAAGTATATTGTATTGTTTTAAAATGTTCACATTTCAGACTAATATGCTGATTTCTTACTCTCAAAAACCTGAAATATGGCATCTTCATCTACAGTAAATTAATTTAAAGCGATTAAACCCAATGCAAAATGTAAAGTTTTTTTTAAATATAAACATATGCGAATTACTGGATCCCAAGGTGTCATACATTGGTGCTCTAGGTGCCAATTACTGGTGATTTCAGTAACGTTTTATAAATATATTTTTATAAAAATACTTTTTCAATTTTTTTTTTGCCTTTAGTGGGGAAAATAGATGCACAGATATGAATTCTTTGATTTAAAAATATTTCCAAGTAAATAGGTTATTTCTTTGTAATGAAAGTGTAAGTAAGTTTAACGACAAATTCTTAATGTGCCAATTACTGGGGATGTTAGCCTAGTTGATGGCTTTGAAAGTGGAGATTGTGAGTTTAAATCCCGTTTCGGTAAATATTATTTTTTAATGTTGATTGAATTAAATATTGAATTTATCTTCTTGATGCATATTTTTCAAATTTTGCGTCTGAATTTGATTAGAAAAAAAATCTTGTAAAAATTATATTAACTTCACGATTCTCATATTTTGAAAATTTTTTTTAATAGAGTGTTTATTCAGATTCTATTAATACATTTTTGCTATTAGGTAGCTTTCATTACAAAAAGCAAAAATCTACTTATTGCAGCCGTCCGGAGGAAAGCACATCAAGAACATTTTGGTATATTTTCACCAATCATGACCCCCCCCCCCCAGACCCCAAAACCATCCTCCGTTGAAATATTGACATATATATATATATATATATATATATATATATATATATATATACGAAGGCTGTAAATTAAGTAATGACAACATAAATATAAAACAATTTTTAATGAACTTACAAGTACAATTGCATTTTATTCCTTTTATGTAGTCACCAACAAAACTTATAACCCTTTGCCAAATGTCAGGAAGGCGTTGTAGGAAAGTGGCAAGGTGATGATTGTTGATGCAAGCGACAGAGCGCCCGACAGCGTTGAGTATAGATAAAACGTCATGACTTCGACCAACTTCTAAGGATAATTCTAGGACACTCAATACACGGTCTATGGTAAGGATGTCACTCAGGATGTCAATCTACTCTTGAGGAATGGAGGGCGGACCTGTGCATTGAAAACCCGTAGTGTCATTCCGTCCCGAACGAAATGCTTGAACCCATCGTGCTACTGTCCTATACGGTAACGCATTTTTGCCACAAGGTTTCTACCAAGGCCCCCTTATCATAATATCAAGGCCTCGCATTCAGGAGAAAATCTATTGTAGAAATTGTCCCTATAATTGCCAACTTATTATATGACTTTGTCTCGTATGTAACGCCACCTGGTGCATACTACTGCTAATAATCCCATAGGAAATAATGGAAAACATTTCAGTTTCTAACATTAGATGGCGCTACCAACGTGAAAATCATGTAGTTCAGCACCCCCTGTACTGCGGTCAAAGGAAACTTGGTGAATGACAAGCCTTTATATTATGATAAGTTAGCCTTGGTTTCTACTAATCCTCGATAGCATTCTACTGCATTTTTTGCCACGGGCAACCTCGATTTTAGGCCACGACCACTGATCACATTTTGAAAACATGCTTTAGAGCGATGGAAATGAAACTCCTCACTTTAACGCCACTCAACAACTACCCTTCTAAGGAGACCAAATGTTTTGAACTCTACAGAACGACAACAGCGCCACCTCACCGCTCCCATATCCTATTCGTGCATACCTGCCCTTCTGTGAGTTTCAAGGTTAAGTGGCCACTATTTAATTGCCACTATTAACCGATATGAATGAAACTCGGTATGTACATAGTACATACAAATGTTTAGACCGAGCTCGTTCGCCAGCATCATCCGCCGTTTTATTTCAAAATGGCGGCCATTTAAAATTTAGAAAAAATTAAAATTTAAAATTAAATGTGAAAAAATTGTAAGTTGAAAAATAGTTTTCTTATATGTGTTAGAACTTAAAACAATAATTCCAGAACGATTTTTATTTTGTCACTTTTTATACACTTATCACACCTTTTATATCTTAAAATGAATGAGTTAAAACACTTTGAATTTTTCTTATGTCTGACATTTTGAAACAATCTGATTTTCGCCACGTCATAACACGCATTTTTTTCTGAATCGATTTGGATCTATCTTGGTGTGTACATAGTACATAATAAAACCTGGATCGAGTTCGTCAGCCAATTCCATCCTCCATCTTGTTTCAAAATGGCGGCCATTTATTTTTTTAATTAAAGTTTAAAATTAGGTACAAAAAAGTGAGAAACCGAAAAGATTTTTCTTTTATCCATTGGACCTTGATACAATGATTCCAGAGTATTTTCTGTTTTGTCAGTATCTTAAAAAATTGCTGAGTTATAGCACTTTTAATTTCTAGTTCTGCTCACATTTTGAAATGATCTGATTCTCGTCATGTGATAACACGAATATTTATGAACCGATTTGGATGAAACTTGGTGCGTACATAGTGTATACCGATGTCTGGACCGAGTTCGTTGGCTAGTTCAATCCGCTATCTTGTTTCAAAATGGTGGAATACTAAATTTTTTTAGTTAAATTTTAAAATTTTGTGAAAAAAAGTGAGAGATTGAAAAGATTTTTCTTTTGTGTATTTGATCTTGGTATAGGGATTTCAGAGCATTTTTTGTTTCATTTCTATCTTGAAAAATGGCTGAGTTATAGCATATTAAATTTCCAGTGTGTTTGGATTCCATTAATACACATGCTAATACACATATTTATAAAATGATTTGGATGTAACTCCGCGTGTACATAATACATGCCAATGTCTTAAACGAGTTCACTGGCCAACTTCATCCACCTTCTTGTTTCAAAATGGCAGCCATTTAAGCCTGTCAAAAATCTTTTAAATTTATAATGATGTACCAAAAAAAAATTATAAATTGAATTTTTTTTATTTCTAACGTATTTCTATTAATAATGAATTCCGAAGTACATTTTGATTTATTTTTACCTTGAAAAACGCCTGAGACATAGCAGTTCGAATTTCTAATGTGGGTGATATTTTTATGAAAATCAATTTGCACGCGATAGCATTCGTATATATTAATCGATTTCAATATGAGTGTGCATGTGCACATGAATTAAGATTTCGACCAAAGTCATTGGTTTGTTTTATCCATCTTGTTGCTTTAAAATGACATACACTATACACTTCATGATATCGTAGAATTTGGTGACTCTCTAAACCGCTTAAAAAAACCAGGTTGAATAAAAGATGACTAATTTCTAAAATTTCATATTAATATTCAGTATTGACAAAAACTAGTATTCAATCTTATAAAATCTGGTTACACTAATTTAAGATCATATGTTTGTATAATATAACTTAATTTAAAATAAATAAATAAGTATATGAAACCTACTTCTTCCTCTCGGAACTGCTGGAAGGACTTTACTGTTTTAGAACATCAAAACAAGAAATGCAATAAATTTAATTTTAGACGATTCTCTTTCTTGTAAAGTAAGATTACACCATTTTGCTGTCTAAAAACCAATATCCTGGAAAAAACAAAGACATGTGTTAAAGAAATACATGTGTGAACAAGTAAATGTGTTTTTCTTCACATAAAGTTGCTTTGCGACCATAAAAATATTTCGTTCGACATTTATATCTCAAACTATAAGTTTTTTTTTTTTTTTACTATGTACGCAAAATCTATATTATATATCACACAAATATACTATATATACGCATGCGTAATTTACATGGTAGACTGTGTATTTCAGTGTTATCGGACAACATTTTACACGCTTAAGCCCCTTAATAAAATATACTGAAAATGTGTATTTTGAAATTGACACACTACAACGTGTATTTCGCAATTCACGGACATAGTTATACGTGCAAACTAATCGCTTTTGTATCATCACTAAACCTGTTTTAATGTGTAAATTTACGCATTTATTTCTTAGAGTGTATTAATAAAATATTATTTGTATTTGCTGTAGCCCATCCAAAAAAATAATTTATATTCTGAAGAAAAGATTTTGTATTCATATTCTTTAAAATGTATTCGATTTTTTTACGAAAAGGATAACCAAATATTTATAAAATTTCAAGATTTTTATCAACAAATATTCTGTTCAAATTATGTTATATTAATGTTACCAAAAATTCAACGATTTCAGTCCGTATAATAATTGAAAGGACAGACAAATATCATGTAATATTTTGCTCATAAGCATCACCATGTAGAAATAAATGAATGAAGCATTCTAAACATTATTTTTTACACTTTAAAGGAATGAAAAATAGAATGTAAAATTCAGCCATAATACGTGTGTGATTCATAGTATTTTTCACATTTTTGATTGAAGTTTATGTTTACCGTAGAATTACATAGTAACGTAAATATAGAATGTAAAATACTCGTTCTTGACGCATTAGTTTATGTATTCCTATCAGATTTGTCTTGGCAAAAAGTTTCTATTTTTAATAATATATATAATCCAACTTTAAGCTGCAATAATAATAAATAGTTTTACAAGTAAAAAAAGGAATTAGTTATTTCTAATTCTTTCTGTAAAAGAACCTAGGCGACAGTATGAGTATTATATAAAATAACAATAAAGTATATTTTCAACATTAATTTACAGCAAGATAAATTACAAACAGCACGTTTATTCATTTAATTATAACTTAGAATTAAGTGTAGAATATGAAGTGTAATACAAGCACTTATTTATATTTTCTGGATACCTGAGAAATAAATTAAATTTTACATAGCACAATCTTCTGAGGAAATTTATAATATAAGATTCGTCGAAATCTTCTGAATTCGTAACTTTGTCTCATTGATAAATGGAACTGAAATCCAATACTTTTATCTCTGATTCCCAGAACTCTGTTGCAACCTACTTATGTTTAATTTAGATTACGCTATGTCTTGAATAATATGCCTTTGAGCAATATCTATTTCAAACGGTTTCTTCCTGAACAAAGAATGATCAGATAATTTTACTAATATGTGTGCAACATTTTCCATTAAACTAGATAGTATTTATAAATAACCGAAAAATGCATCATAAAATGAATATCATTTGAGTTTGAAGTAATATCATGTGTGTAAAATGTATCATAATATTTGTATAATTCATGATTTTAATATATATTTTTATTGATGTAATTATACGCTACAAGCTAAAAAAATGAATATAAATAGTGGTTAATAACTCCATTTTTTATGGGGGGGGGGTTTGGCAAAGACTTTTTGCAGAAAATTTCTATATATTTCCATACGCATTTAAGATTTTAGATTTTTTTAAATAAAAAAAGCAATTATATTATTAAAAATATCAAAATTGATTTTCAATTTATCTGATATCTAATCAAGAAATCAGAGCTTTTATAACAATATGTTATAAGGAAATTTCATAAAAATTGCTTCATAATTGCATTCAATTGTTTATTATTCATTCCCAGTTATTATTTATTAATTTTTTTCAAGGAAATTAGGATTCTAAGCACAGATACATGTATTCACTGTAAATCAAAACATCTATAATGTTAATAATTTTTTAAGAAACTGGGAAGCCTAGAACTTTTTATGTAACTGTAATTTGGGTTTTACCTAACCCTAATTATATGCATTTAAGTAAGAAACAAATTTTTGTAGCTTTACAAAAACTACTTTATAGATTTACACTTTTTTTGTGCAGTGTACACATAAAATTTTGGTAAGTATACAATACAGATTTTTGTAATATCACATCTGTTGAAGTACATATTTTTTTACACCATACTACAGTTTTACTTTGATTAGTCTATTTCTTGAATGATATTCATTAGAATAGTATTAGTTGTGGGAACGAGCAATTGTAATATAATACTTCATATTAAACTATATTTAAAACATTTTCTTTATAGAAAATATTTTAGAGATATAACTAATGGATGCATCAGTTTCAAATTTCGCCTTATCTCAAAAATCAAATGTTGCAAAATTTCGTAAATCCTCTGACTGGGTCCTTTGTTTTACATTGTGAATCAAGATTTTACAATGTTGAATACACAGATTTATAATGTTATTTCAATGGACGTTCACCAGTAGTATAGATTTTTAAAAAATTAGAAATTTTAAATTTTGGATAAGGGGAGTGTTGAAACGCACCTACTCAATTTATAAATATATCTGATGCATGTTGTCCAGTTGATACTAATTACCGGACGATTTGTATATTCGTAGAAATTATATAAAGTTAATTTTGCAGTAGGAATGCGCTTATGAATGAAAAGAATTTTGTTTTTATTTAACAATTTTACATAAAAAGTAATTTTTAATAATGCAATTTTAAATGTTATTTAATTTTAAATGTTAATTTATGTAATTTTAAATGAAACATACCTTGTTTTTGCATTTTTTTCTTACAATAGTTAATCTACATCTTTCTGTTACATCAGTTAAAACATACTTTCACAAATTCATGGTTACAGAAATATATACAATATATATTCGTGTATTAGCCGGGTATATGATATTTCAATGAAGAGGTGCCCGAAATCGGAGACACTTATGTAAGCGTAACTCGTCATCATGTAAAGGTTAAACCAAGGAAATGGAAACTACAGAAAACTGAATCTTGCCATTTTTTTCCTTTTTTGGCATAACTGATAAAAAAGGACGCTCTCCGAAATTATTGACGTCTCCTAGATATCTTCGGTTTGTTCGTGGTGGTCTTGTCTCTATTCTTCAACAATCGGATCTTTCTCTAAGTCAGAAATTTAAGTAGATATACTCAATTGAAGTGAACTTCCGATACAATTGTAGCAAAGGACGGTAATTAAAAATAAAAGAAAAACTAGTATGTAGTGGCCATCACAAAACTTTCTTCTATCCTGTTGTGAGACTATCCTGTTTCTTCCTCCTGTTGTGAGATTTATACCAAAATGTAATCAGCGTCTAATTATGTTATATATTATAGTGTACCAGAATCTGAAATTTCATGAAGTTCTCTGCATTAGTTCTTGAGATATAGCTATCGCAAAAAACGTGCAAGATGTAGCATGGCAGCGCCACCTATTGGGCAATTCACACAAAACCCTAATCAGCGTCCATATATCTCAAGGTCTCCCGGAATCTGAAGTTTGGTTAAATTCTGTGAATTAGTTCTTGAGATATAGCTATCGTGAAAATCATGAAAAACGTAGCATAGCAGCGCCACCTGTTGTGAGGTTTATACCAAAATGTAATCGGCGTCTAATTATGTTATATATTCTAGTGTAACAGAATCTGAAATTTGATGAAGTTCTCTGCATTAGTTCTTGAGATATAGCTATCGCAAAAATCGTGCTGAATGTAGCATAGCAGCGCCACCTATAGGGCAGTTCACATGAAAGCCTTATCGGCGACTATGTATCTGAAGGTATCGTGGAATCTGAAGTTTGGTGAAATTCTGTGCATTAGTTCTTGAGATATAGCTATCATGAAAATCATGAAAAACGTGGCATAGCAGCGCCACCTGCTGGCCAATTTACACCAAAACTTAATCAGCGTCTATGTATATCAAGGTCTCACAGAATCTGAAGTTTGATGAAATTCTGTGCTTTAGTTCTTGAGATATAGCAATCTTGAAAATCATGAAAAACGTAGTATAGCAGCGCCACCTGCTGGCCAATTTTCACCAAAAACCAATAGGCACTAATTCATATCAAGGTCTAACTGAATATAAAATTTTATTAAATTTCGAGCATTAGTTCTTGAGATAGCGCGCCCACAAATTTTTTGTCACATACAGACAGACACACAGGCAGACAGACAGACAGACAGACAGACAGACAGACAGACGGACAGACTCACAGACAGACATTTTCTAAAAATAGTCAAAACGTGTTCAGGACCTCCTAAAACGTATAAATCCGTCGAAAACCGGAAGTCGAAAATTTTCATGAATCCAATACTTTCTTCTTGTAAAGATAGAAGAAAGTAAAAAACTTGACATCTTTGATATCTGTTAATACAAACTCTTGAAACGAAAGAGTGGATGTGGCTTCTCCGGAAAGAACTGTTATGTATTGGATCATGAATAAGTTATTATTTTAAACGTTTTACACATCTTGATTTGTACTGCTTATTTAAATTACTCATCATGATTAACATTGTTTAACCCCTTGCGGCTTGGTGGTATATCTATGAAACCACTTAATATTAATTCCGAAATGCCACATTGGCACTAGAATTTTGATTAAAAAAAAAAAAAAAAAAAAAAAAAAAAAAAAAAAAAAACCGTGAAATAAAGCTTTTTTCATATTTACAGATAAAGTTGTTTTCAAATTCCGGTGTCAGTCATTTATATCAATACTTAAGCAATGAATTTGCTCTGCGCCTCAGTTGGTTAAAAACAACTCGTTCACTCGAGTTGTTTGAACCCTTTTACGGGAAACTGACTTTCAAATTGTCAGACGAGTGGATTTTGTTTCAATTTGAGTTATTTAGTGGCTGAGGTTTTAAGATATTATGAAATAGGCTTGACTTGATTATCACAAGAAATACTTGTTTGATCAATCAAAAAAATCTTCCATCAGTAATCAGATGGTTTGGACTGAGGATGGTAACATTTTCCAGATAATGGTGATGATTATGATCAACGACATTCATCCTGTTGTCTAAAAGAGAAAAATATATGATGTTGCTAGAAAATGCTGATAATGACATTACCAATAAAAGATGATTGAGGAATTTTTTCAACGTCATCAAGTGGTGCATTAAAGTAATTTTAGAAATTTGTAAGCATTTTTTACATTTTTCATATTTGCCACCTTTATATTTTTTTATTATCAAATTTGAGAATTTTCATACATTCGTGCATTCGCCGATACCCTCTTCCTAACTTTGGAGCCAAAAAGATGACTAAACATTATCCGCTTATATACGAAAGTATACAGTATATTTAGATAAAGTGCAGAACAGTTTTATGAAATAGCAATTTAAATCTGATTATCTTCCTTTATGACTGTCTGTATGTCCAGAATAGACAAATAAATGGTTGCACAAATATCATTAAACATATCATAGGCGAATAAGATGATTCCGGCTAAAATTTTCCATTTTTTCCATACCGATAACTAAAATACATTTTCAGCAAACAACGACAATTTAAAGTCAATATTTAATAATTTAAATATTTCAAGATTGGAAACCACATGGACTAACTGATAATTTTAAAATCTTGCAGTTAGTGAAAGAGCTATTTAAGATTTTATAAATTATTTTTATATTATATTTATTTCTGACTCATACATAGATTTTAAGTACAAATCTCTGTTTGCCAGTACAGAGTGCTACTAATCGGCAATAAGCAATTATCGGTAAATATCACCTATCCAACAATTAGTTTTATCTATTAATTTAAATAAAAAGAAATTTAAGCCTTTATAAATTAATATTAATAAAAATTCTCATTTTAGAAAAATAGCTGTAAAATTTTTAAAGGATTCTTTTATGTCTTTTTTTTATTTATTCCCGTAATTAATCATTTTGCTTTGATACCTCTGAATTTCTAAAATACACACACACATACACACATACACACAAACACACACACACACACACACACACATATATATATATATATATATATATATATATATATATATATATTTATATAAGGTAATGTACTTCTAGAACTAAGACATGAAATATTCTCAGAATTGTGAGTGTCTTTCCCAAGATTCTATATGAGACATAAAATCTGATTTATTATTATTTAAATAAATATTTATTTAAATGGGTTTCTCTTTTGCCTCAGTTATGTAATATTTATGTAATATTTTATGTAATATTTAATGTAATATTTGTATAATATTTTTATTTAATATTTATGTAATAATTTTCAATGTAATGTTTTAGGTATTTATGCAGTATTTAGGTAATCGTGTTTTATCATTCTTCATGTTAAAACTATTTTAAATGCAAGGAATGGTTTTTAAAATTATACATTTAAAAAAATATTCCCGAAATATTACCCTATAAAAAATTGTACATGCATCTTGTAGAATTTGTTATACATTATTATTTATTTAATGTGCAAAGTTAAGTATTAAATTTGATATCTATGATCCGCGTTGTATATATTAGATTAAATAAACAATATTTTTTTTTCTTTGTTCATGAAATGAATAGCAAAGATATACATCAATTTATTATTCTATTATCAAAAGATAATCTTATACATAAATTACATTATATTCTACTTAAGTTAACTAACTAAGACATCTTCGAAATTTTAATTAAGCTTATACCACATCATAATAATTAGAATGGATTTATTTTGTTATTCTGATATATTTAAAGCTAAAAATTTTTCGTAGAAACCATAGACCATAAATTTCAAGGAAATAAAAACTGAACAGAGAATTCTATTTTATTTTTTAATTGTGTTTCACGCTTTTCGATTTTTGATAACTTATTTTGATATTTAGCAAAATATTTCATATTTTGTTTCATTGTGTTAATTTTTATTTATGTGCATATAATTTAAGACTTAGAGAGCAATATTATATTTTTAGCTATATATAGAAATAAGATATGAGATTTAGTAAATTTAGTAAATTTAAACAAGAAATATCAATAAATTTAACTGGACTTTTCAGATTCAAGATATTCGTGACCTAAGTTAATAATATATTTCATTTAAACGTTACATATTTTTCTAGTAAATTGATGAAACATCGTTCTGGAAATTCATAAGACTAATTATAGGTTCTAAAAGTTATCGCTTGAGAAATGTGTGGATGAGATTTAAAAGAAAATGCTCATAGGATGATTGGGACTTCAAAGAATTTATATTTTGTTTGGATGGGAGGGGGTATTCTTTTCTACGATTTATTTTTCCCTACCGCTTCTTATTTCCAGTTGCAAATATGATCTATGTTGCATCCGTTTTCAAACCGAAAAATTAGGGTTTGATAATCTGAAAAAATCATGGAATTATAGATAGACAAAATCGAGACTTAGATGATTTTTCCACAATTGTAAAATAAAGAAAAATCTTCGTGTAATTATAGCAGCGTATAATTTAAATTTTTACTTGCTGGTCGTTTACGTTTTATTTTTTGGATTTTCTTTAGAAAATATACATAAAATATGTTGGACATTTTAATACAGTTTTCAAGTGTAGACGAATTAATTTAAAAAAATATATTTGTAAATATTGACAAAAAAAATCTTTATTTTCATTTATAGTAGAATACGCTTTGAGGGTTGAGTGCAGAATGTATTTTCTAAAAAATGTTTATGACATTCGCAGACATACATAACGCAACTGTACACTCTTAAAACAAAAGAATACATTTGATTTCTCCAGAAATATCTCTATTCTATTGGTGTTGTTTTCTAATTCATCTTGATTTAAATTGCTTAAAAAGAACTCGTTTACTCGAGTTGTTTCAACTCTTTAATATAACCTGTTTTTCACATCGTAAGATGAGTGGATTTTGGCTCAATTTGAGTTATTTGTGACCTAGATTTCAATAAGTAGTACGATACATAAATTCATGAAGCAAGTTTTGATAATTTAATATTAAAAACATTAACCTCTTCAGACCTGAGCATAAAATAACTCTACAAATATATATTTATTGCTTTTGTATAATCAAAATCATTTTTATGAAATTAGTACTTAGGGGACTGATAATTTAGGTTTACAAATATGGATGTAAAAGTACTAATTCCCTTAAAACATCAGTTTAACTATCAGTAATATAAATTTACGTACTAACAAAATTAAGGGCTTTAAACAAGTAAATGATCAGAAAATCGTCGATATTTTTTATTGTAAAGCATTTAAGTTAAATAATCATGAATATTTCTTACTTAACTGGCCACAATGTCTTAAAGATATTTTCGGAACTCGGATGATAATTATATTTATTTTATGAGGTAATATTCATCGGTGCTGACATTCATTGGTTTTGTTTTAAAGCAAAAAATATTCAGCTGTATAGATGTAACGTAAAAATGCAAAAAGTTCGAACAGTTTAGTTTTTATGAGGAAAACAAATGAAGGTACACATTTGTGTACCTCAGGTCTGAAGAGGTCAAAGATTTATGGGAAGAATTTTACAAAATAATTCATTAAACATTATAGATTTAATACGTCTTTCCATCATACCTCGGTGCACACATTTGTTTACAAGTTTGCTTTTGGTATATAGAAATATGCAAGTTTGTTTAAAGCACAGTTTCCATATATCAGCCGTCTGTGTCAATTCAACAGTGCTTTGCGGAAAATATCTTGTTAACTGGATTCTGGTCCATGGTGCGTGGTTCTTTGAATACATCAGTTCATGTGGTACATAATTTTACGAATTTACTGGAAACTTGTTCCAAAACTTAATTTGGAAACCACCAGCAAAAATTTATTTAGGGTGGATCCGATACTTGCTGTATTAATGAAAATACGCGTTACTTAAATATCATGTGAAGCAGCGACGTCATTTTGAAATCGAACTAAGTTGTAATTACTGAATTACATTACTTTTTATCAGATCTTCAATAGCTACTTTTATATTATATTTATGATGCTTATTATCTGTCAGAAAACCTTGATAAAAAAAACAGGCTAAATTAATATGTTTTCCATATATCCCAGCACACATATACAGAAAATCGCAGCTGGAATGTATAAACAAAAAAATTCATTAATTTGTTTTTCAGCAATAATCATTACAGTAGGTTTTATTCTTCATCTTCGGTGAACAAAGGATCATATTTTCGCCGGATTTCCATAAGAAGCATGGATTTATACCATGCCATCTTAAAAATCAATACAAAAATGCACATGACTGCTCAATCAGAAGAATCAAGCGCTTCAAGCACAATTGCCCATAATAATTAACATTTATTATGACACTTATGACACTTATTTATGATACTTATTATTTACACTGATTACGATTTGGTGCACATTACTCAACAGGTGGCGCTGCTATGGTGCATTATTCGTGAATATCGTAATAACTCTATTTCAAGAGCTAATACTTCAATTTTTCTAAAACTTCAGATTCGGTTAATCCCTGGAAAGATTAGTATTGTTTAGTTTTTGGGTGTTAATCTTCTCACAATTGGTGCTGCTATGCCGAAATTTTCACAATTTCGCAATTGCCATATCTCAAGAACAAATATATGTATTTTCATGAAACTTCAGATTCAGTTAGAACTTGATAAAACATTTATCGTGATTACTTTTTATTGTACATCACCCAACATGTGGCGCTGTTATACAGGTTTCTGTTTTTAAGATTTTGCAGTAACTATGTTTTAAAAACTAAAACACGTATTTTCATCAAACAATGGATTCAGTCATAAGTTGGCATAAGTTGTTGCTGAATGGATTTTCTTGTACAAGTTAGGTGCTTTCCACCTAATCTGTGTCGCTGCTATGCTGTATTTTTTACAAAATATTTGCATGAATACGATAGAAGAAAGTTTTGGAGTTCCAACATCCGAATAATTACTTTAAAGATATTTTTATCTTTCCTAAAACTTACATGTTTTTTAAATAGAATATAGTTTTGAAATGTAAAAATCATCTGTTTATTATTACGTTGAAAATTTTTTTAACAGTCATTTTGCAGTTGCTTCCTTCACATGCCAAAAGCTTAATAATATTTAAAGTAAATTCCTTCGTATTATTTTGAAGCTGTTGTTATTATTACACTGCTAACGTTATTATTATTATTTCATTTCTAAATGAGCTATAAAAATATATTAATCGTATAAAAATATATTATCCAAAATGAATGAAATAATAAAAACATAAAAAAAAATATTTGTTAAATATAAAATAAAACTTTTTCTGTTGCTTTTTCTCTCATTTCTTATTTGGGTTTTTTCGACAATCAGTTTGAATTCTCATGCTAGAACCTTGGTAATATTCAAAGTAAATTGTGTCGTATTATTTCAGTGCTGCTGTTATTATTACCCTGCTATTGTTATTATTATTATTTCATTGCTAAAAGCGCTATAAGGTTATATTAATGTTCTTAAAACATATTCAACAAAATGAATGAAATAATCAAAACGTAACGGAAAAAAAATTAAGTATAAAATTACTTTTTCCCCTTACTTTTTCTCTTATTTCTTACATAAAAAAACTTTTAAAAATATTAGCGCATAAAATATAAAAATTCTCTTAAATATTATTGTTGTAAAAAAATAATTAGACTCAATTCTTGCATTAAAAAATCATGGATTTTTTTAATTACTAAAATTAGTTATTTTTTTAATTAAAAAGTAATAAATATTATGCACCACTCTAAAATAAATTGTTTACGAATTTTTTAACGAATATATTTAATGAAGATGTTCAGGGATTCCACGAATTTTCACGTTATATTGCATTCGATAAAAAGTAGTGGGAGAGCATGGTTATAGATTTCATGATTTTATATTTAATCTTACGTATTGAATGAAGTTTTGTGTTCACCATTTGTAAATAATCATCTTCATAAGAACTTTTTGTAGATTATTATTAAATCGAAAATATACACTTTATACAACATATACAAAACAATACATGAATATTTTTAGTTGCTTTGTTAGAACTCATGATTCTGTATTAAAATTAAGGGTGTACTCGAAAAAACGCTTTTCCACCTTCAACAGCTTGAAATTTTCCGATACAATTTCAGACACATTTTTAAAAGTAGAAACATGGAACTTGCGAAGCGGATTTTTGAAGAGACGTATAAGGTGCCGTGTCATGTCAAATCATTAGAATTTGATTTATATACAATTTCCTTCTTGGTATGACCCTTTTTTTCGTTCACAAATCTCCCCTTTCGTTAAAATCGGTTCAAAATGCCGTTTTTTATTGCTTATTTTGCAATATTTTCTGCATATATCAAAGAAATGACAATCACGGCACCTTGTGTACTTTCATAATAAGACAATTTGTCAGTTTGATGCATTTGAGAACAAAATACATTTAAAAATAAATCGGAAAATAAACAGTTTGAATCGAAATACACCCTTAATATTATAGCAACTTTTTACTTTTTGAAATTGAAACAATATTTTGTTTTCTTCCACTTTTGAAATATCAAGAAAAATTGCAGTCTACTACCGCGTTCTAGTTTTACATTATAAAAACTAAAGGAACAAGAAAATTTTTTTTTAATATCAATTATCTAGTAAGACAAGTGATCCTGGTGCTTGCCGTCTGCTTGAGAGAGGAACTGATTTGCGAAATATTCCACAATATTTGAAGCGAAATCTTTGAACGACACAATAGATTTCGCCCTAGTGAATAAAAAAAGACACGTTTTGTGTTCAAAGCAAACAACTTGTATAATTCAGTTTGTAAGGTGCATTTTCGGATTCCAGAGATCTTGGGTTCAACCCCCAGTACGTCTAGACAAAGACCGTGAAAGAATTAATTGCTACAGAATGTCAAAATTACTCGAAAAATTCTGATACTTTTGAATTCGATGGAGTATGTGTGATTCATTTATTTTAGAATATATATTATTGTAATTTCACAGAAAATATTTTAACAAGATGTTTAGCAACTACTTGTAAGAATAATTATATTTTGTAATCTACATTTTTTCTTTAAAGTTTTCTGTATTAAAAAAAATAGCAAATAAAGAAATAAAGAAATACGAAAAGGAAAAGCGAAGTTATCTCTGATATTTAAAATAAACTGAATGTTTAAAAAAATATTATAGTTAAAAAATATTTAACATACAAACTGTATCATAGATTTATCTTCCTTGCTTTGTAACTTCGTGTAAACTTAATTTGAAAGAGATTAAAAACTATTTCCTGAATTTCACATTCAGAATATACATTTGTCTTTCTTTTTTAAACTAGAATGCTAATTATTAATTTATAAAATCAAGTGTAATTTTTTATAAACTTTTTTCATAAAATAGAATTAATTTAAAAATACTTGCTAACTTTAAAAAAAATACCTTGTTATGAGTTACTGATTATTTATTTTTATATATTTACTTCATATAAATTCACATTATTAAATTATAGTTGATATTTGTTTTTAAATTCACAGCTTCCACAGGCGACTATATTTAGTTTATCTTTGCAGGAAATTTTTTCTAGCATAAATTTTGAAGTATATTTCTCTTGAAAGTACTGTCTTGACGTGTAAAGAATTTCTGTTCGTGGAAATTGATGACAATTAGAATTAAAAATAGTCTCTTTTAGCACCCCTGTAAACTATTCATTGCATTTCTTATATGGAATACTTGCATTGTGCTGTAACTTTCTCATGCGATAAATGCACATTCTAGTATTCTAAAAAAATATAACAAAGCCGAAAATACTCCTCACTCTTTTTACTTTTTTCTGTCGCTCTCTTATTACTATATTTTTGGGACAAACTTTACAAACAAACTTGCCTCAAGAGGTTTTAGAAAGCGAGTCTGAAACAAATTCAAAATTTAAAACAGGGTAAAAAGAAAATAAATTCATCTAGTGGGTCGGATGAATATCTTAAGCAATCAGTTTTTAACGTATCTCTTCGTAATGAATCATGGAACTTTAAATGATATTTTAAAATATAAATAAAATATAAAAAGACAAATGATATAATAAAATTAACTATCGGGATGATATTAAAGGTGTTTCTTTTAACACACACACACACACTCACATATATGTATATATCTATATTAATTAAGAAAATAAAGAATGCGTAGATTAATGATATGGGACTAAATTATAATAAATATGTTAAGCTATTATTTACAAACACCGGAAAAGTTCGATATTATTAGAATTTCGGATATAATTAATTCAGATAAAAGGCGCATTTCTTAAAATTTAATATTTTTTATACTACCTGTATGTCATTTATAGTAACTCGTAGGTATTTGAGACTCTTTTCTCGGTTCTTGGCTACACGAAAGCTCTTCAATAAATTTACTGTGTAGGATAAAGTATCCAGTGTGTGATAGCTCTCCAGTGAGTGGTTGATAATTTTCAAAAACAAATTACTTATTCTAAGTTTTACAGACCATGTAGTCATTTATCTTACATTCCATGTGTTAGTTCATACCTTTTTCTCCATTTACATGTAAGTTTTGTTCTTCCTCTTTTAGAAATTGTTTTGAATTAAGTTTTAGAAAATTCAGTCTGGAGTTCTGAAGTCACTGCAGTCAGTTGTTAAAAAAAACTGAGAAATAAGTTTTGTGATAACTATTTTTATCTTTTACTACACACATAAATATTTGGGTAATAAAGGGACATACTAGTGTGTGAGGCTTTTATTCTGTTTTCATATGGTCCAAGAAATAGCATTCCATAACCTTAACCTCAAAGCATAAAGGGCACTGTAAATTACTGGTTTAGAAAACTTTCAACTTATCTAGTGTTTGAGAACTATTATGAAACACTGGCTTCCAGACCAATGATTTATGTCTTTAATTTTAGTATTAAAATAGAAGAATTTTGTAGTTTATAAAGTATTAGACAGAATAGCTTAATTTTATGTTTCTTGATAAGATTGCCAAGACTGTTTCGCTTAGAAAAGCTCATTATATCATGAATTTGCTAAAGTAAAATTTTGTGTGGCCCTAAGTTAAAACTATTGTGTCGGCTTTCTAAGTTATACATAGCATTTAACTGCCTAGTCTTAAAAATCAATTATAAAACTATGTAAATGTAGGCAATATTATCAGTATGCGTAAACTTATGTGTATTCAATTTTTCAATAGTTAATAAACAGAAATATTTCTAAAAATAAACTTTTTCTTTAAGTTCCATTTGCTTGTGTAACCTAAATATGATGGTTATTTGCTTTTTAAATGGCTATTTTGAATGAAAATATATGATTAACAGATATTAAAATGCCTACCAAACATGGTATTTAGCACATCAAACACTGGGAATAGTATATCAAAAACTGGGTACATTGATATGACATTTTAAATTTTCATTCTTTTTACAAAGATATTTCTAATTTTTTTAACAAGATAATTTTGTAAAGAAAATAATCTAAGGGTGTATTCCACCAATCCCTGCTTTTTTTAAGTTGAATGGCAAGGTTATCATTGAATGTTGAAACACAAATTCTACTTAAGTTATTAAACACTGGGTACTTTACACTACTATCAGTTATGATAAGTTTGGGGGAAAGATTTTGAGTTCTAATAAAAATTTACTTGCATCCCAAATACTTCTTTCGATTTTCAAGCTTTGTTTGTAGTAAAGCTGGATTATAATATTCAGGAATATTTATTGTTATTCATTTCTGAAAATCTCTTTATATTAAAATTTATTATCTTGATAATATTTTGTACATTTTGTTAATATTTACTATGTACGAAATAGATTCAATAGAACTAAGTAGTTACTTGTATTTTATCATTCGATCAAGAATTGAGTTACATAAAGCTGTTTGTAAATGTTCAGCTTTTAAAAGAATGTAAATATGGGTCGGAACTGTCGATTACAGCCATGGAACTCGTTAATGAGAAAATATGAGTGATTGTCAAGTAATTGGCTGTGATATATAATGAATCTTTGATAAACATGTTGCATCTAAATCACTTGTCAAATCACTAACATATAAGATAAAACGTTCTTTTTCCTATTTTATAATATTATTATAAATATTCCAATAACATACACAATATTTGATCTAAGAAAAGATTGTTTTATTTTTCCGTTGATATTATTAAAGATAAATATTTTAAAATCTAATAAAAAATGTTTCATTAATTTAATTGAAAAAGCTAAGCAACTGTTGAGTTTCTTTTTCGTGTATTTTTAAATACACCCATTGAAATATTATTTTAGAAAAATGTTCATTTTTTCTAGCATGTGTACTCTTAAATACACCGGTTTGGAAATTGCCAGTAAAACTGACGGGGGTTGTTTTATAAGAATGTGTTATTTATTGACTGCGTTTTTATACATTTTTACCCATAGCAAACATTCGGCACAGTGAAACAATTTTGAAAAACTTTTAAAAAGCTTTATCTGCTGTGATATCAGTCTCATGAGTTTCGTTACGAATGCTCCGCAAATTATGGTTAAATTAATAAATTTGTCAAATAATCTTCCTATGCTTAGTCTCTAACTTTCTGAATATTGCATGACATTGGTAATAGTGCCATATTTTTTATGTAACTGCCACGTTTCTTAGTATAATGCATGTTCTAAGTATAAGTACAAATATGTTTTCATTTTTTTAGAATTCAATATTGAATTAAAACAGTTATGTGGATAGATTGATCACAAAAAATGGTTTGAACAATTATCTAATAATGATATGTAATAAATTTAAAATATTTAAATAATATTTATTATATGAAAGACATTATATTACCGACTAGCTGTCTTGCCCGGCGTTGCCCGGGCCCGTGATGTTATTCAGTTTTCAAATGTGTTATTTGATTTCTAAATGACCCTTAAATAAAACACAAATTTCTATGATTTTATATCTTTAAGTCCATTTTGTCAAAATTTATACATTTAAATGGAAAAATCGCAAACGAATATTTAATTGAAAGCAAATGCTGTTTGGTATTTTTTTTTCTATGTAATTTGATTTTTTGGAAAGTATGCGAAAATTTATTCTCCTTCAGCCGGGATGTAATTCGTGTTTGTCGCTGTATTTGAACGGATTGAATCTCATTTTTTTTAATTGCAAGATAAATTATAAGAATGTTTTAGCTTTAAGAAAATATTTTTAGTTTGTCAGGACGTACAGATAATTGCGCCCTGCAAAGGCGAAACCGCAATGAAACGATCTGGTTTTTATTGATTTCGTCAAATATTTCGCACTTTTTATTTTGTAAAAATTATTTCTACACGTTCGGACGTTTCAAAATATTTTAAGGTGTAAATTTGGTCTATTGAGGTAATTTAAAAAGATACGGCTGAAATACGTACGCTTAGATACTTTTAGCGTAGAAAAAATATTTTATACGTGAGTCGCAAAGTGCCTCCTTTTGACGATGTATTCGAAATTGTTAAATCTTATATTTTAAAAACCGATTGCATCATAGATTATAAGAATGTTTTTGGATTGCGTTTTTTTTAAGTCAAAACCGCAATGAAAACGATTTGTTTTCTATTGATTTCATCAAATTTTTTGCAAATTTTATTTTGTAAAAAATATTTCTATTCGTCCGAACGTGTCGAATCTTTTGTAGGGAGTATAGATTTGGACAGTTAAGAAGATTATAAAAGACTTAGTTGAAATATGCACGGTGAGATAATTTTAGCATGGAAAAAATATCCTCTCTGCGAGTGGCAAAATGACCTTCTTTTGCCAGTGTATTTGAAAGGGTTAAAATCCAAATATTTTAAAACCAATTGCACCATTGGTTAAAAGAAATTTAAGATCTTCTATTTTGTTTGTTCACACCTTAAAAAATATGCCCCTGAAGAGCACTGACAAAAGAGAAAAAAATGGTTTTGGGAAAAACGACACTTTTTGAATATTTCTTTTTAAAGAGCATTATTGCAACATTATCTGCAACATTATTTCGAATTAATAATAGCATTTGAAACCTAAAAGTACGATCTTTCGAAATATGTCTGTTAAGTTTAACTGTGTAGAGCAGTTTGGTTGATTTGGGTTTAAAAAAAATGATCCAAAAACAGAAATAAACGCCGAAAAATGCTTCTGCTTTCGTTTAGGTGCATAAAAGAGTTTCTGCGCATGTGCAAGCGATTTCTTTCCCCGAACATTAAAAAAATGGTTTTTTTATGAAAGTGAATTCTACTTCGTAATTAATACATGTGAAATTAATCAAAATATTGAAATTCTGAGATTCAGGTGCATCAGGAGTGGTATTGGGCTACTCTCATAAAACTTTTGAGCTTCGTACATCCCATAGACACACACACACGCAGTCAGATAGAGCATTTTGTTCTTTTATTAGTATTGATACACATAAAAATGCGATATAACGATCATGATACGTAAAAGAAATTACTACCGTTCAAAGATAAATTTATTTGTCAAAGTGAGCGAGATATTCAAATCCATTTTAGCTAAAACCATGAGTAATCTATAATAATAAAGAGAGAAGGATGTTTGTCTGTGAGCGCTGTTCTGTAGAGACTGCTGCACGTAGAGTTACAAAATTTGGAGGGAAGGTACTTTTTTACATGTAGTTTTGCACCTTGAAGCCCGATTTTTGATTTTTTGCTTAGATTTTTTTAAATAATTTTTTTAGGCGATTTTTAGCGTTATTTTTCGGTTTTATCCCATTAATGAAAGGAATACGATTTCATTCTTTTAACCGAAAATAGCATTTTTTTTTCTCTTTTCAGCAATGTTTATTCGGAATTTGTACAGCGATTTTTGAATTTTTAACGAATTTTTAATGCGATTTTTAGTGTTTTTTTCTCATTTTGCGGCTATTTTTTGAGATCGATAAAAAGAAACGCGTTTTAAACTTTTAGCCTAATGCCCTAAATTTTGTGTTTGTTACGATTTTTAGATTTTAACGATTTTTAATGCGATTTTCAATGCGATTTTTAACGTTTTTTAAAGATTTTTGCGTTTAGCATCTATTTTTTTTTCATAGCTGTTCTATCAAAAACTTGAGCTGTTGAGAATGCAATAAGCAGTATTTTTTTGTGAAATCTACCTAAAATGTCAAAAATTTAGGTACCACTATTTTCGAATAGCAATTTCATAAACTATCTTAAATTCTTGCTTAAGACCGCTACCCCCTCGAGTTATATATCACCTGATAGGTTATTTAACAGAGTATGGTTTTGGTAAACTTTTTGAAGAATAGAATGCTCTACCTGGTGGTGGAAAATGGAACTAATAGAACGCTATTTTTTTAAATCTATAATAATGAAGAGACAAGTTTTTGTGTGTATCAACGCAGTTCTGAAGAGTCTGCTGTACGTAGAGTTACAAAATGTGGAGGGAAGGTACTTTTATACATGTAGTTTTGCACCTCGAAGCCCGATTTTCAATCTTTTGATTAGATTTTTTTGATAATTTTTTTAGGCGATTTTTAGCTTTCTTTTTGCAGTTTTATCCCATTAGTGAAAGAAATACACTTTCATTCTTTTAACCAAATATAGCAATTTTTTTCTCTTTTCAGCAAAGTTTATTCGGAATTTGTACAGCGATTTTTGAATTTTTAACGAATTTTTAATGCGATTTTTAGTGTTTTTTCTCATTTTGCGTTTTTTATTTTTTATTTATTTATTTATTTTTTTTTTTTTTGAGATTGATAAAAAGAAAACCGTTTCAAACTTTTAGCCCTAAATTTTGTGTTTGTTACGAATTTTAGATTTTAAAGATTTTTAATGCAATTTTCAATGTGATTTTTAACGCTTTTTCAAGATTTTTGCGTTTAGCATCTATTTTTTTCATAGTTGTTCTATCAAAATCTTGAGCTGTTGAGAATGCGATTAGTATTTTTTTGCGAAATTTACCTATAATGTCAAAAATTAGTTACCACTATTTTCGAATAGCAATTTTATAAAATATCTTAAATTCTTGCTTAAGACCGCTACCCCCTCGAGTAATATATCACCTGATAGGTTGTTTAACAGAGTATCGTTTTGATAAAGTTTTTGAAGAATAGAATGCGCTAGCTGGTGGTGAAAAATGGAACTAACAGAACGCGTTTTTGTTAAAATTTAGAAATATAACAATGTGATTTATTTTAAATTTTAAAATGGTTTATAATACATGATAAAAAATGTAAACAAAGAATGGTGTGACACATTTCAGGGTGCGTGAAAGGAGGGGCGTGAACAAAATTAGGAAACGTAATAAGGGGATCTGTTTTACACTTTAAGGTAGTTCATAACGCATGTTAAAATTTTTAAAGTACTGGCGATGCTCTGGAGAGACCGCTGCACGAAGTTATGTTTGAAATTTTACACCTTGAAGGCCGATTTTCAGTTTTTTTATTTAATTCATATGCGAATTTTAGTGGATTTCGAGGCGATTTTTCCACATTATCGAAAAGGAAAGCGGTTTCATTCTTTCGACCTAAATTAGTGAATTTTGTTCTTTTTTCAATATAATTTATTTGGATTTCGTGCAACGATGTTTGGATTTTTAGTGAATTATTTAATGCAAATTTTGCCTCTATTATTCGACATTAGTAAAAGGAATTTTGCTTAAAACTTTCAGGCTGATGTATTAAATTTTATCTGTTAAGATTTATGAATTTCAGCTATTTTAATGCGATTTTTCGAGATTTTTTGCGTTTGATGTTGGATTTTTTTCATTCATGAGATATTTCCAATTACAACGTTTTACCCTGTTAGAGTAAATTTTGACCCCTGTGATTTTTTAATATTAGTGATTTTTAATGCCCTTTTCAATGCAATTTTTAGAAATTTTTTTGAGTTTTATGGTGATTTTTTGATATTCGGAAGAAAAATTGATTTCAAACTTTTAATCTAATATAATTTTAGAGATTTTTAACGCGATTTTTCAAGAATTGTTCTGTTCCGTGTCGATTTTTTATTATCTATAAAGGATTTCCTTTTACTACGTGATTATCCTGTCGACCAATTTCGTCAAATTCTATCAATCGTGAAACAAGCCAAATTATGCAAACAGATGTAATTTTTATGTTAAATAATGAAAGAAGAGATAATTTAAAAAACATTAATACAAATACATATAAAAATAGAAATAAAAACCACTTGATGACGTAACAAACATATGTAACATGTTTAATGTCAAGTGAATATGGAATTTACGATCCGCCATTATTGTAGTTTAATCTTATGGTTTGACCCAGATAGTTTCTTGGTCAACCGGATAATCAAATAGTTCAGATTTCCGATTAGAATGTTTTATCCGTTTGATAAATTCTGATTACTAAGATTTAAAAAATGACTAGCGATATTTAGTGCATTTTTCAATGCGTTTTTAATGAACTTTTTAATGCGATTTAGTACTATTTTTTTCGATCCCCACCACAGTGGTGCTTTAACAATTAAAAAATTATTTTGATTTCAAACTTTTAGCCTAATATATTTAATTTCACCTTTGTTTTCACCTTTGTTTTCACCTTTGTTTAATTTTGTCGATTTTCAATGTGATTTTTGATATATTTTGTGTTCTGTGTCATTTTTTGTAATTCATTTAAAAAAGAATGGTTGCTACGTTTTACACGACTAGAATATTTTATTATTCACGGGATGTATTAACATTTAGCGATTTTTAGTGAATTTTTCAATGGTTTTGTATTGGTTTTTTGAATCTCATGGCTATTTTTTGAAATTTCGAAAATTAAATTAATTTTAAACATTTACACTTCATTTGTCGAATTTTGAAATTTAGTGATTTTTTAATGCAATTTTTAGCAATGTTTTCATTATTTCTCAGGCTTTGCGCCAATTTTTTATTCGTATTTAAGAAATAATTCTCATTACACTATTTTACTCTATTAATGTAAATGTTGTCCCCAGCTATTTTTAAATTTGGAACGATTTGTAATGAATTTTTGAATACAATTTTTAGATGTTTTCGAGTGCACGGCGATTTTTTCACAATTGGAAAAGAAATTTTTAAATAAATTGTAGCTTAATGTAGTAAATTTTGACATCAGTGATTTAGATTTTTTGTGTATTTTCATAGGATGTTTAACAAGTTTTGTGTCGATATTAACTAATGAAAGAGTTCAGATTTCAATGTTTTGTCCCATTATGGTAAATTATGTCCGCTGGAATTTAATATAAATGTTTATCTTACTATGGCAAATTTTGTCCGGATTTTTGAATTTTACTGATTTTTAATCTGTTTTATAGTGATTTTTCAAGTTCTGTGACAGTTGTTTACATCGGTAAAAGAATTTCGGTTTCTAATTTTTAGCATAAATAGTACAATTTGTTCTCCACGCTTTTATGAATTTTGCCAATCTCTAATGCGATATTCAATGTAATTTTTAGTTAGTTTGGGGGATTTTAGGTGTTCCGTGTTGACTTTTTCTTATTCATGAACGATTTCCGATCACAATATTTTCGACTGAATATTAAATTTTTACAGCCATGACTTTTAAATATTCAGCGATTTTTAATGTAGTTCTCGATACGATTTTTAGCCATTTTTTTAAGTTGCTTGGCGATTTTCTGCCATTCAGAAACCAATTTTGATATCAAACATTTTGTTTAATGTAGTTATGTTTCGAATGCAATGTTTTGTCTCTTAATATGATTTTGACGTTCCATGACGTTCCATGTTTGTCCGTACGTCATTCGGTCTGTCTGTCTGCGTGCCTGTAAACGCTTTATCTCCCAAACAAATGAAGATAAAGCCATGGAATTTTTTATGTACAAACTAAATATTCATTCTGATGAAACGCATATAAAATTTGTCGACTTTTTTTAATTTTAAGAAATGAATATTAAAGACAAAAAAATAGTTTAAAAAATCTAAAAACACGCTTTTATAGCAGGTCGAACTAAAAAGTTTAGAATATTTTTTTAATTATTGAGAAGTTAACCTACAGTGATAGAAAGACAATGTAAAAATTAATACAAAAAGCGTGGGGTGCTTCGTTATATATTTTATACTATGCCAAGTTTTAAAAATAGTTGCTAATAAAATATCATTAACAACATATACTGAGCACCTACGCTTTTTGCAGTAGTTTTTACATGGCCTTTCTATCACTGTTGGATAACTTCTCAATAATTAAAAATATATATTCTGTTTTTTTTTAGTTCGACCTGCTTTAAAAGCGTGTTTTTTTTTTTTTTTTTTTTTTTTTTTTTTTTTTTTTTTTTTTTTTTTTTTTTTGGTTTTTTAACCTATTATTTATTTTCTAAATTTTAAAGTGTGGGATTTTCTAAATCAATTTTATTTAGAATTTCAATGTTCATTTAGACTAAAAAAATAATTGGACTGTTGAAAACTTTATTTAATTTAAAATGTTATTTTCAGATATGGACTCAAATTTTTGGTACATCATACATGGCAACGGATGGTTTTTATAAAGTATTTCGCAACCTGATCATTTCATAAATTTCATGCATCATCCAATGCATCATCGTAACATGGAACTCTCTTCCTGTTAACTTTCAGCAATGAAGAACTTCGACTTGAATACAATCAAGAGACTTCCACGACTGAGTGCTACATAAGCTTGTCTAGCAGCAAACAGCCGAGAGCACAAATAAATTACTGTATGATCAACCGTACAGACTTGCATTTTATGTACAGTCTATGTCAAAGTCAGGATCAATGGTAGCATTCTTCTTTTAGCAGTACTATAGCTGTATTTTGCAGGAAATTGCATCGATTTTGGTTTTATTATATGTATGCCATCTGACCTAAAATCGATTTGAACTGATGTATGACTCATATACTTGACTTCCTCGAAAATGTGGCCAGATAGTCTTTGTGATAAAATCTATATTGTCATATCCTAAATCTTTTTTCACTTCAACATGAAATCTTAACGTCAATTTTGCTTCCACGAAAATTTTCAATCAATAACACTTTTGCTCCCACGAAAATTTTAAAACCCTTGTATAATAGCACTTTTACGGTTTTCATGTGTTTTTTAGTGATTGTCATGTATCTAGGGTGTCAGATGACTGTTAATTTTTCAAATTGCTTATGATTCGTTTATCCGGCGTTTTTCTTATCCTTTTAAGCGGTGACTTTTCAAATTATTGCATTATTATCGTTCTCAATAAGTGTTTCAATTTAATCTGGTGTATTAAAGTGGTTGAAAATAATGTTAAAATATTTTATTACATGCATACATACAGGTGAAGCTAATAAAAGCATGCTAATAAAAACCATAAATTTTGCATAAACAATGAAATCGATCGAATAATTAGTTGTAGAGCTATTTGTAATCAAAATTTCCACATTCTTCCATTTTTCATAATCTTGAATGCCATTTAAATTTAAATTCAAAGATATAAATTAACGTATTTTCAGGTGTATAGTTCGCGGCTTATACAAGAAAAAAACCTTCGAAAAAGCCGCTGCGGGTTATACAAAGATTTTTTTAAAAAATTAGAAATCGTGATATTTTTTCTACAATTTTTAAACCTCAAAAAATTTGAAAAAAACATCGAAATTTGTAAATTTTTTTCGTTATGCCGCGAAATATAGAGATTTCTTTCATGTTTATGAAAGCTTTTTTTTTCTGCTTAAATACAATTATTTGCGGGTTTGGAAGAACTATCGCCAAGTATTGCACTAACCGGCAGCAAGAAATAATGACGCTCAAACGCAGTTTGCTCTTGATTTGATAGAATAAAAACAACAGTATACTATGTTATTTATTTTAAACGTACAATTTGCTGAATAAGTTGTTTTAACGTTAACTGTAGTCAGTTTTTTAGTTGAGATGTGTCATTTGTTGAGGAACGATTCAAAAGGATCGATTCTGGCAGTGGAACTAAACGAACGATTCCAGTCTGTAAAAAAGAATCCGTCTTTTTCGGAACGATTCCGAAAAGGAACGAAATCACGGAATCGGTCCTTTTTAAGAAAGGTTCCCTAAAGGTTCGAATCCTAGGAATCGATCCGAAACTCCGACGATCTTCGATTCCTCGGACTCGATCCGAAAAGGAGCAATTCCTCTGACTCGTTCCGTAATGAAACGACTCTGAAAAGGAAGGATGTCTCGGAATCGTTCCGAAAAAGAGCGACTCCTCTGAATCGTGCCGAAATGACATAAATCACACACTTTTTTCTATTCTTTACAACAGGTAAGGTAGATTATTTTTTTTAGAAAAAAACTAAAAATGGTCTTAAACTCAGAATTGTCAAGGTAAGAAATGCTCCAGATGTTGGATTCTGTACTCTACAAACACAAAGGGGTGCTGCAGCACCGATTCGCGATCAAACTATTTTCCGATAACTTATTCATAGATTTTTTAAGGTCTCGCGTATAAGTCGCTCCCCCCCCCCCCCACTTTGAAATTCATTTTTGTCTAAAATTTTTCGACTTATACGCGCGTATATATTTTACCGTAAAATACCGTTATTCCGCTCCCCCTTTAACACGTGACGGAAAAATCGTAAAATAATTAGAAACACGCTTACACGGGATTTTTCCTTGGTCGTTTCACAAAATTTGCAGGGATGAATCATGATATAATGAATGAATCGTGAATCTTTGAATGAATCATGAATTTTGATACTTGAAGCAATACTTGAAAAAAATTGCGTTTTTTTTTAAACGCAAAAAAGAGAAATTTGTAAAAAAAAAGCACGAAATCAATCAAATCTCGAAAAAACGCACATTTCATTAAAGATTCATGATTCATTCATTTCATCAGGATTCTGACCGTTCTCAAGCGATCCGTTTTCAGCGATTTTTTTGAGAGGGAGGACGTTTTCTCGGGATTTTTTGAAAATTTTAAATCTTTTATAAAGTGGGGAGGGGGCGTTTGATCGGTAAGGGCGGATTAACGGGATTTTACGGTAATGGATTTTAACTTCGAACCCTGATCGAAATAAACGTTCGTATATGGTGCATAGCCCGCGGACTATACACCGAAGCATCTCCGCGGTTTATACACGAACTTTTTTCCTGCACTGCCCGATTTAGGAGTGCCGGCTATACACCGGGTGCGGGCTATACACCCGAAAATACGGTTAATGGAAATGAGAAGCTTAATCTAGCGCAGTAATCTGTTTGTTAATATAATTATAATTTTTGGAGTTATACCAATGTTTATTTACACAGTTCAATACTACTTGATTATTCCGTTAATGGAAAATTTATTGCCAAAATGTATAGCCAGTAATGGCTTATCTTACATGTCACAGGTGATGAGTACCCTAACAATTAATTAAAATGTGATTTTAAAAAGGTTTATTTTAGTAAATGTTTGTTAAAAATGCTAAATATTGTATAATTGTCACTTTTTTCAATATTTAATGTAAATTGTCTTCAATAAAGAAACGATTTCGTTTTTTCTTTTTAACCTTTTGCTACCTTCTACGGAATAAACTATTGAAATCAAATCTTTTTTTCGACTTCCGACATATTTGCACGTCTTTGGTATCAGAGATTCCAATAAAACATGAATTTGCAAAATGTCTGTCTGCCCGTGTGTGTCTGTATGTTTGTATGTATGTAACCATTATACTATCGAAAAATGTGTGAAAATATGCATAGAATTGAAAGAATTTTTTTTGCCGATGTTTTTGGTTGTGGTAAAAAAATACAGAGTATTTAAATAAAATAGACCTTTTCTACAGAAAAATGTCATTATCTGATTTTTTTTATCCAAATAGTTTCCAGTCCCACCTGATTCAAGTAATTCGTGTTCTACTGTACTAAGTTATCTCAATGATATATATATATGCACATTTATATATGTATGTGTTTCTATTCAGCTTTAATGCTTAAAATCTCAGTCTTTTAGTAATATTCAAAAAATATCATTCTGCGTTTAGGTAATTGAAAATTGGGGTTTCTACTGTTGATAGGTAAAAGATCTTATAGAACATTTGACTGAATAAAATTTATAATAAACAGAGATCGTATTGAAAAATACATAAACCGTGTATATACATGAACAAAGTGTTTGCAAAATCAAAGTTATCTGTAAGAGCTGTTCTGCATTTACACATTATTTGTATTCCATCATACGTTTCTACTATCACCGTTTTAAAAAGTAGTCGGTATATATATATTTTTCATCATTCAGTATATACAGTGCTCAGCAAAAGCCTAGACAATGATTGATTACGCTTCTATATTCAGAAGTATGTGACGAATTTTTGTAATTCATCTGTCATACGTTACTTCTGACTTATTCTTTAGTCACAAACAATAAATTTTGAATTTTACTTCTTAGATAACATATAATGAGAAAAAAAACGAAATTAACATTGCGGCAAAAGTATAGAAAATTTGTATATTTACAGAAAAATAACTACAAATTAAAATCCAGTTGCACGCACATTGTTTGCAGTTAGTACAAGAATGTGACTTTTCATCGAAGAAACTAAATACTGCATCATGGCACTTGGGGGTCTATTTTGTACCAAACATGTTCAACAGTAGCTCAAACCTCATTAACAGAAAAGTAAAGCAAAAATTTGCATAAATGTTAAGACATATGATGTTACAAAGGTTTTCGATTGGGCCTAGATCAGAGCTACACGTCGGCAAGTTGAGATCAGTTGTATTTTCAGAGTTAAAGGAAGTTCTTCTTTTGCATGCTATATGAATAGACGCATCATCTTTCTAAAATCTATATTTTGTACCTGTTAAAAGTTTCCCAAATGACTAAAAATTAATCTTCAACGTATGTACGTAGTCTTGTGTTGTTTGGCAACCATTGAATAACTCCAGGGATACTCGACCATTAAAGTAAAATGATGATCAAATCATTAAAAAGGTACCTCCTTGTTCGACTTAAGAAAGTCCCAGGCTCTGCAAATCGTGCCTGTAGTATGTCCACCTATTGGACCATTCAAATTTTACTTTTTTTTCGTTAGTGACTATCGAAGTGTACCATTTAGGTCCATATGACGTATGTTTGCAAGTTCATTGCATTCTCGCCAATTTGTAGCGAGATTTCAAAGCTGATTGTTTTATCATTTTCATGTAAATTGATTTACCTGTTTCTTTTATTCCTCTACGAACCATGTCCGTCGACACAGAAAGTCCTGACTTACTTTTAATGTGATTAGCAATCATCATTTGTGTAAATGTCAGTTTATAGATGCTTTTGTCATCTCATTTTCTAGTCTCACAAGGTCTTCCTTATTTATGTTTTGTATTGAAGGAGTCATCCTTAGACTTTACGTCATAGACAGACCACTTTGGACGATTCAATGCTGCTGAAATTTCTACAACAGTCTTCTCTTTCCATTTCAACTTTCCTACTTCACTAACTTCATCTAACTGAATGTTTGTAGCTCGCGGCATCTTCACTAACTGATGCTACATCGATGTATACTTAAATACTTCAGATGACTTATAAATTATACTATATAATATACTTCATAACTTATAAATTTGTATTTTGCCATGAACAGTAGATAAAAAATCAAAAAACTCTAAACTTTTACATTATGCAAATTTTACTTTTTTCACTAAAATTAAATATTATCTTAATTTATAATCATTATTTTTCTCCTACATTGTTTAAAATATATTTTAAAATAAGTATAGCCATTTATAAAACTCAAGTGTTCATATTTTTTATTTAAAGATTAAAAAACACCAGTCTCTAAACTTTTGCTGAGCACTGTATTTGTGTATGTTAAACATCCAGTCAATTTATTCCTGCAGTATCTTTTAGAAACTGTAAAATCTAACTTTTATTCCCCTCTTTTCTCAGAGATACTTTTGAAAAATACATTATAAATCCGACTAATAGCTAAGAAAAGAGATTAAACTACCATTTTTTTCAGGGCATTTTCCAGATGAAAAGAAAAAAACTTTCAAACAGATGTGTAACGTATCAAAAAAAAAATAAAAGTAAGGAGTGAAGTTATTACCTCCAAAACATCCTTTTTGTTCAAAATAATGCGCATATATTTTTAAAGGAATGTAATTTAAGAGCAGAGAAAACACGTACTTTTTTTCAATCTTACAAAAAATTAACGATGGTTAAAAATAATAAAAATTCTCACTCATTAGAAAAAAGCGCTATAATTTTTTCTAGACCAAGACCCGAGTTTTTTAGGTATACACCAGAAATAATTGGCAAAAGAAAATATTTCATAAAACTGTAAAATGCTTTACAAAATTTGAAAAAAAAAACACAAATCTTTGTCATTTAAATATTATAAAAAACTTTTCAAGTTTAATAAAAGTAATAACTCACAAAATGTTCAATTATACTACATGAATTGAAAATGTAATGAAATTTGGAACATTATTTGCAAGTTCATTTTTTACATTAACTTTTCAAAAGTATATTTTTATATTGAAAACAGGTTTCCAAAATTTAATTTATCACGCATCAAGATATATTAAATCTTTGACACTTTTCTCTTTTACAATAAACTCGATCTGCATTTGTTAGTTTTCTTTATATCGTATATTTTAGCAGCTACATTTTTTAATTATGAATGTTATTTTATAATTACAAACTTAATAATAAAATTTTATAATTAAATATTAATGTTAAAGTTAATTTTAATTATATTTGTTTTTATTTTCAATGATCCTTCGTAAAGTAAACTATAAATTTGATCATTTATCCTTAACAAGATTTTTTTAGTTATTACCATCACAAAAGTAAATTATTAAAAAAAAGTAAAATAATACTGAATATATTGCTTTATGTTTAATGTTGTTTTTTGTATAAATACCTGATATCCTGAAATTCAACGGATAAGATATTTATCGTAAAATCGAAAAAAAAAACAGTATCAGATACAGTTTTAATTCATTACCTGCTACTCGTGGGTATCCGTACTATTAACACGTTCGCCACCGCTTACGTGAAGATGTGATGATGGTTAATCCGCACTGTAAGTGGGTTTTTCCCAGAAGCCGATTTACTTTTTATAACAAAGAATCAGTGAAAGATTTTCCCGCGCCAGCACGTGACTGGCTATTAAACATCACCCCACATCACACGCTGGCACGTGAGTGGCCCCTAAACGTTGGCGCCATACCACGCGCTGGCGCATGATCGGCAGCGAATGTGTTAAAAATAACTGAATGTTTCTTAAACTAGCAATCAAATAACAAATATTATTTAGATAAAATGTTTGCATATTTACAAGCAAAAACTTTTACCATTTCGTAAATCAAAGCTTACTTTTGAAAATTTGTGGGTGCAAATGCATTTTCAAAATAATAATAATAATAATAATAATAATAATAATAATAATAATACTTTCTTATAGTTACTCGTTAATTCATAATTCAATGGAATTTGCTGGATAATATCACAAAAAGTATAACTAAATTTATAAATCTTTGAATTTTCGCCCAAATTGTTTATAAATTGTGAAAGAAGGAGAGTGAAAGAAGTATCTTTACCAGGTTTTCCCATGATTCAAACTCTTTGTTTCTCGCCTTTAAAGTACTTTTTAACAGTAATTGTAAGATTTTTAACAATATAGTAATTTAATTTTTAGTTACTATTTGGAACGTATGCTATTTATAATAATTTCAAAAACTAACTGTCTATACATAATTTTAAATGTTGCTAAATTTACTACTTATGTTAACTTAGAGTTGACATTCAATTAACCGAGATCAAAGCAGAAATATGTCGAAAACCATAATGGTCTGAAAATTATAGCTCAATTTAAAAAAAATATTCAGGGGTGGAACTAAAATTTAAATGACAAAAAATATACCTGATAATTCAATTTAATGATTCGATTCGTACCATAATTAATAAGAGGCAATTTTCATGAAAAACTCCTTCATACAAATTTTTACTAAATTCCGTGATGTAAGCCTTTTAAATAGAGCGCCTTCATGTTTTGTGTCTCAAACTGACACACAAACTTAAGACAGGCATTTTGTAAGAGTTTTGCGGATTTTCAGAACCCTAAAACATGTAAATCCGTCGAAAACAGGAATCGAAATTCTCTATAAATTTACACTAGTTCTCGGTTAAATGCATTTTATTGAGTTTCTCGGCCATCATTTTACAGGTATTTCCTTTATCCTGCATCTAATACCCAGTAGGGATCTCTACGTCTTTTTTAAAGATATTTTTGTAACTTTCTTAAACTTTGTAATTCAAAATACACACTTTTAAAATTTTTTTTCAATTTTCCTAAAAATATTAAATGAGGCAATTTACATTAAAAAATTATATATTTTCAAATCATATCCTTGTAGTTAAGTGGATTTTTTTTCTACAATTACTCTGCAGTTGCTTCCTTCACTAGCCAGAAGCTTACTAATGTTTTATAAAAGTTGATTCCTGTTACTCCGAAGCTATTGTTATGATTACTATTATATTGTTATTGTTATTGTGTTATTGGTAAATGCTTTATAAAAAGAATATTAATCTTCTGAAAACATTTTACACAAAATGAATAAAATAATGAAAGCGTGAACAATTATTTTTAAATGTTAAATTGCATTTTTTATGTTTATTTTTCTCTAATTTTTTGAATTGAGATTTTTATCGACAACCTTTTTTATGTTGTTTCCTTCAAATGCCATAACATTGCTAATATTAACCCTTTGAGCTCTGGTAAGTAAAATTCTTCCAAAATCCAAATGTCACATTGACACCAGTATTTTGCAAAGAAAAAAATCATTTTACGATATACACGAAAAAGTACTTTAAACTTTTTCCAAATAAGTTTGGTCAAATATTCTTGTGCTATTGTGAAATTTTGGAATTAAAATTAAGTGATAGAAAATTCAACCGTCAGAGCTCAAAGGGTTAAAAGTAAATTCCGCTGTAATATTTCGAAACTGTGATTATTACTACAATACTATCGTTATTTTTATAATTTATATGCTAAATGCGTTATAAAAAATATATTAATGTTCTAAAAACATATTACACAAAATGAATAAAATAATGAAAATATAAAAAAAGAACTTTTAATTATAAAATTACATTTTTATATCTTTATTTCTTGCTTTAAGCAATTTTAACAAGATAGCGTAGTATTTAAATTTCGGTCACTATTTGGACGGATGTTATTTATAAAAAATTCTAATACTAACTGTCTAAATGTATTTTTAAATTATACAAAATATAATTTTTGTGTTAAGTTACAGTTGACAGGCAACCAACCGACATTAAAGCAGACATATGTTGAAAAATCCTAACTGTCGGAAAATTAGAGTTTATTTCAAAATTTATTCAGGAGTGAAACTAAAATATGAATTACAAAAAATGTATTTGATAATTCGATTTAAGGATTTGATTCACCTCAAAATCTAATAATTGGCTATTTTTATCAAAAACTTACTGAATAAAAATTTTATTAAATTCTGTTATATTAGCTTTTGAAAAAGAATGCCCTCATAATTTGTAACACACAGACTTAAGACAGACATTTTATAAAAGGTTTTCGGATTCTCTGAACCCTAAAGCGTGCAAATCCGTCAAAAACCGGATTAGAGACTTTCTCTAAATTTACACTGTAAATGCATTCAACTGAGTTTCTCTGTCAACATTTTGCAGATATTTTCTTATCTTACATCTAATACGCTGTAGAGATCTCTATGTCGTTTTTTAAAGATTTTTTTAACTTGTTAAAACTTGTAATTCAAAATACACACTAATGAAATTATTTTATAATTTCTTTAAAAATATTAAAAAAAAAACAAAAAAACATTTAACTTTAATTTTTTATTTACTTATTTTTCTTTTCAATAATTTTTAGTGTAATAAGTGGGGATTTTTATGGACAATTACATTGCATTTGCTTCCTTCAATTGCCAGAAGCTTTGTAATACGCATAGTTAAATTGCTTCTTGTTACTTTGAAGCTATTATTATTGTTATTTTTTCATTGATAAATGCGTCATAAAAAATATATTAATCTTCCAAAAACATATTACACAACATGGATAAAGTAATGAAAACGTAAAAAAAATCATTTTTAAATGTAAAATTAAAATTTTTATTTTTATTTTTCTCTTTTTTCTTGAGTGGGTATTTTTATCGACGATCACTTTTCAGTTGCTTCCTTCACATGCGAGATATTTGCTAATATTGAATGTATATTCCGTTGTAATATTTCGAAGCTGTAGTTATTATAAGAATGCTATTGTTATTTCAATTCTAAATGAGTAATACATATGTGCTACTCTTCTAAAGACATCTTACACAAAATTAATAAAATAATAATAGTCCTTCCGGCAGTGCCGGGAGGAAGAGGTAGCTTTCATATACTTATATATTTATTTATTTATTTTAAATTAAGTTATATTAGTAGAACCTGATCATGAGCTTGGTCGAAATCTTAATTCAGGAGCACATGCACACTCATATTGAAATCGATTAATATATATATGCGATAACTCGGCCATTTGTAAGATGCAGACGAAACAAAAAATGCTCTGAATCTTTGTATCAAGGTCAAATGCATAAAAGAAAAATCTTTTTCAATTTCTCACTTTCTAATTTACAATTTTAAAATTTATAAAAAATTTTAAATGGCCGCCATTTTGAAATAAAATGGCGGATAGAACTGAGTATCGAACTCGATTCAGTCCTCAGTATATACTATGTACACACGAAGTTATATCCAAATCGATTCATAAATATGCGTGTTATCACGTGACAAAAATCAGATCGTTTCAAAATGTCAGCCATAAGAAAAATTCAAAGTGCTATAACTCAATCATTTTTTAAGATATAGACAAATTAAAAAGTGTTCTGGAATTGTTGTTTAAGGTTCTAACACGTAAAAGAAAAATATTTTTCAACTTTTAATTTTTTCATATTTAATTTTAATTTTTAATTTTTTTTAAAAATTTAAAATGGCCGCCATTTTGAAACAAAATGACGGATGATTCTGGCCATCGAACTCGGTTGAGACATTTGTATGTACTATGTACATACCAAGTTTCATTGAAGTCCGTTCATAAATACGCGTGTTATCACGTGACAAAAATCAGATCGTTTCAAAATGTCAGCCATAAGGAAAATTCAAAGTGCTATAACTCAATCATTTTTTAAGATATAGACAAAATAAAAAGTGTTCTGGAATCGTTGTTTTAAGTTCTAACACGTAAAAGAAAAATATTTTTCAACTTTTAATTTTTTCGCATGGAATTTTAAATTTTAAATTTTTTAAAAAATTTAAAATGGCCGCCATTTTGAAACAAAATGGCGGATGATGCTGGCCAACGAACTCGGTCGCTATGTACATACCAAGTTTCATTCAAATTGGTTCATAAATACGTTAGTTATCGCATGACAAAAATCAGATATATATATATATATGGTTATATTTATATATATATATGGTTATATATATATATATATATATATATGTCAACATTTGAACGGAGGGTGGTTTTGGGGTCTGGGGGTCATGATTCGTGAAAATATACCAAAATTTTCCGGAAGTGCTTTCCTCCGGACGGCTGCAATAGGTAGCTTTTTACTTTTTGTAATGAAAGCTACCTAAAAACGAAAAAAACATTAAATTACATATTTATATATTTATATATTTTTCTCTTATTGCTTCTTTAAAAATCTTTTAAAAAATATTAGCCGAAAGTGATCGACAATTTAGAAAAAAAATCTAAAATATTGTTATAAAAAAAATTTGATTATTGTTTTCGCATTGAAAAAATTCATTGGATTTTTTAATTAATTGCATGTATCGCTCTAAAATAAATAGTTTACGAATTTTTTAACGAATATATTTGATGCGAAATCTTTGAACGATACATTAGGTTTTGCCCTAGTGAATCATGAAAGATATATTTTGTACTGAAAGTGAACAGCTTATATAATTAAATTAGTAAGGTACACTTCCGGAGTCGAGAGATCTCTGTTTAAATCCCCAGGATAGCTAGACATAAAACTGTAAGAAAATTAATTGATACAAAAGTCGGGATTGCTCGATCAATTCTGATACTTTGAAATTACAATGTTCATTGTGCTTTTTTTTTATCTGACAGCCATTTTTCTAAGTATTGACGTTTGGAAAAGTTATTTTGATTTTTTCGGAGTGTGACATCATAATAGAACAATGTTGTACATAGATTGTCCATACACAATGATATGAACAAAAATCTAAAAATGATTTATAATTAAAATAAAATCCTTAGTTAATATTATTTATATCAACGAGAATATAATACCAATACCGCATACAAAAAAGTAATTGTAATATAACGATAGTGATACGTTAAAAAAAATTACTACCATTCAAAAATATATTTATCTGTCACACAGAGCGTGATATTTAAATCCGTTTTAGCTAATACTATGAATATCAGAGAAAAATAATATAAAATAAAGAAACTGATTGAAAACATTAATTCATTAAAGACATTATATTACCGATACCGTATATATAAAAAATGTGATATAATTATCATGATATGTAAAAGAAAATTCTGCCGTTGAAAGATAAATTTATATGTCAAAGTAAGCGTGATATTCAAATCTATTTTAGCTAAAAGCATGAATGTCAAGTAAGAAAAAAATAAAGAAACTAAATGATAACATTAATTCATTTCCCTACTTCGTAAATCTGCATTTTCTAGAATCGATCCGATAAAAATCAATAAATGCCTTAAAATATTTTTATTTGGCCAGTGCATGTATGGAATGATTTTTTACACTTAAAAGGCAGTTAAAAGTCACGTAGATTATTCAATTCAAGTTGTAAAGTCAGTAATTCAAGATAAGCATTTTCTTCATTTACAATTTCAGACACATTTGCTTTAGTAATTTCTTATATATTTAATTTTGGCAGATTAGTATTTCAGATTATAGAATAAACACGACACCCAAAGACTCATTTTACTTTAGGGAATATTTTTATGAATGTTCATGGGATTATTGTATGTAGAAAATACATTTATATTAATTAGAATTATAAATGAAAGTTGTTCTTCTTTATCATGTAATTTTATAGCGTTTTTTTAGAAAATGCTTCAATGTAAAAATGAAAGATCTTAACTGGGTTGTAAGATTTTTGGGTGCAGTAGTATTCCCAAATTGATACAGTACAGTTCTAAAAGTAGTAAATCGAAAATTATTCAAAACAGGGAAGAACCTTAATAACATTAAAATAGTCAAAACTTCTTAGATATAATGTATATATTATCTAAGATCTTTTAATTGTTTTAATATTGTTAAGAATTTTTTTTAAACATTTAAGAAGTCAACTGCAAAAGTGAACTTTCCAATTTGCAACACTGTGGTATCCAAAATTCTTACAAATCAATTTCAGGGTTTTTCTTTTAACAGTGTTTTGAAAAATGCTGAATATTTTTAAAGAAAAGAAAAAAGGTATCCAACGGTAGGAACATACAGCGACTCACACCAACATTTACAATAATGCGAGTATGATTTATAGTTGTCAATCAACGGAAAAACAACTACTTCAGCTAAATAGTCCCCAAAACGCACAAGATATATTTAGTACCGCAGCCTGTTTTTTTTTATTTTAGCTGTGGATAGGTTGGATTGGGGAAAACAACCCGTAAGGCATAGTGACGTCGCCTCGACGTCGTAGTGAAGTCACATTATGACTTTGTGACCATCGATTGTCGATGTGATGTCACGTGACGTCGATGTGAAGTCACAGTGACTAAAATGTGAAGGCGTTATGGCCGTTTTACAGCTCATTTGTGACGTCACATTGTGACCACTTTGTGAAGTCACGGGGTGACAAACTTGAGAAAAATGTGTCATTTGCGACTGTTTTGACATTAACATTGTGACGAAACTGTGACAAAAACGACCATATTTAATTTGCCAGAAACATGTTTTTAAAAGTAAGTAACATGATTTGAAGAATATTTGTAATTTTCTAAAGATTTTTAAGAAAGTCACATCTCAGTCAGAAGGTGACGTCACTGAGTGGTGGCATTTTGGTCAGAGATGTAATGTGCCCAAAGTGAATCACATAAACGTCATTGTGACGTCACTGTGATCATGCATGCTATGAGGGAAAATAGACAAACCTGCAGTACGTGGAAGATCACAAAGACCTTTCAGCCTACAGTGGCCGGCAAAAGTTTCCGGTCAGCAAAAAAGTTTTCAGTTTATTTGTAAATATACTTATATGAAGAGGAATCTCAAAGTGATACTTGTACATTTTATTGACATAATAGTTAGGAACTTACTTATAGAAGAACGTGTAAATATCAATAAATGTAATTGAAAAAATTAAGTATAAAGGAAAACGGATGTTCTCAAAAGTTTCCGGCCACCTTCACAAGTTGGTTACAACACCACCTACAAACGTGGTATTGTAATAGAAAATAACAGTGATCAACATCATTTACAATTAGTATTTTATAGTATTACAATTTTATTACCTTTAAAAATAAGTACTGCGGCGCAGCAACGTGAAATTCATACAATAAACGGTTAAAAATCGTCTATGGTGCGTTTTTTCCACATTTCTTGGAATTTTGGCGAAATTTCGACTGATTAGGAATATTTATAGTTCCGCACACTTTTGCCAACTTCTTTCCAAAGATTTTCTATTGGATGCATGTTTGGCGTTCGGGCTGACCGTTTCAAAAACGAATTTTTGTGTGAAAACAATTGCTTATCGAGGCTTGCATACATTATGTATGTCGATATCATGTTAAGAAAAATAGTTGCGACCAAATTTTTTTCTCGAAAAAGGCAGAAAATGCTTTTGCAAGATATCCTTATACATTGTATCATTCAATTTTCATTAGGAATAAAAATTTTCCGGGGTCTCCCGGACCTCTGAAAGTCCTGAAATCCATGACATCCTTATATAATTTTTAAATATCGTTTACAGTCGATTTTAATAATCGATAACTTAGCCGCAATTTCTCGGAAAGATTGGCCTTTTAGTGACAAACTAATCACTCATTTATGAACAATAATTATTGAACTTTTCAAATTTGAATTCAAACTATGCTATACACGTCGATTCATTCATAAACATAACCAAAAACACTTTACGGATAGAAAAAACTAAAGAATTATAAGTGGCTAGAAACTTTTGAGAACATGCGTTTTCTTTTATACTTTATTTTGTCATTTAAATTTATTGATATTTACACGTTCTTCTATAAGTAAGTTCCTAACTAATATGTCAATAAAATGTACAAGTATCGCTTTGAGATTCCTCTTCATATGGGAGAATTTACAAATTAACTGAAAAAATTTTGCTGGCCGGAAACTTTTGACCGCCACTATACGTAGCTGTTCGACACATGGTTAAAACCAACCTATCGAACTCATGTGAGGATAAATGTTGGTGTGAGTTCTCTTTATATTACTCTTAAGATAAGACAGATGGTTTAAAAACTATGAAATTTTATTATAATCACGAACGAAAATTTTCGACAACGACTTTTTAGTCATAGAATATACAGAAAAATGTTACTTTATGTTTAAAATCTTCTTTGAAATTAAAATATATGTATATATATATATATAATTAAATTTTTTTAGTCTGTCTGTAAATTTTCGGGAATGTTTTTGAGTAGTTGTATAGTGCATTAATTAATTTTCCTACTCGAAATATTGTTTTTTTAAAAAGCTATTAGACATTAGCTTAATATACTACCTCTGACAATAAAGTTCGGTGAATAGTTCTGTAACATTAATGTAGATGAAACAATAATGAAAGTTACCGTACCATCCTTCGAAATAGTCATCTCCCATAACTTTGCACCACTGACATCTGCTATACATTGTGGTGTTTGGGATGGGAACGAAAAGCGAGAGTTGTTCCGAAACAAGAAATTAAGTACGTGATTGTTCTTAGTACACTGCATTGATTTGGCCGCAAAAGACTACTAGACATGAAGCGACACAGTTCAACAACTTTTTTAATCATTTGCAGGAAAAATAATTGAATAATAAAAATAGAGCTTACCTGCATAAACTTGAATTATGATGTGAGCAGAAACAAACAAAAGAATAAGCTCAAAACATTTTCTTGTAAAGAAAATTTCTTTCTTTATTTTTTAATGAAGATAAATGAATATTCATTCTTGGAGAATATTATAACTTTTAGTAGACATAGCTCTCTTATTTTTAGAGCCGGGCATGGAAGGCACATTTGATTTGCACAAAAAATTATAAATAATAGATGAACTTATTTTCAAATGATTATACTTTTTCTTCATTCTCTTGGAGAATAATGGGCAACATATTAACATACGCAATAAAACGAAAGAGTGCTCTTTTCTGTATAGAGCATACAATGTACCACAAACGGTAACTCTAGATGAGCGATGTTCCAATAATTTTGAGAAAAAATCATTCTTTCGAGAAAATAAAGTATTCTCTCAAATCGAAACATATTTTTTTATACGCAATTTTCTTCTTTGGAAATCATAAGTTGTATCTTTCATGGACGAACAACTCTTTATATGACTCCACGAAGGGATAAATGTTTTTCCTTGCCTTTTAAAGAATCCCAATCTTTCATATTTAAAAAAAGGTGAACATTAATCGTACAAACGAACAAACCATATTAATTGGGATACCACACATCATTTCCGCAGGCGTTCATTACAGTACTTCTGCCGACGTCTGCTCTACTCTGACTCGAAACCACTTCTACGAAACGACAGCGGCAGCAAAGCAAAGAAGGGAAGGGGTTGCCATAAAATTAAAAATACGCCAACTGGCAGGGCAAAAGGAAGTGGCGATAAAATAGAGAGGCCAAGCGCTTCGCCACGAATAGGGAAACTACTTTTTAAGAATAAACTTTTATGTCACCAGAAAGATGCGGAGCCAAAACTGGATAACAGGACGCCCCTATTTTTAAATTAAGCATCAGAAGAATAGTACCTGATTGGACAATAGGAGGAGTCATAAAACGGAAGTAGACACCCCATCGTCTTACACAGAACATAAAAGATGCTCTACTGAACAACGGTGGGGGAAGATGCTCAACAACTTGTCTCTATGTAGGTGCAGCGTTTTGTTTTCACAGTGTTGCCAGATCGGTCATTCTGAATTCATTTACCGAACTTTATTGTCAAAGGTAGAATATTTAACTGCATGACAGAAATTGTGAATGCATAATGAATGAATAATAAAGAAATTTTACTGATAATACTATTAATTCTATTTGTTTTTTCTAAGTACTGCATGTTTGCTGATCATGAAAATATTTACTTGAGACATGGCAGCAGCCATTTTTTTTTGTTGATAGAGAGAACTGATGACTACAGTGTAAAAGTTATTCAGAAATATTTTCAAAATTCTGTGCTAATAAAAATTTACTTTTATAAATTCTATATTAATTTTCAGAAATAAATATATTTTTATTGTTTTTGAAGATAATAGAATGCTTTTTTGGAACTTAGGGTGTCTCAGCAGTGGCTATTGCATTTTTTTCATGATTATAATACAGTTTTATAAATTAAAAAACGTCTTTTATTAGCATATTATTAGCTGTATTAATCTTATTATTAATCTTATTATTAATCGTATTATTAATCTTAAAATTGGGATATTAAACATATTTATAATTTTTAAAACTACACTTCCTAAAATAAACTATTTTAAAATTACCTAATAGTACATAACAGTATATATTATGAGTATATCCTAATTAATTTCATAAGTTTTACAGATAATATAATCTGTAATCACTGACTGGTGAATTTTCAGTTTATAAAAATTAAAAATTGTTTATAATCTCATTTTTTATAAAATATAAATAATGAAAGACTTAAAATATTTCCAAATTTCAAATATGTCGCAATAAATTTTGATGTACCCTAATGTATAAAAAAATGTAAAATATTGACAATAATACGGTCATCTTTATGCAAGATGAAGCGCCATCTCATATTGCTCTGCCTGTGTAACGTCTGCTACGCTTAATATTTGGGGAGGATCCCATTATTAGTCGCTACTTTAATCACGCATGGCCTCCAAGATCTCCCAATCTGACATCCTGTGACTTTTGGCTGCGGGTATTGTTGAAGTCAATGTGTACTACGACAAACAGGCATAACTAGCAGCAATGAAAGATTCCATACACCAACATGTGTCTACCATAACGCAAGAAATGCTACTCAATGTTTTGAACGATGAGGTGGCTCGTGGATATTTTTTGCATTTGTAAATCATCTTTTGGTGCAATAAATCACTATAGCGCCATCTGTTGGTCGCAAACAGAACTATTTGTTTTTCGTAGCCACATAAAATCCGAATTCTTTTCTATCCATGTGGTTCGAACCGCATCTTTGTATCTTGATTCGTTTTCGAATTATTCATTTTTAAATTTCGTTCTGACTTTTCGATCACCCGGTACAAAAATATTTAAATTATAAATATTTAATGACGAATTTCCATGTTTCAAAAAGAGCTTATCTACATATCCCGTAAGCTTCTGGGCAGGAAATGTATCTAATTTTTCGTGTGTGATTAAAATTGATCCACTTAACTATCTATAAACGAACGATTTCGCTTAGAAAGCTATAAAATGGTACGTTTCTGAATGCTCTTGGAATGGTATCCTTTTAACCTTAAATGCATTTCAAATAATCTTCTCGCGATAATAAATTTATAAAAGTTACTTGAATTATCTACAAATACTCTTGCTGATAACAAGCAATCTTAGTTGTACAGTTCAGATAAAGTTAGGTTTATCGACAGCCACAAATTTACGGAAGGGAAAGAAAGTTCTATTCATCTGTTGATAACACCTAAGAATTTCTACTATATTCGCTTTGGGGAAATGGAATTATTAATTGGATTAAATGTGAATATGTATTTTCTAAGGATTTAGTCATAAAAAATACTGCAATTTTAAATAATATATTTACATATCGAATAAAATTTATTAATTTATTGGTACACAATAATATTATGTGGGGCACATTAATATTTTTTAATCTAGCCCACAGTGGCATTTCTTAAAATAGCACCAGTGTAAAAGAACAATATTACGCACTATTCCAGTCGATAAGCCAACTGATTGCCAAATATTTTTACTATAGTAACGAATTTTATGATTGATTAACGTTTCTTGTCATTTAAAAACACCGCTGAAAAAAATTTAATTTAACAAATTACAGCATACATTTAGAAAATGACATCTTCAAAAACTAAAATTTTAAACATAAACAAATTGTATATTTAAAAATATATAATAATAATAATAATAATTTTTATGATCATCCGAACGCGGCGTATGTCATATCAGAATCATATATTACGTACGCCATGAATTAAACATTAATATTATGGACCAATCATAAATAAATTTTCTGTATTACACATTTCTGTACTGCAAATTTTTAAACATCTGAACATCTCTAATGCATACTATACCATCGATAGGGAAAAAATATATTTTCAAGTGCAGTTTGTATGAAAGATTTATCTCAAAATGTTTTTGAGTTATTAATCTTTGTAGCTTTTAATACTTTTTTGTCATTGTGGCAAAGGGCATTATTTATATTGAAACTAAAGGGAAAATAGAAGATTACTGTATCGTGCTGTTGACAAAAAAAAAAAAAAAGAACTTAGCTTTTTTAATAACACAGTTATATATTACGTACGCCATGGATTAAACTTGGTGATGCCACAGAGTTTCAGATATAGCTCAGATATATCTAGACCGAGCGTAACAACCATTTTGCAATTGAGTAAAAAAAAAAAAAAAAACGCGAAGATATTCTTGATACATTTATGGTTGCCATTAATATATGATCATTGTTTTAAGGTTTGACATATTAGACATTTACGTAACAGGCAATATAAATCGCAATATAGTTCGAAATATGGTAGAGGAATGTGTTATAACTTAAAAATAATCTACTTTCGAAACGTATGCTATTAGTTCTATGTATTGGATTTGTATAAAATGAATCAATATAAATTTAAGGTATCGTATTAGATGTTACTTTGAAGTCAGTAATTTAAGTATAATTGAAAAAAATTCAGAAATTTGTTAACAACGTGATTTGATCGTTAGAAATAAATTTATTAAAGTTCAAAGTAAAATTTGATTATATCTCGGTATAAACAGGTATTATAACAGGTATTATATTTACAGGTATTTTTTTATAATTTACTTTTTATTAATGAATATTAAAATATCATTATCACAGCATTTTTTTTTTTATTAAAAAAATAAAGATCATGGAGTGTTTGGTTAATTTTATGCATTATACTTTTGCACCTTTTAGGCTCAATATTGCCGATGCGCATGTTAAACCACTGTTAAACCTTTGGGAACTGGATTGGACAAATGTAGTACCAGGAACTACTTCTTTGTACAGTTCGTAATGTTTTATTATTAATAATAGCTGTCATACATTAATGGTAAGATACATTTAAAAGAAATACACGTCTTTTTGCGAATTATAGTACGGGTAAACATTCACATATTCGCCATTTCTACAAGGTAATAAAAAAAAGTTAGTAAATAACAGAAAACAATTATTTAAATTTATGTATTCATATAAATTTTCAGTAAATGAAAAATAATGTAATAATGTAATTATAAAGGATATGTAATAAGGAAAATAAAGGAATAAAGGAATAAAGGAAAATAATGTAATAATGTAATTATAAAGGATAAAAAAATAGAGTGATGATGGATTACACAGAACACTAGATTATATATTATCCATATTTACCTATATTCTTTTCCCTCGCATAACACAGGTGTCTTAAACATATTTTTACAAAGTATCTTTGTTTATAAAAATGATTAATCATAACATTTACATAAGTAGTTTTTTGACAGTGCTTTTATTAGCAAATCTCGCTGTTTATTTTTATATTCATTTACAAAAAATCGGAAGAGAGGAAGAATATAACAATAAAATACAAACACTGTTACATACTATAGAAAATAATTTATCTCCTCTTCCTCTTTTCTTCAGAAAAAAAAAAGACAATGTCTTTGTTTAAAGGTTATTCATTATAGTAGCTTACATAACTAAAAAGGAAACTTGTTTTGGCCGTACACGACCGTGACAATTTTAATAAATGTTATGTTTAGAAATCTATTTATTTACGATTAATCATAGATTTTAAAATTTTTTTTAGAAATTTAATTATAAATTACTGTCAAATATTGAATAAAAGATGTCCCCCCCCCCCAAAAAAAAAAAAAAAATCCGAGAGGAAAAAAATCGAAAGAAAATTAATAATAATGTATAATATATAGATTGAATATTGAAGTTTAACTTTTTTATAGATTAATTAATATAGATTATTTAATAATGAAATGAGTAAAATAGCACACATTAAAGGAGAGCAACCATTTTAAAGCACATAGAGTCAGCATTTCTTGATGATAGCTATTTCAAGAATTCCTTCACATTTGAAATAAATGGATTAAGCACTTTGGCTCTGAAGTATTTTATACTTCTATTGTCAACTGACAATATTTTGGCTATGTAACCCATTGTCCGATTAATCGAAAATATCACAAATGAATATAAAGTATAAATGCCCAAGTGATTTAAGTTGTTTTTATAACATTGCGATATTTGGAAGTATCATAACGAAGGTTATCTAAAATAGTTCATAATTTACATACAAATTAAAACTGTAATTCTTTTTTAAGAGTTTAATTTGATGAAAGTAATAAAGTACAGATATAAATTTACTTTTCTTAGTTGTAGAACTTCTAAATTACATTATTTTTAATACTGTAATTTTCAAACAAATATCTACGTTTTAGAGTCTGTCAAATGTTACATGAACTTACACTAAAGATTATTTCTTCAAAAACTCTTCCAGTTGAAGTAGCACAAAAATTATTGATCTTAATTATTGATATTCAAATCCCAAATCATTTATAAGAACATTACTTGAGATATTACAAATATGAAATACAACTCACAGTTCACTGTTTTAAAGGAGAAATAAAGTAGAACGACACGAAGTAATTGAGATTGATTGGAAATTATTTCCGTATTTTACCCATTCATGTTTATTAATAGCAAGAAATCACACAAAAAGATAATTTTTAAAAATGCAAAATATATATAATATATGGCCAAGGGTGACCGGCCAGTTGCAATTTTAGACATTTTGTTAAATATATAGAAACATACATGAGGAAATATCCTGAAACTCTAAGTGCGTAAATATACAATCACAGGTCATACATTTCCATTTAGATTTTTTACCAGAACTCCATAGGAGACCGTTAATAAATTGAAAAAGAACGAATATCTTTTGGAAAACCCTGTTAAAGCTAATGTTGGAAAAGTGCTATATATTACTGTATAGCGTACTGTACACTATTATTAAGAGGCTTATTGTAATAAACTGTGTTCATTTTTATGTGGATGACATGCATACTCGTAGAGAAATTAAAATTTTTAGAAATACAGTCCCAATATTTTCCAAGTTTTTTGCTTATAATTTGCAAAGTTCTTAATATAAAATAATGTTCTTTTCTAAAAATATAACGAATAACATTGTACACAATTCCTGTAAACAAAATTAAAAAAATACTGACAACTGTACTAAAAATGAGCAGGTTTAATAAATAATTTTTCTCCGCGCATACGTCAAATATATCAAAATTTCCAGTTGCATATTATGTTAGCTAATATGTATAGAGCAACTTCTGTAAAAGTCTCAAAAGCATAGCTTGGAAATTCTAAAAATGATCGCTGATAGAATAAGGTCATGATACGTTTTTTTTTTTTTTTTTTTTTTTTTCTTTTGAAATTGAGCAAAAAGATAAAGGACTGTATCCATATATCCATTGATTAGTGTGAATGTAGAATAAACAATTGCACGTACTGATAAATTTGGATACAGTCCTTCGTTTTTTTTTTATTCCTTTTGGGACGAACTTTTTTCGAGCTTATTCTATCGACGATAATTTTCAAAAGTTTCAAGCTATGTTTTTGAGACTTTTACAAAAGTTGTTCTCTACATTTGGGTAATACAACATGCAAATTAAATTTTGGTATTATGACGCATGCGTAGTAAAATGTTATTTAGTGAACCTGCTCATTTTTTATAACATATATAATTATTTTTTCATTTTGATTAGAGGGTATTGTGTACAACATCATGTATCATATTTTTAGAAAAGAACATTATTTTATATTAAGAACTCTGCAAATTATAAGCAAAATACTTGGAATTTTTTTTACTACTTTTAGAAAAAATTTATATGCCTATACATGTTATCCACATAAAAATAAACACAATTTGTTACAATAAAACACTTAATGAGAGTCTACAGTTTCACCTGCATTAGTTTTGGCAGGGTTATCCAAAAGAAATTCGTTCTTTTTCAGTTTGTTGACGATCCCTTATAAAGTTTCGGGAGAAATCTTTACGGTAATATGACCTGTTTACAAGCATGGTGTTTCAGGATAATCCCTCATGTATTTTTCTAGATATTTACGAAAATTTCTAAAATCGCAAGTGGCTGTTCACCCTTGCCTTATAGTGCATATATGTTTGTTTAAAGTTTTCATGCAAAAGATTGACTTTTTTCTAGTTTCATTCTTTTTTTTCGTAATAAAAATATGTATTCAAATTTTATGGCAATAAAATATTTTATCTCGTTAGTCAAAATTATGTCTAAGGTGGAATAAAAGCTTGATAATGGTTTTGTATCAATGTATCAGTAAGCTTTTTAATATAAATGGTTACGTACAATATTTTAATATCATCAGTATAAAATATTTAAATTTTTTTGGTAATCGTAAAAAATCATTTTCAACATCGTAACAGTTTTTCAATGATATAATAAATGATTTTGAAAAAAAATATTCTGTATGTATAATGTTATATATACCCAATAATTCCAACGCAGTTTAGAATATGAAAACATATTTAATGTGCTACAAACCGTGAAAGCCACTGCTGTGTGGCACTAAAGATAAAAAAGAAATAGAAAATTAATTGTTTTATGTACAATTTAATTATATTACACGATTGAACTACGAATAATATTTCAAAGAGTAAAGTACATTGCAAACTGAACTTTTTTTTAAATAAGATATAAAACATATATCCAGTTTTTTAGCATTATCACCGCCATGAACTGAAATATTCGTTCATTAATCTATTTGTTTTACGGAAATAGAAGCGATGTTTAAATTAATGTATTTCTAAAGACGCAATTCATTTAAAAAAATTAATATATGATTAATATTCAAAAGGCGTACATGCCTATACGTAATAAAAATTTTTATATCTTGCTGAAAATAAATAATTTCGTAACCATTTTAAAGAAATTACAAAAAAAAAAAAAAAAAAAAAAAAAAAAAAAAAACTTCTCCACACCGCCTTTTACTCGGCTGTCAAGGGTAGAAATACAGGGTGTCCATAAAATCACCGTAGCATTTTAAATTTATTACAAAAATAATAGACCTACAAGAAAAATAATTACAACAGTAAGTTAGAGTAACTTAAAAATTACTTTGTCTGATGAATAATTCAATACTGAAATATTGGATTGGTAGGGATGGCCCCATAGCATGGTCTTCCCGGTCTCCTGGCATCACTTCACTGAACTTTTCCTTTTGGAGTTATGTAAAAGATACTGTGTTCCGAGAAAAACTAAGCTGTCTCGTGCAATTAAAAGAAAAGATCTAAACAGTTTAACAATTGCTGATGTTAGCATGCTAAAATGTACCTGGATGGAATTGGAATATCGACTTCATATTCTTAATGCAACGAAAGGATATCATGAAGAAGTATACAAGTATACAGAAGTAGTATAAAATAGACTTTTTAAGTTACTCTATGTGCTGTTGCAATTAATTTTGCACCAGGCGTATTATTATTATTATTATTATTATTATTATTATTATTATTATTATTATTATTATTATTATTATTATTATTATTATTATTATTATTATTATTATATATTTTCAATTGTACGGGGACACTTTGCATTAATCATCGACCGCGGATGATTAATACATAAAAATGGAGATAAGAAAATTAATCTATTTGAAATTTTATTTTAAAAATAACTGAATAGGTTTTACACATTAACATTTTCATTAAAATTTTACTTTTGTTGCAAAATACTTTTATCTAGCAAGTTTCATTTCACGTAAAAATACTACTCTTTTTTAATCCGTTGGAAGAGTGTTTCGAAAAAAAAATTCCACAAAATATTTTTCATATAAAACTTATGGGGATATCTATTCACACAGACTTCTTGCGAAAAGAAATATTCTTACTTTGTGCAACGAAAGGTTATCATGAAGAAGTATACTGAGGTTGTAGAAAAAGAACTTTTTAAGTTACTCTATGTGCTGTTGCAGTTGATTTTACACTAGACCTATTATTATTATTATTGTAATATATATATTTTTAATTGTACGGTAAATTTTGGGACACTCTGCATTAAACATCGACCACGAGTGCTTGACACACAAAAATTGAGTTAAAAAAGTTAATCTATTTGCAATTTTATTTTAAAAATAACTGACTAGTTTTTACAGTTTAACATTTTCATTAAAATTTTACTTTTGTTGCAAAAAACTTTTATCTAAAAAGTTTCATTTCAAGTACAACTAATATAATCCTTTGTAAGCGTCTCCCGAGAAAACTCCCACAAATTATTTTTTCATATAAAACTTATTGGAATATCTATTCACAGAGGATTCTTGTGAAAAAAAATATTCTTACTTTTGCGGTTCAAACAAGCTTAGATTTATCTGCAACCACAAACACACGGAAAATGAATAAAGTTTTATTCATTTATTGATAAGAGATTCTACTTCATTCGCTTTTCAGATAAGAGGCTTATGTTCTTACTGAATTAAATATGAAGATATACTTACTCGTGATTTAAGGGGTCTCAGGAGTCTTACTTTTTACCTGGTAGTGCAACTTAGAAACATGTCAGATTTGATTTTTTTTTTCTCAGTCCCTATGAAACATAAATGCATAAAATTTTTAATATAGACACCTTAATATCTCTTTATTTAAAATAATTTTTTTAATATTCTACATTGAAATTCTATTTTGTTTTTTTAATGTTTAATTTTGATTAAAAAAAACTAGACTTGTATCCATTGCGCGCAGGATTCTAGCAAAACTATTAGTTTAAGAACCGCTGAAAAAGTTGATAATGGTGTAAAATTAAAGTATCTTGAACTTATACCTCATTTTAAAGCAATTTATGCATTTATTTATTTAAAATTGAAATTAAAATTGAAAAAATTGGGAAAAAAATCATTTTTTGTTAAAAAAAATTGCCAATTATCAATAATTAATGTAATTAAAATTCTAAATTTGAGGTATAAGTTGTTCTTAAACTTAAAATGAAGATATTTACCAAGTTTCATACAAATTGCTTTATTATTTTTTGAGAAATGTTGCGCGCAGTCAAAGAACAATTGAAATTTTAAATCAAAATTAAATATAAAAAATATATAATAAAAATTCAACATAGAATGTTAAAAAAATTATTTTAAATAGAAGAGATATTAAGTTGTCTATATAAAAAGTTTTATGCATTTAAGTTTAATAGGGACTGAGAAAAAAAAAGAAATGTATATGTTTCTAAATCGCACTACCAGGTAAAAAGTAAGACTCCTGAGACCCCTTAATAACGACAAAATACTACAATATTAAATAATAAATTCACACATTAAAGTGTTATTCATTTTTACAAACACTGAAAATTCGTGGAATACTTTTAGAGTACTAACTGAACACAGTAATTAACACTGCTATCTAAAATTGTTTTTGATTGTCTTGTGAATGTATTGCAAATGTGTTGTGAAAAAGATTCTGCAAAAAAGGTTTTTTAAATTACTTAATTTTTCCAGAACTGCATTATTGATATTTATTGGCAAAATTATTCAATAAAGCTAATTGTCTGTCATTTTCTTTCAAAAAATTTGTTCTTTGTGCTACGAAAGGATAACATAGAAAAGTATATTCAAGTAGGATAAAAAAAATCCGTTACTCTATGTACTGTTGCAAATAATTTTTCTGTAGACCTATTATTATTATTATTATTATTATTATTATTATTATTGTAATAATTTTTTTGAAGTTGTGCGGAGACTGGGACATTCTGCATTAATCATCAATAACGGATGTTTAAAGCATAAAAATAGGGATAAGAAAATTAAAATATTTGCAATTTTATTTTAAAAATAACTAACTAGTTTTTACATTTTCATATTTTCATTAAAATTTTACTTTTTTCGCAAAATACTTTTACCTAACTTATTTAATTTTACGCAAAATTATTATCCCTTTTTTTAATCCGTTGCAAGTGTGTTCCAAAAAAAATTCCTACAAAGAATTTTTCATATAAAACTTATGGGAATATCTATTCACAGAGAATTCCAGTGAAAATAAATAATCTTACTTTTGCGGTTCAGATAAGTTTAAGTTTATCTGCAACCACAAACACACGGAAAAGGAATAAAGATTTTTTCATTTATTGATAACTCATAAGAGATTCTACTTCGTTCGCTTTGCCGACAAGAAGCTTATGTTCTTACTGAATTAAATACTAATATATATTTCCTCGTGATTTAATAATGACAAAATTCAGCAATATTAAATATTCACACATTAAATATTTTAATCAGCATTGAGAGAATATACCACTTTTTAATAAATTTCTAGACAAAAATTACTTAAAACTGTACATTTATAAAGATAATTTTCCTTTAGAAATAATTTTAAGCATAGCGAAAAAATTTCGTTAGATTTTTTTTAAGAAATAAATAAATAACAGCATAACAATATTAATTACTTGTGTGTCTATATAATCTACATAAATAACAATTTATGTAAACTTTTACTTAGTTGCGCATTAAAAAAATATGTAAGTATAACTTTTACATATTTTAACAAATATTTTTTTAAGTAAGTACTTTTCTTTTCTAATATTTTAAACATAATGTTTATTATATGATACAAATTAAAACATTGAGATTTTCCTTTCATGTTTATTTTTCCTCGTTCTTATAGGCATTTTGAAATGATAGCGTAGTTTACACTTAATTATACACTGAAAAAAAGAATCAGCTAATATGATGCAAATATATTGTTAATTTCAATGATTGAAAAATGTATATTTGTTTTACTCACGTTCCATATTTTATTTATAAATTTTTTTAATACATTTTTGTTTTTGTTGTAGATAAACATTTTTTTTCACTACATTCAAAATGCATAAAGATTATAATTGTATTTGTTTCTTTGTTTGAGATAAGCATATTTTATATGAATATTAAATATTATTACATAATATAAAATATTATGTAATTTTATTTTTCGTTCTTGTAAATTATAAATAAATTTATATTACCATAATCAGTATATTTTATATATTTAACACATATTTAAATTTCAAACAGATTAATTTTCTTATCTCCATTTTTATGTATTAAACATCCGCGGTCGATTATTAATGTAGAGTGTCCCTTTACAATTAAAAAAATATAATAATAATAATAATAATAATAGGCCTAAATACTACTTCTGTATACTTGTGTACTTCTTCATGGTATCCTTTCGTAGTACCAAGAATATGATGTCGATATTCCAATTCCATCCTGGTACACTTCAGCATGCTAACATCAGCAATCGTTAAACTGTTTAGATCTTTTCATTCAGTTGCACGAGACTGTTCAATTTTTTTTCGGAACACAGTATCTTTTACATAACTCCAAAAGAAAAAGTTTAGTGGAGTGATGCCAGGAGACCGGGAAGGCCATGCCATGGGGCCATCCCTAGCAATCCAATATTTCAGTATTGAATTAGTCATCAGACAAAATAATTTTTAAGTTACTATAATTTACTGTTGTAATTATTTTTCCTGTAATGCCATTATGAAAATAATAAATACGTTTAAAATATTTATAATTGCGATATTTAGTGATGTTTTACATATTTTTGACCATTTAAAATAAAGTTTTGTTTACGTTTACGTGCGTCTCTAATTACATAAATACATAATATTTATAATCGTCGTTCAATCTTATCGTCTGTCTTATGTCTGTCCACATATAACAAAGCAAAAAATATTCAACAGAATCATTTATAATTTAAAATGCATAATTGCTGCATAATTTTTTGCAGTCATCTTAAATTTCATGAAAATCGGATGTACAATATAATTACCTAGACAATCAAAAGGTATTCCGTTACATAACGACCAATAGGATGAAAAAGCTTCAAATACATTTAATGATGTTACTCTTTCTAACATAATAAAATTAATATGCGTCTGTAAAGTATATACTAAAATATACATTTTGTACAGTCTGTGGTGTAAAGACTAATTTACAGAGAGGCATAAAATAATTCCATTACATTATGGTATAAAAGGAAACATTGTTTGGTTACCTTTCAATTACATTAAGCTTTCTCAAATTTTTGGAAATTAATATACGTTACTGAGATTTACTATAATTACTTTTTGCGTAATAGAAATCAGAAAGTATTTACAGAGACACACAAAAGATATTGGATACATTTTTGTATCCGAAGCACTGTGTTCTATTACACCAAGATATAAATATTTTTAAAAATATTTTGGAGATAGGTTTACACATTATATCCAAAGATGTATGGATCACATACATAGACGTATGCATGAATATCTAATATCATGGCTCCACCGGTCGTTTATAAACATAAATGCGTTTTTTTCCTTGTAAGTGGAATGTTCCGGTTTCATTAGAATACAAAATTGTAACTATATCATTCCTCTAAACTTGAAAGACATTCTCCAACATTTCGGTTATTCTGATCATTTAATTGATTTATAGTGACAATATGATCGATTTATATTGGTTTAAGTTTAAATAACTTAAACATTGTTTGTCTCTATGTGTCATTCTGAAAAATATATTTTTTGACGTTACTTGACTTAATAATATGCATGGAGTTTTTGCTTATTGCGCTTCTACTTTTGTAAACTGTCATTAAGGCAAACCTTCAAATGGGACCATTATACATCCGCACTAACCAAAATACTCATTAAAGATTGTTCTTAGCGTTAATTAGAGTATTATTTTTAAAGAGAAATTGTCCGCTTTATCAGAAGATACGTCTTAAGTTGAAACTTGTTAACCAATTAATCTTCGCGCTCGATACGCTCACAGGCTGCAAGATTCATGGCTTTTATTCGAAATTGTTTGATTTCCACCAGTTTTATAAAAAAAGTATAATTGGTTTTATTCTGGTATCATTTTACTTGTCTTTAAATAAGATGAATATTTCTTTTTCAAAAAAGGGTTTGCAATAATGAATTTGAATTTTTAAACCTCAATTTAATGCGACCAAGTGGTTAATGAGATTGCATGTGTAATATTCTTGTTCAAAAATACATTTATTACATTTGAGTGTCGTTACTGGGTGACTAAAAACTAATATTTTTCTCTATAGAAAATATCTTTATTTTATTTTTAAGAATGAAACAAGTTCAAATACGGAGAAATAAACTAAATAACTTAGAAATAACGGAGAAATAACTTGAGGTCTGCATGTGTTATGAATAGGGATAAATCAAAAGAAAAAATGACTCACAAATGTGTTTCCGTTACATTTAAATCCGAAAATGCATTTTTCTTTCAAAACCTCTCAAATAATCATCTCGTTTCTTCTACTCGGAAGCAATAGCTGTTTCTGAAAAATACTAGAAAGCCATTTATATGTTCTTTACTCAAAGTGTTTCAAAATATTTTTTTTTCTTTCGTACAAAGTACAAACTTATTGGACGAAATGATAAATTGCGAAATATTTCTGCCTTATGAAACAAATCAATAGATAAAAAAACATGTCTTTGAAGAAAATGAATCTACTTCGGAATGATTTGACTGTATGGTTTTCAAAGGAAAATAATTTAACTTGCAGGTATTTTATGGTATTCTATTAAGCGTTACCCTTACCATTAATTAAAGTATCATTTGGGTAACGAAATTGTCTGCTTTATCAGAAGATACGTATTAACGAAATGGTATATGCAATGTTTTCGTATAATAGTATATTTATTGCTTTTGAATGTCGTTATTGGGTGCACGCTCTTGAAGGAATAATATTTGTTTCTATCAAATATGTCTCTAAAATATAATTTTTTTAAAACAAAAATACAAACTCAAATACGGAGCTATAAATAGTACGAGGTCTGCATGCGTTATGAATAAGAGAAAATCAAAAAAAAAATAATAATAATAATTTATAAATGTATTTCCGTTACATTTAAATCCGAAAATGCATTTTTCTTCCATAACCTCTCAAATAATCATCCGTTTCTTCAACTCTGAAGCAATAGATGTTTTTCAAAAATACTAGAAAGCCATTTATATGTTCTTTTATCAAAGTGTTTCAAAATATATTTTTTTCTTTAGTACAAAGTACAAACTTATTGAACGAAATGATAAATTGCGAAATATTTCTGTCTTATGAAAAAAATCAATGTATAGAAAATATGTTTTTCTAGAAAATAAATCTATTTCGGAATGATTTGACTATATAGTTTTCAAAGGAAAATAATTTAACTTGCAGGTTTCTTTATGGTCAATCCAGTTTTAAAAAAGTAAATTCACCAACATATGTCTTTTTCAACAGAATAAAAAATTGTTGTGTTATAAAAGAGACATTTGAAATCTTGCTTTGAAAAAAATAAATTTAGTGAGTTTTTTAATCGTGGTTCTTACCTGATTACTTTTTATTTCAGTTGTTGTTAATATACGCCAATTTAAAATGATAAAGATGTTAGAGATAAATAAAAAAATCCACAAACATAGAAATTTTGAAAATAAAATAGAAATTATCATCTTGATTATAAAAAAGTCTTAATAGTTAGGTCTGCTAATAAGTTTCAAAGAGTTGCAATTTTTGCAGTGCGTGCTACCACTAACAATCATCAAACGATTTTTAATGCCGAAAAACTCTACAATTTTATAAATCTGTAACTATTATACCTTTTTTGAATTTAATCAAATAAAAGTTAAATTTTTACTATTGTAATTATGTCTACTTGTAAAACGTTTTAAAAAACGTGGGATACATTCAGTGAATAAAATAACTAGAATAATATTTTGTTAATTATTAATAGAACAATCTCCCAGTAACTTAAATTGAATTCCTACCTTGTGAAGCTATTCGCAATTTGCACAGACTACGTATCTCCAGCAGACAAAACTAATTAATCCTTTTCATGTTAATCATATTACATTAAAATCATGTTAGACCGTTAGATACACTCGCAACGGGGGCATTTTTTAATTACTGAAAATATTTTAAGTTCCTGTGGATCAATGAAGAAACATTATTAATTTAACAACGCAGATATTTTAATCGTAATTTCAAAAACCTTTTTTTTTTCTTTTATTTCTCCCGTTTTTCGAGTGTCATTTTGTTCAGTTAGTACACTTTCTCAAATTTATAATATTAAATAAGATTATCAGATTATCAGATTTATAATATTAAATAAGCTCAATCCTTCCATTCTTTGATTGTGATATTATAAAATAGTTATCTAAACGCTATGCGACCGTATAAAGACTGATTTTAAGTTTTTGAATTTTAAAAACTCTCACAAAAATTTTAAAAGAATATTTGTTACGCAAATATCTGAGAAGATCTTGAAACAATACAATATTAAATTTAAAATTTATACTTTATTTTAAAAATTTATCATATGGGAAATAAAAAAAATCTTAATACGTCTCAATCTTGTGGAAATTATTTATATGTTCCCCACAATGACCGCATCTCAAATTTTTGCTTTACTTAATACAATAAAATTAACAGATTAAATTATATTTAATATTTAATATTTAATAAGTTATATTGACATTTTGATAAGACGGCTTTTGCATAGATAATAACCTTATCGAATTCTACTCAAAATTTTCTGGAATTCGATTATCGTTTCAAAGTGCAAATGGTCTCCCATGTCATATCTCGGAGGAAAACACTTGTAAACAAAATTTTATTTATTGATTTGCAAATTTATTATTGTGTTTTATTTTCTACAAAAGTATGAAAAATTGTAGCCGAGATACGGGAAAACACATAGGTATATCTAGTAATCACCAACAAAAATCAGGCCTGCAAGTCTTTTCCTCCAAGGTTTAATATTGAAGAGTGGAAAAATCTTTTACTATACTAATCAAGTATTAACGAAATCTGGAATAACTGCCCGAATCTCTGTAAATTTATGATTTGTTTAATCGCCGCCCTTAATTAAAAATAACAAATTCGCTGGTTTTATAAAGAGTATTGTAAAATTAAAATGGTACTCTTAGGCAGATTAGAGTACTATGTATACGCATATATAAACACTACATGGCCAAATATGATCATCTACTCGCAACTTTTGACATTTTGTTAAATATGTAAAAAATATTTGAGGAATTATACTGAAATCTTAAGTGCGTCTACATAATAGTCACACGTTATTCATTTCTGTGAAGACTTTCTCCCGAAATTCCATACAAGACCGTCAAGAAATTGTAAAAGAACGAAAATCTTTTGGACAACCTTGTCAAAACTAATGTAGCAAAACTAAATAACTAAATAAACAATCCTCTCCCCTTCTTAATGTACCAAAAGCATTCAAACTGTAGATTATTATTAAGTAGCTAATAGTAATTAACTGTTTTCATTTTTATGCGGATTTTTTCAAGTTCTTTGCTAATAATTTGCCTAGTTCTAAATATAAAATATTCTACTTTTCCGAAAATATCACTAAAAATATTGTACATAATACCCTCTAATCAGAATTACAAAATAATAAAAATTGTATGAAAAATGAGCAGTTGTACAAAATATTTTTTCAATGCGCATGCGTCAACGTTATCAAAATTTTATTTGCATATTGTGTTAGCTAAATGTATGTAGAAACTTCTGTAAAAATGTCAAAAACATAGCTTGAAAATTCTGAAAGTGTTCGTCGATTGAATAAGCTTAAAATCCGTTATTCCATCAAGAAGCAAAATGATGAGAGGTTGTATTCTTTTCTCCAATGATTAGGGTCAATATATAATACACAGTATGGCACGTACTACAACATTTTGATACAACCCCTTATTTTTTTGCTTCGTTTTAGGTACAACGAATTTTGTGCTTATTCAATCGACGAACACTTTCAGAATTTTCAAGCTATGCTTTTGAGACTTTTACAAAACTTTCTCTATACATTTAGCTAACACAATATGCAAATGAAATTTTAATTGAAACGTTGACGCCTGCACAATGAAAAAATATTTTTTAAAATTGCTCATTTTTCATACATTTATTATTATTTTTTAATTCTGATTAAAGGATAATGTGTACAATTTTTTGTGATATTTTCCGGAAAATACTTTTTTTTTATTAAGAAATCTGCAAATTATAAGCAAAAAATTTGAAAAAAATTGGGACTGTTTTTATAAAAACCTTAATATCTCTTCAAGTATCCATGCTATCCGTATAAAAATGAAAACTATTAATTACAGTAATCTTCTTAATCGTAATCTACAATTTGAACGCTTTTGTTACATTAGTTTTGTCAGGGTTGTCCAAAGGATTTTCGTTCTTTTTCAATTTATTGACGGTTTCCATGGAGTTTCGGGAGAAAGTCTTAATGGAAATGTAAGACCTATTGTTTTATCTTTACACATTTAAGTTTTCAAGCTAATTACTGAAGTATTTTTTTAGATATTTAACAAAATGTCAAAAATCGCAAGTGGACGTTCATCTTTGGCCATGTAGTATATATATATGTATATATATATATATAGATATATATGATTTATATATGCATATGTGTAAACATACTTATGCATAAAATACATACATATATATGCATATATATACATCTGTAAAGATGCATATGTATGTGTTTTTAAATGTGTGTATAACAAATTCAGCCGCGTAACAGAAAAATCCTTAAAAAAAGATGCAAATTTAGTATAAGAAAATTTTGTGACAACCGCTTAGTATTATATATATATACAGGGTGTCCCTAAACAAATGGTATATACGCTAGGGGGTGATAAAACACATCAAGACGAGTAATAGTAAATACGAAACCAAGGGTCCCAAACGTTTTCCAAAGGAGATAGCCGCCATTAAAGTTTGGGGTCCAAAATTTCAAATACACATAAAAAATGGAAAAAATGGTCGATTGATTTGCGGTTTTCACTAAAAATATTCTTTTTGTTGGTATTTTCTTGAAAATAAATTATAAAGATAAATTTCAAAAAATGCCGATGGAGGGCGCTTTAGACTTTGAAGCAATGAAAAACTATTTTTTGCCGTAATTTTTGGCATCTTATTAAATAGTTTCGTAAGCTTAGACTTAAATTTAAATTTTGAACTCAAAATCTGAATAGTTGGACGCGGTTAAGTAGCACAAACTTAACTGTGTTCAAAGGGTTTAAATTTCAAATGATTATAAAAAACGGAAAAATTGGTCGATTGATTTCCGGTTTTCACTAAAACTATTCTTTATGTCAGTATTTTATTAAAAATGAATTATAAAGATAAATTTCAAAAAATGCCGATAGAGGGCGCTTTAGACTTTGGATTAACGAATTAATCCATCCTAATACTATTTTTTGTCGTTATTTTTTGCATCTCATTAAATAGTTTCGTAGGCTTAGATTTAAACTTAAATTTTGAGCTCAAAATCTGAATAGTTGGGAGTGGTTAAGTCGCACAAACTGAACTGTGTTCAGAGGGTTTAAATTTCAAACGAAACGGAAAACTATAAAAAAACGGAAAAATTAGTCGAATCGTTTGCGGTTTTTGCTAAAACTACTCTTTAAATCAGTGTTTTCTTGAAAATAAATTTTAAAGATAAATTTCCCAAAATGCCGATAGAGGGCGCCTTAGACATTGGAGTAGCGTACAACTGTTTTTAACCGTTATTTTTTTTTAATCTCATTAAATGCTTTCAAATGGTTAGATTTAAATTTTGAGATCAAATTCTGAGTTTAAGTAGCGCAAACCTGAACTGTGTTCGTGGGGGGGGGGGGGGTTAAATTTCAAGTCCTGAACACACTTCAGTTTGCGCTTCTTAACCCCTCCCAACGATTCAGAATTTGAGTTCATAATTTAAGTTTAAATCTAAGACTTCGAAAGCATTTAACAAGTTTTGGAAAGCATTTAATTAGATACAAAAAATAACGGTTAGAATTTGTTGTTGGTTACTCTGAAGTTTTAGGCGCCCTCTATCGGCATTTTTTGAAATTAACCTTTTTAATTCATTTTCAATAAAATACCGACATAAAGAATAGTTTTAGTGAAAACCGCAAATCAATCGACCAATTTTCCCGTTTTTTATAATCATTTGAAATTTAAACCCTCTGAACATAGTTAAGTTTGTGCTACTTAACCGCGTCCAACTATTCAGATTTTGAGCTCAAAATTTAAGTTTAAGTCTAAGCTTACGAAACCATTTAATGAGATGCAAAAAATCACGGCAAAAAATAGTTTTTCATTACTTCAAAGTCTAAAGCGCCCTCTATCGGCATTTTTCGAAATTTATCTTTATAATTTATTTTCAAGAAAATACTAACAAAAAGAATATTTTTAGTGAAAACCGCAAATCAATCGACCAATTTTTCCGTTTTTAATGTGTATTTGAAATTTTGGACCCCAAACATTAATGGCGGCTATCTCCTTTGGAAAACGTTTGGGACCCTTGGTTTCCTATTTACTATTACTCGTCTTGATGTGTTCTATCACCCCCTAGCGTATATACCATTTGTTTAGGGACACCCTGTATATATATTTAAATTCAGAAATAGGCTTAAATGTATAACTAAAATTATCAATTATAGACTTTCTACGAAAAATTAGTTATTACAATGTCCATTATTTACGAACTTAATAACATTCAATTTAATAAACATCTTGAAGATATGGGCGATACATGTGAATATTTTATTTTATGAAATTAGATTGGTTCTACACAGAAATAATTCACTTTTACAATGAATCATCATTTTATTTATAAATCTATAAAAGAAGGATGCAACCCTCATAGCATGCATGGGCTATGAGGATGCAACTCTTATAGCATGCATTACAGTGACGTCACAATGACGTCACTGTGAGTCACTGTGGTCACGTCATATGTGTGACAAAAATGCCACCACTCAGTGACACATTGTGACTGAGATGTGACTATCATAAATTTTTTTAAAAAAAATACTAATATTCTTCAAAACATGCTATTTACTTTAAAAAACATGTTTCTGGCAATTTAAATACCGTTACATTTATCACAGCTTCGTCACAATGTTAATATCAAAGTAGTCACAAATGACACATTTTTCACAAACTTGTCCCGTGACTTCAAAAAGTGGTCACAATGTGATGTCACAAAAGAGCTCCAAAACGGCCATAATGACTTCACATTTTAGTCAATGTGACTTCACATCGACAATCGATGGTCACAAAGTCACAATGTGATTTCACAACGACGTCACAGTGACGTCACCATGCCTTACGGGAAGTTTAAAAAAATACACAAAATGGCAAACTACGTCTAATTTCAAATGTTTTAAAAATTTGACTTTTGTATACTGCAACGCAAATTCTTAATATCGTCATTTTCTTTTATAACATTAACTTGTTAAAATTGAACGTATTATTTTGAATTAATGTAACGGAATAAACGTTAAAAAGAGTAAAAATTATAAAGAAATGTAACGTTGGATTGTGTAAAATATGTGATTAAATAAATTAAATGAGTACATTTCGGAAATACATATGCATATACATTACATGATATTTTGATGTTATCATAAATCATAAAACAGCTGCATAGTGACATTTTAAAACATAACCCTTATTCGATCGAGCAGAAGAAAGAAATATTTTACAGCGAAAAATTAATACACTGTATCAAAATGCATACAATATACATCAAAATTGCAACACAGATATACGAAATATAAAGTGTTGCACAGAGAATTGTAATGTAATATGGCTATAAAAGGAAAATTAGAATATAAATATCAACATTCATGAAATCTCTTCAATTTTTCTAAAAATTTTTTCGTTTTTATTCCGGATTTAGAATGTCTAATATTTTATTCTGCACATTACTTAAAAAAAGGTGCTACGAATTTCTCTTGAGTTTTTAAATTTCGGCATATTATATAATTTAATTGTAAAAAAATTTAACTAAGGTAGAAATATATTTAAAATTTTGGAGAAAATATATACATATTTAGAGCTTTGAAAATTTAAGCAAAATTCCTCGATTTTTAATGTTTGCGTTGCGATTTTCTTACATTCACTTCGTAAAAATAAAAAATTCTATTTGACATAAAGCTTAAAAACTTTTGTCTCGATGTAAACACGATGTGTTGAGATAATTTTTTAGATTAGGAAAAAAAGATCTGGTCCCTATGGCGCAAATTCCAAGTTAACTTCAACCGTCTCCGCAAATCGTTTTTTTTTTTTTTTTTTTTTTTTTTTTTTTTTTTTTTTTTTTTTTTTTTAAGAATTGAAATAATTATTCATAAACAACAATCACACCTTCAAACAGAAAAATGTTACAGTTTTACACAAGTATTTCTTGTCAAACAGTCGTTTTGAAATCGCTCACAAAAACGCGATGCCGTACACTGCAAAAATAAACGTTTAAAGCTAAAGTATTTTCCAGGAATCGACCGAGAACTTTTATGTAACAATCAAAAAACAATACGTCTAACAAGAAAAAAAAGCTTCCATCGTTAAACAAACCTCTTTAAGGTTTCTAAGATTTCTTTTCTTGCAAAAATGGGATACCTAGAACCATTTATGTGGCTAAAAAATATATATCAGGTAACTATTTCTGTTTTTAGTTATTGATCAAATTTTAATAAGCATTCAGATTTCTGTAGCTTATCATTTTTTTATCTATATTTCTTTCTCTGCGGTGTAAAAATACAATTTTTATAAACATACAGAAGCTTATACAAAAGTAGTTTTGAATATGTACACCTTCTTTTACAGTGCAAAATAATAATAATAATAATAATAATAATAATAATAATAATAATAATAATAATAACTGCTATAAAAGACATATTTTAAAATTTTCTTTTTAAAAAATAAACATTTTTTTTTTATTACTGCATGTAAGATGAAAAAATAGTATAATTCAGAGTATATACATTTCTTTTTTTTTTTTTTTAAATGCTGATAAATACTTTTAAATTCATCTGGATCAATTTTTCTTCATATGTGTAAGTCGTTTTCCTAACAATGCCAGAATGCAATGAAAAATATGACTTTTATATAAAATGATTTTGTAAATTATAATTAAAATCTAAACAAATTAAGATAAAAAGAAAATCCCGATTGCCAAGAGCATAGACGCAAGCATTTGTCTATCCTCATCTATATTTTCAGACATGAGCAACCGATAAATTTTCCTGACAAACGCGGACAGACAGATTCTCTGTCTCTCTCTCACACAGTCAAATGTACCGGAACAAAGAAACGTTTAACTATATTTCTTGCTGCAATTTATATTAGCTGCCGTAATACAGATTGTAAAACAAAAAGTCCTTCCGGCAATGCCGGGAGGAAGAGGTAGCTTTCATATACATATTTATTTATTTATATATTTTAAATTAAGTTATATTATTCAAACATACAAAGCTCAGACTAGTGGCACACGAAGTCATATTTTATTCAACCTGGTTTCATTTTCAGTAATTTAGAGAGTCACCAAATTCCACGATATCATGAAGTGTATTCCATTTCAAAGCAACATGATGGATAAAACAAACCAATAAGCTTGTTCGAAATCTTAATTCATGTGCACCTGCCACTCATATCGAAATCGATTAATATATACGAGTGCTGTTGCGAGAAAATTGATTTTTTTTTAAATGTCACCCACAATAGAAATTTAAACTGCTATATCTCAGGCGTTTTTTAAGATAAATACAAAGCAAAAAATACTCCGGAATTCATTATTAAGATAAAAACTTTAGAAAGAACCTTTTTTCAATTTCAATTTTTTTGGTTGTACATCATTATACATTTAAAAGATTTTTGACAATTTTAAATGGCCGCCATTTTGAAACAAGATGGCGGATGAAGTTGGACAATAAACTCGGTCAAGACATTAATATGTACTATGTACATGCGGAGTTATATCCAAATCAGCTTATAAATATGCGTATTACCGCGTGAAAAATTTCAGATCGTTTCAAAATATTGTCCACACTCGAAATTGAAAGTGCTATAACTCAGCCATTTTGTAAGATATAGATGAAACAAAAAATGCTCTGGAATCTTTGTATGATGTTCAAACACACAAAAGAAAAATCTTTATCAATTTATTATTTTTTGCACTTAATTTTAAAATTTAATTTAAAAAAATAATATTCCGTCATTTTGAAACAAGATGGCGGATGGAACTGTCCAACGAACTTGGTCCAGACATCGATATGTACTATGTACGCACCAAGTTTCATCGAAATCGGTTTATAAATACGAGTGTTATCACGTGACGAAAATCAGATAATTTTAAAATGTGAGCAAAACAAGAAATTAAAAAAGTGCTGTAACTCAGCCATTTTTTAAGTTACAGACGAAACAAAAAATGCTCTGGAATCTTTGTACCAAGGTCAAATGAACAAAAGAAAAATCTTTTTCAATTTCTCACTTTTTTGTATCTAATTTTAAGTTTTAAATTAAAAAAAATTTAAATGGCCGCCATTTTAAAACGAGATGGCGGATGGAACTGCCTAACGAACTCGGTCAAGGCATTATAACGTAGTATGTACACACCAAGTTACATGCAAATCGATTCATAAATACGCTTGTTTTCGCGTGACAAAAATTAGGTCGTTTCAAAATGTCAACAATAAGAAAAATTCAAAGTGCTATAACTCAATCATTTTTTAAAATATAGACAAAATAAAAAGTGTTCTGGAATCGTTGTTTTAAGTTTTAACACTTAAAAGAAAAATAATTTTCAACTTTTAATTTTTTCGCAATTAATATTAAATTTTAAATTTTTTTAAATTTTTTAAATTAAAACAAGATGGCGGATGATGCTGGCTAACGAACTCGGTCAAGACATTTGTATGCACCATGTACATAACAAGTTTCATTCAAATCGGTTCATAAATGCGATAGTTATCGCATGACACAAATCATATATATATATATACAGGGTGTCCCTAAACAAATTGTATATACGCTAGGGGGTGATAGAACACATCAAGACGAGTAATAGTAAATAGGAAACCAAGGATCCCAAACATTTTCCAAAGGAGGTAGCCGCCATTAAAGTTTGGGGTCCAAAATTTCAAATACACATAAAAAACGGAAAAATTGGTCGATTGATTTGCGGTTTTCACTAAAATTATTCTTTATGTTGGTATTTTCTTGAAAAAAAATTATAAAGATTAATTTCGAAAAAATGCCGATAGACGGCGCTTTAGACTTTGAAGTAATGAAAAACTGTTTTTTGCCGTGATTTTTTACATCCCATTAAATGGTTTCGCAAGCTTAGACTTAAATTTTGAGCTCAAAATCAAAATAGTTGTAAGCGGTTAAGTAGCACAAACTTAACTGTGTTCAGAGGGTTTAAATTTCAAATGATTATAAAAAACGGAAAAATTGGTCGATTGATTTGCGGTTTTCACTAAAACTATTCTTTATGTCGGTATTTTATTGAAAATGAATTATAAAGATGAATTTCAAAAAATGCCGATAAAGGCGCTTTAGACTTTGGATTAACGAAATAATCCATCCTAATACATAAATTTTAAGCTCAAAATCTGAATAGTTGGGAGTGGTTATGTAGCACAAGCTGAACTATGTTCAGAGGGTTTAAATTTCAAACGAAACGGAAAACTATAAAAAAAGCGGAAAAATTAGTCGATTCGTTTGCGGTTTTTGCTAAAACTACTCTTTAAATCAGTGCTTTCTTGAAAATAAATTTTAAAGATAAATTTCACAAAATGCCGATAGAGAACGCCTTAGACATTGGAGTAGAATATAACTATTATTAATCGTTATTTTTTAAAATCTCATTAAATGCTTTCAAATGCTTAGATTTAAATTTTAAGATCAAATTCTGAGTCGTTGCGAGTGTTTAATTAGCGCAAAAGTGAACTGTGTTCGAGGGGGGGGGGAGTTTAATTTCAACTCCTGAACACACTTCAGTTTGCGCTTCTTAACCCCTCCCAACGATTCAGAATTTGAATTCAAAATTTAAGTTTAAATCTAAGATTTCGAAAACATTTAACAAGTTTTGGAAAGCATTTAATTAGATACAAAACATAACGGTTAAAATTTGTTGTTGGTTACTCTGAAGTTTAACGCGCCCTCTAATGGAATTTTTTGAAATTTATCTTTAAAATTCATTTTCAAGAAGATACAGACTTAAAGAATAGTTTTCTTTTAAACCACAAACGAATCGATCAATTTTTTCGTTTTTTATTATCATTTGAAATTTGAACCCTCTGAACACAGTTCAGTTTGTTCTAGTTAACCACGCCCAATTATTCAGATTTTGAGCTCAAAATTTATGATTAAGTCTAAGTTTACGAAAACATTTAATCAGATGCAAAAAATAACGTAAAAAGTAGTTCGTTACTCCAAAGTTTAAAGCGCCCTCTATCGGCACTTTTTGAAATTTATCTTTATAATTCATTTTCAATAAAATACCGACATAAAGAATAGTTTTTGTGAAAACCGCAAATCAATCGACCATTTTTTCCGTTTTTTATAATCATTTGAAATTTAAACTTTCTGAACACAGTTAAGTTTATGCTACTTAACCGCTTCCAACTATTTGAGCTCAGATTTTGAGCTCAAAATTTAAGTTTAAGTCTGAGCTTACGAAACCAGTTAATAAGATGCAAAAAATCACGGCAAAAAATAGTTTTTCATTACTTCAAAGTCTAAAGCGCCCTCTATCGGCATTTTTCTAAATTAATCTTTAAATTTTTTTTTTCAAGAAAATACCAACATAAAGAATAATTTTAGTGAAAACTGCAAATCAATCGACAAATTTTTCCGTTTTTTACGGGTATTTGAAATTTTGGACCCCAAACTTTAATGGCGGCTATCTCCTTTGGAAAACGTTTGGGACCCTTGGTTTCCTATCTAGATGTGTTCTATCACTCCCTGTCGTTTATACCATTTGTTTAGTTACACCCTGTATATATATATATATATATGTGTGTGTGTGTGTGTGTATATATATAAATAAATAAATAAATATATATATATATATATATATATATATATATATATATATATATATATATATGTATATATATATTGTTGCAGCGTATATAGGGTTCTTTCGATCTTATGGTTAGACAACATCAAACTCTTTTCTCTTAGAAAAGTAGAAAATAATTTATTTACAGATCTTCAGAACAACAGAGTCTTCGAAACTCACAAATATTACAAGATATTCCAAAATAACTTTTTAAATCTATCGAACAAGTGCAAATATAGGTCGCAGAGACTCTTTATACAATGTCTCAACACTATATCACATTCAAAACAACGTAGATAAAACTCAATACATCAAGCAAACTTGCTTGGACAATCTCTAGTAGCTCACTCAATGACTGACTGGTAAATAATAACAACAGCTCGCATCGCTTCTCTTCTTATATAGGTTCGGAGCATGCGGCGAAGTTTCTACAAACTTGTAGAAAAAACCGGAAAACCACAGAACAACATTCAATGTATCAGTAGACCTAAGGGGGGGGGTTACCATAAACAGGGAAGGGTTACCATCGCCAACAATCGCCAAGTTTGTCGCCAACTTGGCGATGTATCGCCAAATTTGGCGACCAAAATTAGTTGCCAAAAGTGACGCCAACTTGGCGATATCTCTAATATTTCGCAAAGCTGCCATACACATTCACTGAAAATAATAGACAAGTTTGCTTGATAACAGAGACAATGCAACAAAAACTAATATTAGAAAAGGAATGGAGCTTAATAAGATTATTTACATTATTTTACAGTACAAACACTAACTATTTACAAAATTCGTAACACTACCCCCTCCTCAAAGACTGCACGTCCCGGGCAGTGCAATCCTTGAGTTAGAGGAAAACACTTAAAATAAATAAACAAATAAATAAATAAATAAATAAATAAATAATAACAATAATAATAAAATTTACATAAATAAGAACTAATTACTATTTACATATTTACAAAAAGTGACTTTCATGACCATGGTCTGAAATTCCAGTTTTGAATTTTTAATCACTTTGGCCAAAATAAGGGGCTAGCCGGTTATAATGTACGACCTTGGGTTTGGTGTGTGGCGATTTTCGTATGCGTACGACGACGTCATTCAGCCTGCTGACGACTGTGTAAGGACCGTCCCAGTTTCTTTGTAGTTTTGGCGACAGCCCCTTACGACGTATCGGATTCCACAACCAAACTTTGTCACCTTCGTTGAACTCATGTCCAGTTGCCTTTGTGTCGTACCGTGTCTTCATCTTTTCTGATGCCAGTCCAATTCGGTTCCTCGCTAGACAATGAATCTCCTCAATCCGTGCCTGGAGTTCATCGAGATATTCCTCAGGCGATGAAGGAGCATCAGGAGGACGGCCAAACAAAAGATCAGCAGGCAGACGAAGATCACGACCAAAGAGCATTTGAGAAGGGGAGTAACCAGTGGCCTCATGAGTGGCACTCCTGTAGGCAAGCAGGAAAAGAGGCAATTTCTTGTCCCAGTCCTGTTGGTCTCTAGACACCAGGAGAGAGAGGCTATTTAGGATGGTACGATTGAACCGCTCAACCATGCCGTCCGATTGAGGATGTAGAGGTGTAGTTCGAGTTTTGTCCATGCCGAGTAGTCCGCACATTTCCTTAAACACAGCCGAATCAAAGTTTCTTCCTTGATCGGAATGGATTTGAAGAGGAACTCCGTATCTGGAAACCCAGTGTTGAACTAGTATGTCTGCTACGGTTACCGCCTCTTGATTAGGAATGGCATAGGCTTCAGGCCACTTAGTGAAGTAGTCCATGACAACGAGGATGTACTTATTGCCATCAGATGTTCTAGGAAGTGGACCCAGGATGTCTAGAGCAATTCGTTCGAAAGGAGCTCCTACATTATAACGTTGCAATCGCCCACGGGTTCGCCTCGTAGGACCTTTACGTGCTACACAGGTGTCACAAGTTCGACACCACTTCTCCACGTCACTGCGAACATTATTCCAGTAGAAACGCTCTCGAACCTTTTGCAGGGTCTTCATTACACCAAAATGACCTCCTGTGGGACTACCATGCAGTTCTTGAAGGACCATAGAAATTCTCGACTTAGGGAGTAGTAGTTGCCATCTACATGTCTTTCCATCGTCAGACTCCCATTTTCGGTACAAGATGCCGTTCTTCAAATGTAAGGAATCCCAGAGAGCACAATAACGTTTAGTCGTAGGGTGGTAATGGGCCATGTCTTGCCAGCTGGGCTTCCTGTTGGACTCCTCTTTCAGCTCTAGAATTGGCTTAATTTCAGGATCAGCAAGTTGATCTTTACGCAAGCTCTCGTCACTCCACGGATCTTGCGATGATGTAGACCCAGTTGTAACTTGTCTTACTATAGGACCTTTGACATTAAATTTCTTCTCAACCCGGTCGCAGTATCTACAATTCTCTGAGCAGGGTCTTCTTGAGAGAGCATCTGCATTTCCATGTGATGAGCCTTTTCGATGGCGTATCTCCATATCGTACTCTTGAAGCTTTTGTATCCACCTGGCTATCTGGCCTTCAGGGTTCTTAAAATTCAATAGCCAAGTTAGAGAAGCATGATCAGTTCGGATCAGGAATTTTCGACCGTAAAGATAGTGATGAAAATGGTCTATGGCTTTCACTACAGCAAGAAGCTCTTTTCTTGTTACGCAGTAGTTTCGCTCTGCCTTTGATAAGCACTTGCTGAAATAGGCGATAACACGCTCCTGGCCGTCGATTTCCTGGGACAGTACAGCGCCAATGCTTTCGTTACTTGCATCCGTATCAAGTATAAACTGTTTATCGATTTGAGGATATGACAGAATTGCAGTGGATGTTAAGGCCTCCTTAAGCTTTTCGAAAGCAGAGTCACATTCCTGTGTCCACATGAATTTTTGATTGGCTTCTGTTAATTTATGAAGTGGTCTTGCAATCGTGGAGAAGCCTTTGAGAAATTTTCTGTAATAGGTGCATAATCCTAGAAAGCTCCGAAGCTGGTGAACATCTGCTGGACGACTCCAATTTTTCACGGCCGATATCTTCTCCGGATCTGTCCTAACTCCTTCCGCCGAAATGATGTGTCCAAGGTAGGCGACTTCATTGCGAAACAAACTGCACTTCGAAGGGCTTAACTTCAAATTAGCTTCCTTTAGCTTTTGTAGCACCCGCCTGAGGTTGTTCAGATGTTCATCAAAAGATTTTCCTATGATTATGATATCGTCTAAATAAACAAGACATGCCTCATATGACAGTCCCCGAAGAACCGTTTCCATAAGGCGTTGAAAAGTTGCAGGTGCGTTACATAGACCAAAAGGCATTACCTTGAACTGCCATAATCCTTGTCCCGTTGTAAAGGCAGTCTTCTCGCGGTCGTCGGGATGGATCTCTACCTGCCAGTAACCACTCTTCAGGTCTAAAGTCGAGAACCAAGTGTTGCCCGCAAGTGTGTCAAGAGTGTCGTCAATCCTTGGCAGAGGGTAACTATCCTTTTTGGTGACGTCATTCAGTCGGCGGTAGTCTACACAAAATCTTGTAGAACCATCCTTCTTTCTTACTAATACAATGGGAGACGCCCATGGACTTGTTGATGGTTCGATGACGTTATTTTCTTCCATATCTTTAATTAAATTCTGCACCTCTTCTTGCTTGGCAAAAGGAAATCGTCTAGGGTGCTGTTTAATAGGAGAGTGATCTCCCGTGTCATTTCGGTGTTGTGCCATTTTAGTTCGTCCAAAGTCTTCAGATGTTTGGGAAAATAAACTTTGGAATTCTCTAATTAAATTTTCCGCAGCTTCCATCTGTTTTGGATTTAAGTCTGTATTTTGTAACAAATCCTTGACTAAATTATCTGAAGATTTCTCACAGTGACTGGAATTTCGACTTATGCACGTCACAGGAGCACATGACGCTATCACCTCTCCTTTCTTGATAGTCCTCGTCTTATCACTGATGTTAGCAATTCTGACTGGAATGGTCTTTTTCGAGAGGTCTACCACAGAAGAAGCCACCAATACTCCTGCTTGTGTACTATTGTCTTCTGGATAATCTATATGGCCAAATCGATAATTAGTTTTATTTTTAATTACAGCAGGAACCAAACATTCTGTTCTTGCATCTAGATTAATGTCTTCTTTGGCTATTACTATTTGTTTACAATCAATTTCGTTATTTAATCCAAAAAGACTTATTTCTTCAAATTTTGAGATCATTTTGTTATTTTTGAAATCAAGTCTGAAGTCAAACTTCTTCAGAAAATCTAGTACGATTAAGCAAGGATCTGTTTTGTCAGCCACATATGCCGTATGGTAATATTTCGTTCCTCCAAAGTTGATAGTTAAATTTGCCTTTCCATATATGCCTATCTTGTTCCCGTCACAGTTTGCAGGGTAATGCATGGTGGAGTCCAGATGAGTTTAGATTTCAATTTTCGAGCCAAATCTTCTCTTATTATTGTCACATTGGCTCCTGTATCGACAATCATACGGCACTGAATTCCGTTAATAAAGCCTATCACATATAATTCATTATCACCGCCACTCATTTTTGATATCTGGAGGATCTTCAGGTGGGGCTTTTCATTCTCTGGCAACCTCCGCCCCGCGAGATGGCCAAAATTTAGTTTCCCTGCTGACTGTTTGAATTTATCTCACGTTCGTGGATTTTGGGGCAATTTCTTCGGAGATGTCCTGTATCACCGCATCCCCAGCACGTGAGATTCTGTCTTCTTGCACTTGTTCTTCCATATTTTAAAGCTTCAATCTCTTGATTTAATTTCCTAATTTCTTTCAAGACGTCGTTCTCAGTGTCTGAGCTTTTGTTCACCGTTGCCCCTCGGACTGAATGACGATCTCTTCGGCTGGCTTGTGTAGCTGCTTCCAACTTTAAGGCATATAGTAATGCAGCCTTTAAATCCTGTACATCTGCCATTCGTACCGTTCTCTGCACTTCTGGGTCTTTTATTCCGTCTACAAAATATTGCAGTGAGAGCATTTCCCGTACATTTGTTGGACAGTCAATGAATGCTAAATTTGCAAGCCGTTCAATTTCCGAGGCAAACTCTTGAAGGGTTTCACTCGATTTTTGATGGCGGCTCTTCATTTGTATTCTCGTGTAATCCTTGAAGAATTTTTCGCCGAATCTCATTTCAAGTGCACAACTTAGAGTCTCAAAATTGAGTTGCGTCATATCGGACAATGTCTGCAGCACGTCGGCGGCTTCTCCTCTTAAAGATGCTGCCAGTTGACAAGCTTTCACCTCGTCACTCCATTTGTTTGCTTCAGCTACAATGGTGAATTGTGTCTTGTAAACTTGCCAGGAACTCTTTCCATCGTATGTCGACAGCTTAATGTGCACGGGAGAAGCAGGCGGATTCCTAAATTCTTCATAATTACCACTAGACGCTGAAAGTTTCTTCTCAAGATCTTGTACTTTTTTATTTAGCTTTTCATCTACTTCACCTAGTATTTTCTCTTCAGCGTTACTGATTTTCTCTTCAACGTTACTGATTTTCTCTTCAACTTTACAAACTTCATTCTGAATTTTCTCTTCTACTTCCGCCATTTTCCGTTCCATTTTCTGTTCAACATTACTAACTTCATTCTGAATTTTCTCTTCTACTTCCTCTATTTTCTCTTCTACCGAGCCTATTCTTCTCTCTACCGACGAGAACTTTTCTTCTAAAGTTTTCTTCATTTCTTCTTGGCCTTTATTAATCTTTTCAGTCACATCTTCTTGGCATTTGTTCATCTTTTCCGCCAACACTTCTTGGCCTTTATTCATTTTTTCCGCCTACTCTTCTTGGACTTTATTCATTTTTTCCGCCAACTCTTCTTGGCCTTTCGTCAATTCTGCCTTTATTCCATTAATAGCTTCTAACAGTTCTTTCAGTTGACCATCCATTGTTCTTGTTTTCGCCATAAGATCCCACTTCTGACACCAAATGTTGCAGCGTATATAGGGTTCTTTCGATCTTATGGTTAGACAACTTCAAACTCTTTTCTCTTAGAAAAGTAGAAAATAATTTATTTACAGATCTTCAGAACAACAGAGTCTTCGAAACTCACAAATATTACAAGATATTCCAAAATAACTGTTTAAATCTATCGAACAAGTACAAATATAGGTCGCAGAGACTCTTTATACAATGTCTCAAGACTATATCACATTCAAAACAACGTAGATAAAACTCAATACATCAAGCAAACTTGCTTGGACAATCTCTAGTAGCTCACTCAATGACTGACTGGTAAATAATAACAACAGCTCGCATCGCTTCTCTTCTTATATAGGTTCGGAGCATGCGGCGAAGTTTCTACAAACTTCTAGAAAAAACCGGAAAACCACGGAACAACATTCAATGTATCAGTAGACCTAAGGGGGAGGGTTACCATAAACAGGGAAGGGTTACCATCGCCAACAATCGCCAAGTTTGTCGCCAACTTGGCGATATATCGCCAAATTTGGCGACCAAAATTAGTTGCCAAAAGTGACGTCAACTTGGCGATATCTCTAATATTTCGCAAAGCTGCCATACACATTCACTGAAAATAATAGACAAGTTTGCTTGATAACAGAGACAATGCAACAAAAACTAATATTAGAAAAGGAATGGAGCTTAATAAGATTATTTACATTATTTTACAGTACAAACACTAACTATTTACAAAATTCGTAACAATATATATACACTATATTGCCATTAATTATGGGATACTTGCGATTTTAGACATTTTACTAAATATCTAGAAAAATACATAAGGAATCATCTCGAAACTCTTAGTGTATAAATATAACAGTATACGTCATACATCTACGTGAAGATTTTTTATCGAAACGCCATAGGGGACCGTCAACAAATTAAAAAAGAATGAATATCTTTTGAATAACCTTGTCAAAACTAATGTAGCAAAAGCGCTCAAACTCTAGATTATGATTGAATGCCTTATTGTAATACACTGTGTTCATTTTTATCCAAATAGCATGCACACTCGCAGAGTAATTAAGGTTTTTATAAAAATGGTGCCAAATTTTTCCAAGTTTTCCATTATAATTTTCAGAGTTCTTAATATAAAATAATATTTTTTTCAGAAAATATGACAAACACCATTGCACACAGTACCCTGTAATCAGAATTAAAAAATAATAAAAATTGTATGATAAATGAGTAGGTTTACTATATAATTTTTTCTGCGCATGCGTCAAAGATATCAAAATTTCGTTTGCATATTATGTTAGCTAAATGTATAGAGCAACTTTTGTAAAAGTCTCAAAATCATAGCTTGAAAATTCTGAAAGTAATCGTCTATAGAAAAAGGACAAAATCCGTTGTTTCCAAAATGAAGCAAAAAAAAAAAAATGAGGGATTTTATCCAAATGCAGTAGTACATCCCATATTGTGTATTCTATATTGACACTAATCAATGAATATATGGATACAACCCCTCTTGTTTTTGCTTCATTTTGATAATAACGGATTTTCGACTTATTCAATTGACGATTATTGTCAGAATTTTCAAGTTATGATTTTGTGACTTTCGCAAAAGTTGCTCTATACATTTAGCTAACATAATATGCAAATGAAATTTTGATATCGTTGACGCATGCGCAGTAAAAAATTATTTAGTAAACCAACTCATTTTTTATACAACTTTTATTATTTTTTAATTCTGATTACAGGGTACTGTGTGCAATGTTGTTTGTCATATTTTCTGAAAAAAAAATAATATTTTATATTAAGAACTCTGAAAATTATAAGGAAAAAACTTGAAAAAAATTGGGATCATTTTTATAAAAACCTTAATTACTCTGCGAGTATGCATGTTATTTGCATAAAAGTGAACAAGGCTTATTACAATAAGGCATTCAAACACAATCTAGAGTTTGAGCGCTTTTGCTACATTAGTTTTGACAGGGTTATTCAAAAGATATTCATTCTTTTTTAATTTGTTGACGGTCCCCTTTGGAGTTTCGGGAAAAAATCTTCACGGAGATGTATGACTTATACTATTATATTTATACACTAAGAGTTTCGAGATGATTCCTCATGTATTTTTCTAGATATTTAGTAAAATGTCTAAAATCGCAAGTATCCCATAATCAATGGCAATATAGTGTATATATATATATATATATATATATATATATATATGTCAACATTTGAACGGAGGGTGGTTTTGGGGTCTGGGGGTCATGATCGGCGAAAATATACCAAAATTTTCTAGAAGTGTTTTCCTCCGGACGGCTGCAATAGGTAGCTTTTTACTTTTTGTAATGAAAGCTACCTAAAAGATCCTACACCCGAAAAAATAGACTGGATGTTTTGTTTGACGTTAGTAACGTTGAGATACATAAAACAAAATATATAAAAATATAAAGACATTTAGTGGCATTTTTTATTTCTAGTTTTATATCGCTTTGTTAGAGATAGATTATATAAGGATACTTATTACCAGACGGTCCCTACCTGCTTAATTACACAACATACGCAACATTCGATTTAAAGAGTAAAGATGTCAAGCCATGCCACATTTACTGTGAAACAAGGTCGTTAATACAAAATAAATAACTTTTACCCTAAATGCACAAGTTTATACTTAATAAGTTAAAAAGCTACATGGCAACACTTGACTATTCAGAAATAAAAATAATAAAACAATATCGCCGGGATCCGCGGAATTTAACAGAATACACAACAATATTGGCGCGACTTATGTTATGACAGTGAACCGTTAAAAATTAAAGATATTTTAAAGATATTGATCTCATTCGAACTCTAGGTGTTAGCTGTGTGGATATATTTTAATGAATTGTTTTGAAAATTTAAAAATAAAATAAATTATACAGATTTACAATGAAATTAGGAGCTCTATATATATCTTATTATATCTACATCTACTAAAGTTTTAATAGCATCTTGTACACAATTTTTTAAACAAGAATTTCCAAATATTGGAAAGTATTTAAAAGAATAGCTGTTAAGTTCTTAATTGTACCATTTTTTGGGGAATTAATATTGTAAATATTATGTAGTATTAAATACAGTTTTATAAGGCAAACATAAAAAATAGGACAATGATGAAAATTAACACTTTTTTCATGTAGAATTTCTTGTAAGATTAAATAGATTTTCCTGGTGCAGATAATAAAAAATAAATGTATGGATACATAAAAAATAAAACCACCTCAAATCATGGAACAAGGATTTTGAAAATTTTATTATTCAATTGGAAAATCTGTTCATCTTTTTAACATGACTTCTTTTGTAGAAAAATTCCATAAAAGGTCAATCACCTTATATCAGAAATCGAGATTAAACGTGAGCGACTGTATATGTTTTATAATGTTTGACTACGAAATTTCACGCTGCATACATAAAGGTTTTATTGCAATGGGACTGTAGCTTTTATTCATTTATGTTTCTTAAGCATAAGCGTTTTATTTAACGAGGGGAAAGAAAAAAATTATTTTATGAAAGTGCAATGAATGCAGTATAGAATGATGATACAATAAAAATTGTTATTAAATCAACGTTATCTTTGAATTTTTTAAATACCGACAAATAATATTTTTAAACCTTTAAAGGTACATGCTCAAAAGAAAAAACGAAAAATATAGTCTTTTCCTTCTCATATGGATATATACGTCTTAAAAAATGTTTTAGGATGATGAGTTAGAGATGACGGACTGTATCCATTTATCCACTGATTAATGCCAAATTAGAATACACAATTGTACGTACATCTATATTTGGATACAGCCACTTACCTTTTTTGTTTCGTTTCGGGTATAACGGATTTTCAGCTTATTCTATAAAAAATAATTTTAAGACCATTCAATCTGTTTTTTAGACTTTCACAAAAGTTGCTCTATACATTTAGCTAACATATTATGCAAATTATATTTTGGTTAAAATCGGGCATGCATGAGGGATCACTATTTAGTAAATCTGTTCATTTTTCATACATTTTTTTATTTTTAAATTCTAATTGCAGGGTATTGTGTCTAAAGTTGTTTGTCATATTTTCTGAAAAGATCTTTATATATATATATATATATATATATATATATATATATATGTGGGTATAAAGGATGAAGTATTAAGCAATTAAAGATAATATACTCAATGATTTAATGAACGTGATATCCCAATTGAGACTCACGTGATGATGCATAAAAAAGAACGAGGTGTTCTATAGATTTCAGCGATGGCGAGTTGGATGGATTTTTAATCCAAAGCTCAGAGAAGCTTATTTATTTTAAATATTATTCAGTTCTACTGTTATTTTTGAATGCTACGTATATATTTTATGTCTAGTAAACCTTTTTATCTTATGAAGAATATTTGTTTTGCTTAAATCATAAGCTAATCACTCAATATTCCCACAAGTTTTGGGGGTTCGTTGCCGGGATTGAAGGATTTGAATGACTTGGATTTGAATGATTTCGCTGATTTATATTTGAATTTGAATTTCACGATGAAAGCTATTTTACACTAAGAAGGTCTAAGTCTAAGAAAAATGTTTTGTTTTTAAACTAATACGTATTATGTAAAAAAGGAACTGTTTGTTATATGTGTAATGATTAGAAATTATCCGTGATCAAGCCTGCAAGATAGTGCACTATATTGTTTTGTTGAAGTGTAAACAAAAATTATAATGTCTGTTCTGAATAAAGCTAGAAAGGCGGACTTGTTAACGTTGTGTGATGATCTAGGTATAATTGTGCCTCAGAGTCCAAGAATCATTGATTTGATAAAGTTGGTGACTGAATCGAAGGATTATGAAGAAAATTTTGTAAAAGTTCGACTTGAAGTCATTGCCGCGGAGAGAATAGAAAAAGAAAGACTAGAAGCAGAAAAAGAAGAAAGAAGATTAGAAGCAGAAAAAGAAGAAAGACGACTAGAGGCAGAAAAAGAAGAAAGACGGTTACGGTTAGAATCAGAAAGAAGATTAGAGGAAAAGAAGATGGAAATGGAGTACGAATTACGAAAAATTGAACTTCAAGGAAATATGATAAATACAAGTGACGGTTCGGCTGTAACTGGTACAGGTAAGCAACTAGATTTGTCTAAATTAATGTCACACTTTGATGGGAAGGGTGATATTAGTATCTACTTAGCTCTATTCGAGAGACAGATTTCTAGGATGAATATAACAAAAGAGAATTGGGTAATGCACTTATTAAGTTTAATGCCGCTAGAAATTGCTAATGTTATAACTAGAGAACCAGAAACATTAACAAATAACTACGATTATGTAAAAAACTTGCTGCTCAAAAGATTCAAATTGACGCCAGAAGAGTTTAGGCAAAAATTAATGTCGCATAAGAAAGAAAATTCAGCCACTTGGCGCGATCTAGCATTTGAGTTAAGGAATTATTTAGAAGAATGGATTACCGGTCTTGATGTGTCGAATTTTGAAGATTTAAAAGAATTAATACTGGTAGATCAAATCAAAAGAAGATTACCGATAGAAATGAAGGAACATTTCATCGATGATCTTCCCAAAATTAAAAGTGTTGATACGTTAGTTTGTAAACTAGATGATTACGAAACAGCAAGGCGTAATATTAAAACCATGAATAGAAATTCACACCACTTTGAAGATAGGAAGTCAAAAATGCGCGAAAATAACAATTCAAAACCGTGGTTACCATCTCAACGTTATGATACTTTAAGAAAACAACAATTCGCAGATAATACAGATAATGTAAATGAATTTTCTTATTTAAATGAAAAGAACAGGGCACAAATTATGTGTTTCAAAAGTAATCGTCTTAGCCACGTAATATCGCAGTGTAATAATGGGAATAATAAACAAATAAAAAATGACAGCCAAAATCCGCGATTATCCAACTACAAAGAGATGAATTCCGCAGTAATCAAGCAAACTAACAGTGCCAAATCAGATTACATGAAAAATATTGATATTAACGGTGAAAAGACACAGATCTTCTTCGACACTGGAAGTGATATCAGTTTGGTGAGTTACGAATATTATACGAAAATAGGCTCGCCAAGATTATTTTCAAATAATATCTTTTTGTCCGGCATAAATAAAATAGTTGTTTATCCAAAAGGATACTTCCCATATGAATTTAATATTGATGGTTTTCTAATCAGAACAAATTTGTACGTACTAGAATCTCTTGAATATGATATTTTACTGGGATATGATGTCATTAGCAAATTAAATTTGGCGATAGACGAGAACGGAATTAAGATCGTTGGCAAACGCAATAGTATTCAAGTAGGTTACACTAAAGTTCAGAAGAACTCTGATATAAAATTGAATCATGCTGCCAAAAATAATAATGAAATGAAAACGTCTACGTTAGATAATTCACGTGATGAAAATGTTATACTTGCAAATGATAATAATGCAGGAGGTAATCACTTGATTAATTTCGCGAGAGTCATAGAAGAAAATGAAATTGATTTGAATCACGTGAGAAATTTGAAAATTAGAAAAGAAATAAATGAGAAAGGAGAAAATTTAATTAGTAAGAAAAGATTGAATGAAAGAAACGAGACATCACAAACAGGACGAATGAATGACCTAAAAGAAAAACGCAATTTATGTGCACGCGCCAATGAAAATAAAAATGAAACGAGGAAAATTAAAAAATATTATAAACGGAAAAATACGAGGGAAGAAAGGAATGTTGAAGGAGTTAATGCAAATAAACAGAAATTTATCAGAAATTACAAGAAGCGTGATTACAATGATAGAGATGAAGAAAAGAAATATTATTCGAGAAATAATTTTGATGGAAAACGTCACACATATGAAAATTGGAGAAACAGCAAACAGAAACATTTAGAGGTACAGCAAACAGAAAGAAAATATGAAATTTTTGAAAAAGAAAGGGCTGAACCGTGTGAAAAGGATACTTTTAAATTTAAAGGCAAAAGAAGCATAAAAACAAATTTTAATGGTCCGCGTAGAAATCTATATTTTTGGAGTAATGGTAGTTATAGAAAGCAATTTAACATGATGAGAAAAGTACCTAACAGATATGAATTAAATGATACCGAGTTAATCCAAGAAATGCAGTATGGAACAGGAATGAAAAGGAGAAAATTCCATGGACCTAATAAAAACATTATAGAAAAATCACATGATCATTATGATGCAAAGAGGATTGGAGACCATGGTGGACAAGATATCCACTATTGCAAAATACGTCAAGCCGTGGGGTAATGCATCTGCATAATGTTAGATGTTTTTGTTTTATGTTTACTTGTAACGATAGATGTTGTTGTTTTATATTTACCTGTTTTATTTCTATAAATTTGTGTCTAAATTTTAATAGGCAGCTGGCGAGGTCGCCAGGAACGTCAGGATGACCGAAAATGTGGGTATAAAGGATGAAGTATTAAGCAATTAAAGATAATATACTCAATGATTTAATGAACGTGATATCCCAATTGAGACTCACGTGATGATGCATAAAAAAGAACGAGGTGTTCTATAGATTTCAGCGATGGCGAGTTGGATGGATTTTTAATCCAATGCTCAGAGAAGCTTATTTATTTTAAATATTATTCAGTTCTACTGTTATTTTTGAATGCTACGTATATATTTTATGTCTAGTAAACCTTTTTATCTTATCAAGAATATTTGTTTTGCTTAAATCATAAGCTAATCACTCAATATTCCCACATATATATATTAAAAACGCTACAAATCAAAAGCAAAAAAGAAATCTTGCAAAAATTTCGGAATATTTTTATGAAAACCTGAATGTCTCTTAAGTATAAATACTGTAATCATTAAAATGAACACAAATTATTACAAAAAACCACTTAATGATAATCTACATTTTGAATGCTTTTGTTTCAGTAGTTTTGGTACAGTTATCCAGATTCTGTTCATATATTTTCAATTTGTTGACTGTTGTTTGTATTGCATATGAAGTATGTAGGATTAATGGACAATTACAGGGACACTCAAAAGAGTTCAATTACATTATGGTAGTGGGGGAAAGATCGTTTAGAGAGTATTCAAAGGGCATTATGATTTTTTAAGCATATGGAAACTCATGCAAATCAGAAAATTTCACTACGATCGCTGTAAAACACAGCATCTATAGAATGTTTTATTAATTTAAAGGGACACACAATCGAAATCAGATGCAATATTGACTCCTTATCAGCTTAAAAGGAGTTTTCATCTGAAACATACGTATTTCTTAAATGAACGAAATTTTGGAATGCGTGTTGTCAACAGATACAAATCTCTATATCATATACAGGACTACTGAAAAATTCGGATATTTTTCTGATTGTTGAAAGGAACGATTGAAATACGGTTTTGAAATACGTTATACATTTCTATGGGACGCAATGAGGCGTAAAATTATAATTTGTTAAAAGGTGCTGTTTTGTTACATTTTTCTGAATGTGTCGAAAAGTGCTTTGTAATCTACGTTTCACGAAAGATTATTTTCTTTCTTGTTTATTTTGAACTAACGCTATAATAATTTAATTGACAACAGTTTATTGTGGTATATATACAAAAATATATATTAAATACATATGCAATGTATTATACAATACATACTGAAAATACCGGCAGTTATTGAAGTATTAAGTTTACACCAAGAATATAAACTATCAGCTAAATTCACAGTCTTCAACAAACATTTTGAAAAATGTTTTAATAAAGCAATAGATGGATTAATCATTCATACTATCAGATTAAACCTTCAGTGCAGATAAACTCTGAATTCTATTTCTAGGTGATTGGTATTTTAAATTTTAATTGACGATAGAAATTTTTGCAATAAAATTTTCTAATATTATTTAAACGCTTAAAAAACTCACTGTTTATGAATTTGTATATGTACTTGAATAACTAATGCATAGATATTTTATTTTTCAAAATTGATTAAACAATTCCTACATCTTAAATAGTGCTTAATTTCTTTTTAAAAAAATCTCACTTTCCTGTTTTTTAGTTTTAAAATACTTTATTTTCACTTGAAATTCACTTTTTTGCTTTTTGCTTTTGCATTTATGCACTAATAATTTAAGTGGCAATTTTTTTATGCTTGGCACTATGTATTAAGAATACCAGTAGTTATTGAAGACATGTTAAATCAATTATTTAAACTGTAAGCTAAATTCACAGTCTTCAACTAACAACTCGAAAAATATTTAAATAATATAATAGATGAGGTAATCATTCATAATATTAGATGCTTCAGTGGATTTTCAAAAGATTAAATTTTACATTGAATAATCATTTCTATAAAATTTTCAATAATGATTCATTATCATTGCGAATTTACTTTGTACAGAATCTCTGAATTCTATTTCACCATGATTGATATCTTTAATTTTAATTGACGGTAGAGATTTTTGGCATTTTCCAGAACTAAATTTTCTTGAAATGGAATATAATAAATGGAATAGATAAAACTGTATTCATATATAAATGTTTCAAAATACAATTAAAAGTATTAGGTATAATTTCGCAATGCTTAAATATTCTCTTTTTTTCTAAACTTAATTAAAAGAAATTCTACTTAAACATATATTAATTAAATAAAAAATCAATATTTTTTTGCAATAAAAACACTGTAATATTATTTAAACGTTTAGCAAGATTGCTTTATATGAATGTGTATATGGATATGGTTATTATTGCATATTTGTTTCAAATTTGTGTAAACAACATGTGTATTAGCAACAGTATTTAATAATAATAATAACAATAATAATTATTATATTAATAATAAACAATTTCTTTTTTTAATTTAATAATATTTTATTTTTACGGGAAATTGAGTTTCTTGCATTCATGCTCCAATAATTTAATTGATAACTGTTTGTGCTTGGCAATATATACTAAAAATACCGGCAGTTATTGAAGATATTAATTTTACATCAATAATTTAAGCTGATAGTGAAATTCACAGTCTTCTATAAGTAACTCAAAAATATTAAACAATAGATGGAGTAATCATTCATGATATTAGATTAAAGCTTCAGTGGATCTTCAAAAGATTAAATTTGACAGTGAATAATTATTTCTATAAACTTTTCAAGAGTGATTCATTATAAATCAGAATTTCCATTGTGCAGAAACTCTGAATTCTATTTCTACATGATTGATATCTTAAATTTTAATTACCAATATAGATTTCTGATTTATTCCAGAACTAAATTTTCTTGAAATGGAATATAATATATGACATAGTTAAAAGGATATTCATGCATTGATATTTCTAAAATACAACTAAAATTACTATTTAATTTTAATTTTTCGTTTTTATAATTATTATTTTTCTTCAAAATTTCTATTTTTTTCTTTCTAGATGCTTTATACTTTTAAGCGTTAGAATACATGTTTTATCATTTTTTCTAAAATTTAAATATACAGATTATTCAACGTTTGAACATTATAGTAAAAAAATATTTTCTTAATGCATAGTTCATCTTATTATTTAAAAGAAGACATAGACTTTTTAGCAAATTAGATTTTTGAAGGCACTATACACATTTTGAAGAACAAAATAAGATGCAAAGTATTTCTTCAAATAGTAAAAGAATTTTAACTGAACTTTATATTCCTCTAATATAAAAAATATCATTTGAAAAAGCACATATACATGCGTATCCCCTTACGGAAAGAAATTTAAGTGCGAAAAAAATGGATTTACATACCAAAAGAAATGAAAAAAGTAAGATTCGTAAAGTTTTCAAACAAAAATAATTTATTATTTTGTTGAATAATGTAGTTTTCTAATAAAGGAAAGAAATGTAAGACAAAGATATGAATATCTACCAAACATGCAAATATTTTTTCCAAACAAAAGCGGTTTTAAGTAAATATTAAGTAAGCATAGTTGTTATTATTACAGAGGATTAAAACAAAGTGCATCTAGCCACTTGTGTATAGATGATTGGATATCATTATCATGTATAAATACAAAGCAGGCATATGCTTTTCAAAGATTTAAGTGTTTTATGTGATATTAATACAAATTAAGATGGATTTAAATTAAAATCAGCGTGAAGAATTTTTTACATTAAACAAAACAATAATCGGTCAAGTGTGAGCCTTATTTGCGCACAAAGAGTTTAGTACAACGTAGAATTTTTAGATTTTAACTTGACACCGTGATGATTGTTATTCGCAAATAGAAGTAGGGAAGAGGGAAGCATCTTTGAACATTTTTCAGAAAATCAATATATTTCTTACTTGAATTATATTTATTGAGTTTTAAATATTGCATAATAAAAACAACGCATTTCTTCATCACATGAATCATAAATTAAAGATTTTCGAAAGAAATTAAATAAGTTGTGAAGATTTAAAAAGTTGAAAGATTTTTGATCAAACCTGCCCCATGTAGATGTACTTTTGAACAAGTAAGGGGCACCTTTGAACAAATAAATAAAATATGAAAATGTTGAGAGTTCTTACATAAAGTTGCATATGTTACAGAAATATAAAGAAATATGAATAAAATTAATTAAGTACATTTTATTGAATTACTAATATTTTTGTTATTTAACCAAACTTAAATCCATCAAAGTTGATGTCAAAACTTATTGTTGATAAAACACAAAGAGTACCTCCAGTTGTGTTTGGTTGTGAAATCTTTTTTTTACAAAATTCTTGAAATACACCAATGTGATATCTGATGAGCAAACTGAGTTTTATAGAAATATTATTTTTTTCTTAATTTTAGCTTTATATAATATGCATTTTAAAGTTAGACTTTCTTCAAAATTCGAAGGGTTCCACCTTGTTTTATATAAATGCAAAAAGATGATTACTTAAAACTTTGAAAATAGTAAAAATGTTATAGCTGAAGTTTAACGTATATCGACTTAATTTGAGTCGTTTTCTGAAAATTTAAAGAATGCTTTTCTGAAAATTCACAATCTGTGAGGGAATAATCTGCAACATCATTATTTTTTTATTTCTTTATTGTATGCAACGCACATTTTTTTTATTTTTTTTATGTTTAGTTCAAATTTATAAACATTCAGTAACTGGACTCCGAATTCTGTTAAGTTGAATAATGCTCAATTGTTATATGTGTAATAATTTGTACGTGTTAGAATCTCAATGATTTTTCTGATAAGTCATACATCATAAAAGACATATAAAGTATAAAAATAAGTAAAATAAATAACTAAGAAAACTATGTTTGATACGAAGTGTATCTGAAATAATATAAGTGGAATCGGCAGTCGTTGTACTAATTTGACCTGAATTACACTGTAAATTCTGTAAAGTTCCTAAACTTTGTCTATGAAACTGGGATTTCTAGAATATTAATTTAACAGTAACAAAAAAAACGTCATGTAACAGAGTTGGTTACATGAAATTTTGCTGTTACCATTACATAAAAAGTTCTATTAATCACAATTTCTTTACATAGTTTAGTGCATTATAAAAAAAATATCTGTAATCCTACAGATGTAAAGTTGCAAAAATGTATATGATTACTAAAATTTTATCTGTACACTCTATAAAAAAAATTTAAATCTACAAAACTAATTGTTTAAGGTAACAGAAATTTCTATCTTTGCAAACGTGTCTACTAAAATTACACAGGCCTACAAAAATATTTTTTTTTTTTGGTGCCTGAGATTTTACAGCTGATTTTGGATATTTTTAGGACGCTGAATCTAAATATAAAATCAGTTTTTCTCTATCAGCTCTACTTTTTTAGATATGCGGAGATAACTAAAGATTTTTTAGAACTAAAGTGACCTTTAACACTTAAACTGACTTTCTGACACTTAGCACTGTAGAGACGCTCAATGTGATTTGAAAGACGTTTAAATGCTAGAAGACATTAAAAAAACAGATGTGCAAGGAAAACTGAGGGTCTGTCCATGCTTAGGATTTTGAGCCACTCATCCATAAAGCTAAATGTAAAAGCCTCCAAGAGATAAGGTTAGTTTCAAAGTTCTTCAAAACTTGCTTTCTTTGACTTTCTAAAGTTATTGATTTTCTATGATATTTTTGTTTAGAATTCGTATAAATTTAACGTAAAACATGCTGTGTTTGCGTTTCGAATAGAATTTAAATGAGTTCAAGTAGAAGAAGTTGTGTAAATCCTCCAGTTGAATTTTGCTACATATGCGGAGAATACACGTTAAAAGATCACAGAAAAAATGTTACTGATTTTGTAAATAGAGCTTATTTTGGATATTTCAGGATTAGACTTGGTGATCTGGGCGCCGCATCAGGTTTGTAAAACTTGTACAGAACACTTATGACAGTGGGCTAACGGGAAAGAAGAACTCTCAAATTCGGCTTACCAATGGTTTGGAGAGAACCCCAAAACCATTTCTATGACTATTATTTCTACCTAGCACTAGAATACTATTCGAATTAATTGAAAAAATTGTAATAAATAAACTTATACTGATTTAGTCTCTTCAAGAACCCCCCCCCCCCCGATTCCTCACTCATAGGAACTACCGATCCCAACGTTTTACCAGCTACCAGAACTTAATGAGGACGAATACTGTCCTTCTGATCATCTTTCAGCTAGCTATGAAGGTGATAGTGATTATGAAGAGATGTCATCAATACCTAACTGTTTCAACCAGGATGATTTAAATGATTTCAAAAGAGATCTCAATATTTTAAAAGAAGCTTCAAAATTACTTGCTTCAAGAATGAATGACAAAAATTTACTAGAACAAAGAGCCAAAGTTACCTTTTATCGAACAAGAGAAAATAGTCTACTACTCTTCTTTTCCCAATAAAACAATCTTGTACTTTGTCACGAATTTAGAGGACTGTTGGAAAAAAATGGGTTTTCCTGAATATTTCCCAGACGATTGTCCTTGGACAGCAAAGAAGTTACACCAAATACCCTTGCCTTTGGATAGCAAAGATAAAGCACACCACTGGATTAGAAAAGAGAGAAAACATGGATGTTGGGAAAAGAAATATCATTATTAGCCCTTTAGTTGCGCGAAAGAAAATCATACTTCCTCCATTGCATATCAAGCTCTGTCTTATGAAGAAATTTGTAAAGGCTCTTCATAAGAACGGATCATGCTTTCATATATAAGGGAAAAAAACCCAAATTGAGTTATGAAAAAATTTAAGCAGAAATATTTGACGGACAACAAATAAGACAACTGATTAAGGATCATGTCTTCGTAAATTCGACGAATTAGTCTGAACAAAAAGCCTAGACTTCTTTTGTGGCAATTCTCAAAAACATTCCGAGCAAACGCAAAGCAGAAAATTATGTAGAACTGATAAATGAAACGCATAAAAGTTTTATATCTCTTGGGTGTAATATGAGCATTAAAGTGCACTATTTACACTGGCTTTAGAGCATTTTCTTGAAAATTTAGGAACCACAAGTGATAAACAGGGTGAAAGATTTCACCACAATATTAAGGCTATGGAGGACCACTACCAAAAAAGATGAGATGCGCATATGATGGCAGATTACTGTTTGAGTTTAAAAAGGGATTGTTCTAAAATATAGTCCAGAATGCCACAAAAAAGAAGCTTCCGGAGCATTCAGTGAGAATCGTTTTCATCGGTGACGTTTTCCTCGATCTTTGTGAGTAAAAAATATTTGTAAAATAAAAATTTAAAAATTATTATTTGAATATGTGTATATTATAATAATAAATATTAACATTTGTATATTATAAAAATAAAAATTTTGTGTTTATTTTATTTATATATGTGTATTTAGATACATGGATTACCTTAAAATAATGCAACATATATTGCACAAAAAGCTGTTTATCTTAAAAAATCGAGTTACTAGGCAAAAACTAAAGCTATATTTGAATTCATCACATAAAAATTGTATAAAATCAGCTAAAAATACCTAGGCACCAAAACAGCTGTTGACCAGTGTTATAGTTATCTTAGTAATATTTTATCTGTTGCCTGGGTTGAAGTTACATGAAAAATTCTTGGAATCCCAGTTTCTTAAAAAAAGTCTTAGTAAGCTCACAGGTGTTTTGATTTTCAGTGCAAATTTGCATCTGTTACATTAATTTTTGCAGTTGCCATTACATAAAAAGCTCTAGGAATCCCAGTTTCCGAGAAAACTTTTAGAAACTTTACAGAATTTTTTTACAGTGTAGTTTTACGAATATAATCTTTTCTTGTAGTGCACAATATGGACAAGATTTCCTAATACTAATTTTTGGACAGATGCCATTAAAAATTAATTTATTTATATTTAATAATATTTTATTGTTTTAAATACGTTATCATTATGTTTTATCGCTAAACATTTTAAAGCAAGCAACATTGTATTTTGTAGAAAAATTCCAAGCCATCTGACATGTGTTTTTGCTGTTGTTTTAGAATTTTAACATACCTATACGAACTGGTAAACATACACTAGTTAAACTTTTTTCCAAGTGAGAAAAAATTAATATGTTGAGCTCCCCAAATTGCAGATTAGGTATTATTTCTATAAATTTGAATGATTACTGCTAGTGAACATACTACCCTGCAAAAAAATCGGCAAAGTTAGTAAAAATTGTCTAGGAAACTGAGATTCTTAGAATTTTTTAAGTAACGGTAACAGAAAAAAAATGTAACAGATACAGGTTTGCACTGAAAAAAAATCTGCAATATTACTAATTTTTTTTAGGAAATAGAGATTTCTAGATTTTTTTTATGTAATTGCAACCCTGGTTACCGATAAAATTTTAGTAAGTTAATGGTAATTTTAGTAATTTCTTTTATAAAGCTTCAGATTCTTGTAGCTTTACAAAAATAAATTTTGTAGATTTACATAGTTTCTTGTACAGTGTACAGATAAAATGTTAGTAAGCATACAGATTTCGGCATCTATACGTCTGTAGGATTACAGATTTTTCTTTTTTTCAGTGTAAGATACTTTAGTTTAAGATAGTTAGCATTATAAACCTAAAATTCTCAGTTCGGTCTGCAGCGTAGTAATATTTTCTCTCAAATATAATAGAAATCTTTTATTATAGTTTTCATTGTAGTTTATATAAACCAGCCACTTCCAAGAAAAGTGTTTCGTAAAATGTAAAGTTCCCTGCTTTTTTATCATTTTCATATTTTAAACATTTATAAAATTAAAAAAAAATACATGTCAAAAATACTAATAAAATAATAAGTATTGGAAGAAAACAAATTTATATAAATTAGTAAAAAAATAATATAAAGTCGAAATAAAAATCACTTTATGATTGTTTAAGTACGCGTATTGTGTTTAATGTCATTGCATGAGACATTCACAGTCATTCATTTCTTTGGCTTCGGCTTTTTCCGTATCTGTTAACTTCCGTCTACCCATTTTTAAATTTGTTAGTTTTCTCCTTTATTACAATGATTTTAAACATTTTAATTTCCTATTCAAATAAAAATTCTTCTAAAAGTAAAGAATTTAATTTAAATTCAAATAAAAATTCTTCTAAAAGTAAAGAATTTAATTTAAATTCAAAAGTGACCACGTCATTTTGTCAATCCTCCACCGAAAACAACAACCATTTTTCAATGGTTAAAAATTACGAATATTTTCCTATACCATTCAGTAAGTGCTTAATAAATTTTCTATTTAATCCTAGTAGTTAAATATATCCATTAATCTATTATAATTTCAATATCCCTCTTGAAATCCTTTCATTATTTCGGAATCGCAAATTACTAAGACAAGTATTCTAGATTATACGTGATACATTGTAATGTTCGTCTCAAAGACTTTGGTAAAGAGTTGATTAAACCAGTTAAATATTGTATTTGTTGAAATGTTTCTGGTATGCAGCACATTCTATAGCTTGGCATTTGGAACTAATTAAATTTGTTGTAGAAAAGTCCTTGGGATATTATCTTCAAAGTGACTGATATAACAAACGCGGGAATTTGTTACAGATTTTGAAAGTTGTGAAAAAATATGATATTTTTACTATTTCTTTAAAAATAAAAATGTCACTGTATTTCATAATGAAATTATTCAGGATGAAAAAAAAAATAATGTTTTAGACCGATTCTGTTAATAAAGATTTTTTTTAACTAGATTATTCCTTGGGGGATATATTCTATCAATTTTCTTATAGTCTTTTGATTAAAGTATTAATAGTGTAGAAGTCACGTTATAAAAAAAAGAAAAGAACAGTTCAAAAAATCTTCGATTAAAATATGTAATTTTCCCTTACGTTTGTAATTGTAATAGTATTTAAAAAGTAATAAATTGGTCTAAATGAATTAAAGTTACCTTTACAGAAAAATTGTATTTTGTTTAGATTAATAAAATTTTGAAATTATCAATTAATTTATCAATGTACATTTATCAAATGTGACGTCCGTAAACTTTGTCTGATGTTTAATTATTTACAGTAAAACCTCTAAATAACGGACACCTCGGGAACGCAGAAATTGTCCGCTATTCGGAGGTGTCCGCTATTGGGAAAACCTCAGATATTCAAAAATCGCTAAGAAATGCTTAATGTTTCATTAATTTACTTTTATATGTCCTAAAACCTCTATTATATAATTAATCAGAAAATAAAAATATTTTTAATCAATAAAATTGAATTAAATTTGTGCCACTGCCAATTTGTTTCCACTGTTTATTATACTCTCGTGAAATAATCGGTTACAAAAGTTTACTTTTGCTTGCGATTACATGTAATTAGTTTTTCTATGTGACGTTATTGGACATTGTAGAGTTTCGGGTGCTAAGGGAAGGATTGCAATTTTTGACCTTTAAAAGCATAAAATCTCAAAATATTTTTGGGTGACATTTCAATGCTCTGAAAGATATTCCTCCCGGGCAGCACCCTGAATTTAGCACTGAACGTGGGGGGGGGGCAGAGATTTTCCCCAGCTTTTTATCTACATTTATCTGTGATCACAAAATTTGTGACACGTTGTCCTGATAAATTCAGAGGCCTTTTTGCTTTTTTTTTCATTTTTTTTTCTCTTTAAAACATACTTTTTCACCTTTTATTGCCGAATAAAGTGTCCGCTATTCGGAATGTCCGTTATTCAGAGGTTAAACATACAAAATTTTAGGTTTTGGGAGTGGGGATTGGAAAACTGTCCGTTAAATAGAGGTGTCCGCTATTCGGGAGTGTCCGTTATGGAGGTTTTACTGTATTTAGTTTTATGTACACTATTTATATGACGTTTCAAATTGTAACATTACTTTTTAACCTTTTGTGTTTTAACACCCAAACGGATTTTCAAATAAAACATTGATACCGAAATTCTGATGTAAATATTTTCAGTTTGTTGCGTGTGCTAAATATAGCTTTTTCTCACTTTCAGATAAATTTGTACGTAAAGTCATTCATTCATTTCAACATTTAGAATATATTTATGAAAACTTTGTATGGTATAACCTCTTCAGACCATAGAATACAATAAATCTACAAATATATATTTATTGCTTTTGTATAATCGAGATGACGCCATATATGATAGAGTCTTTTTCTTTAAATCAGTACTTTAGTGATTTTTGGTAATGTAGTGGTAATTTAGGTTTGGATATAAAAGTACTAATCCCCTTAAAACATCAGTATAACTATGAGTAATATAAATTTACGCATTAACAAAATTAAGGTCATTAAACAAGTAAATGATTAGCAAATCCTTATATTTTTATTGTAAAGCATTTTACTTAAGTAATCATGAATATGTCTTACTTTTTTGGCCACAATGCCTTGAAAATATTTTCGAAACTCGGACGAAAATAATATCTATTTTATGAAATAATTTTTATCAGTGCCGAAATTTTTTGGTTTTGTTTTAAAGGAAAAAGTATTCAGCTTTATACAAGTAAAGTGAAATTGCAAAAAATCGAACAGTTTCGCTTTTATGAGGAAAAGAATGGAGTTATATATTTGAGTACCTCAGGTCTGAAGAGGTTAAATTTCTTATTTCCATAAATCTGGGGAAAGTAGAGAAATTGACCATTCTAATATTGGACAATTTTGTGTAACATTTTAATCCGTAAGCAGATACCACTAGTAGCTATAATAATATTAAATAAAATTTCCATTTTACGTAAAAAATAAATAAATAAAAAGAGCGCGTTCAAATGAAAAACTACAAAATGGCGGTTATCGCCACGTAGACTGATTAAAGTTAATGTTTAATTAAATGTATAAATCACATTGTCTTATGATGTACATTTATACAACACATGCGAAATAAATTAAGAATAAGCGTAAAATCTAATATTTTAAGTAATAAGTTGTTGCTATATTTTTATTAAGTAATTTAAATATATGAAATTGAGAAATAGAAGTACTCACAGGGGAAGAATTAGGTATCCAGTTCTTGTTGGCGCGATTGGCTAAGTTACCCAATGTGGCACAAAAACTCCATTTTAGCATATTGCCAATTTTTACATAAAATTACATCTACAGAAAAAATATCATTTAATCCTCATGCTATTTTAATTATGAAAATGTTCTTTTAAAAAATTCGAAGATATAAGCAATTTAACGGAAGAGTAATTTCTCTTAAATGATAGGGTTAAACAAAAAGCCGCCCCAACAGCTCTGAATATTGCTTTTGGGTCGGAATAGACCCAAACACCTTAGCGGGGCTGAAAACCTCGCAAAAGTAGAAGTTAAAAAGTTATTTATGATAAATTATTACGCATCTACCAACAGCACCAATGTAACAAAAAAATGCTTATAAAGACCACAACAACCACATAGAAGCATTAACCCCTCCCCCCCCAAAAAAAAAAATAAAAATGAAAATAAAAATACATACAGATTACAAAAACTAAGAGTAAACTTTTTCTGCGTAATCTATAGCACCGCCTTATCATCTTATTTTGAAACAAAATTCTTGAGCACAGTATTTTATTATGGGCAGTAAAAGCCATCGGTATATATTGAATAATCTCTTCGTGGTCACTTTATTCGAAGAAACGCAATTAAAATCATTGCTGTTCAGCTTCTTATATATACAACTAACTGGCATCATTTTAAAAGTTATACTTTTATAAAGCAGAATAAGAGCAAATAGTTACAACATTACATATTATTTAGGTATAATTCAGAAATTGTATCCCTTGTTTAAATTAAAAAATGAAAAAAAAAACTATGAAAAGAAAAAAATTTAAATTCTATTCAATAACTAGAAAAATATAGCATTCCGATGTTATAATCACTGGTGTCAACTGTTTCGACCATTGCTTGCATTATGCATTCCTGTTTCGAGTATGGGATAGTATGCAGCAGAAAAACCTAAATGATCATTTGCCATCACTGGCCAGGTTTCCTGTAATTCCTCTCTTTTTAATTTTATCTTATTCGGAATATTAAAAAATGATATATATTTTTATACATAGGAAATATCTTTTTTCATTGATCTATCCAGCATACGAAATACTTCGAAAAAGGATTTTTTTTTAACAAAATGCATCTTCGGTGTTTATTATTTTCGATTTTATCCGTTAGAAATAAAAAAAGAAAATTAAACATTATTTTTCTTTATGAATATTTAAGACAAGTTTTTAAAAGTAAAAATACATTTGCAATGCATGCAATTTCAAAAACGTGAATCGTTATTTATCTTTCGAAATGAATGTTTGTAAACACTAAAATTATCGGTGTTCAGAAAGTTTGAGTAGACATTTCCATTAATATACATATATATATTACATTCCATATTATTTATTTATTTTTTTAATAAAATGCAAACAACATTGAACTAGCAAACAACATTTTTTTTATTAGTAAAGTAGTAAAATTTTATGTAAAAATAGTATTTGTAAGCTTTTATTGCACAATATCATTATTGTATACTGTTGAAGTTCGAAATGTCCATTAAAAAGTGGACTAAATATTCGTTGATTTTATATATTTTGTAAGAAAATAAAGTAGCTTATTAATAGTAATTTGCCTAAACCTAAAGAAATACCATTATATAAAAGTAATGACATTACTCGGTTTCTCAAAAAAGCAAATGTTTCTAAAAATTTTATATGTATATATATAAACGTGATAATAAAAAAAACTTCGCCATGTTTCCGTTTTGAAGTCGCTCCAAATTCTTATAGAAATATACTTTTATTTATATTTTAGTAATATTCTAAATTTTAATTATCAGCTAATTTGACGTAATCTGCTATATATTTTCCTAAAAAGGACTCAATTCTCTTATTAAAATGTCAATTAAGAACTATTAATCTATTTTATTACTTCATTTCTCCTTTTTAGAATAAAAAACATTATATCGGAAGTTTTCTTTTTGGTGTTTTATAAAATCTCATATGTTTACCCATAATGCTTTGCAATCTTACGGGCCTTGTACCTCTGTTTAATTTTGCAAGCTTCCGCAACTCTGCAAATAATTCGAATGTGACGATCTACTTAATATACAATAATGTAATTGGATACATTTTTCTCCGCCCGCGGATGTCGCTTATTGGGTGTCGGCGTTTAGACTCAGCCCTTAGCTCGAACAGCACTGTAATGCTCTACGAATGAAACGCACGGACGCGAGGTTAGAAGTCAGAATTCCCCTTCCGTTTATCCCCTAGGGAACGAGCGACCACTATATATGCCGGTACCGATTGTACTCAGACCCCGCGTGACTACAATTCATGCCGGCGCTGTTTGTACTCACATCCCGCGAGACTACCATTCATGTCGATCAAACGGAACGTTTTGTTTTTCACAGTTTAGCATATAAAAAATTTATCCTAATTCTATTTGAATGTATATTAAGGAAGACGACTTCTCCTTCAAACTAGGAAAGCTAATGAAAACGTTTTTTTTTTTAATCCACGCGAATTTAATTTTTTATGGAAATTCTACAATGAGAAAAAGATTATTTTTTCATCACGTCTTTGTGTTTCATAAATCTTTTTACGCGTCTAGTAAAACTTTATTTTTCTTTATTAGAAATAATGCTACTGAACTTCAGAAGGAAAAATTTGCGGTTTAAGAATAGGAACATAAGAAAGCATATAATTTACTTAAGTAAGCGTATTAGTAAGCACATTTACGATTACGAATGATAACATGAACATCTGATTCATTGCTTTTATTTCCGCTCTTTTATCTCGATCAGAAATAGTGGCAAAAACCGACGTCATTAATATTTCGTGTTTTTCTTTCTTGTAGAAGAAATATTTATCTTTTTTATATTTTTATTTTATTTCAGGAAAGCTTCGCAGTTAAAAAATAAAAAATAATACGAAAGAAAAAAAGGGTTACATACTGATTGTGGGAGCTGATACGCTGATAACATTCTTTCTCAGTGCAGCTAAATTAAGAATATTTTTCTGCGTGACTGACCAGTTTTTTTTCTATAATTCTATAAATTTATCCAATATGTTTTACATTACATGCTTGCATATATATACATTTCATTTTAAAAATTACTAGTAACATAAACAAAAGTTTTTAAAGAGTGTTTTAAGTTTTAAAGAGTATTTTAAAGTATTAATGTGCTTTATTCATTATTATTCAAGATTTTTTTCTTACTTATATATTAGATTATATGTTAACATAGATTTTAAAAGATAATTTTAACATCAACGAAAGTTTTGAAAGTTTCAAATCATTATTAAATTTTATTCATAATTATCCAATAATTTTTATTTGATATACCTTATTATACGATATACCATATGGAAATATATTTTCTATTTCTGAAATATTTTAACATAAACATATTTTGGAAAGGTACATTTTATAATTTTTACTCTGATTTCCAGATCATTACTGATTATTATTCAAGACTGTTTGTTTGTTTTTAATTATGTGTTATATACATTTTTTTTTATTTCAAAAATATTATAAAATTAAACTAAGTTTTTTTTTTTAAATCCAATCTTACACACACACACACACACACACACATATATATAAGTGTTACAAAGCAACAGTAGCAGGTTGTTTGTATGTTTTAATTAATATTTTTCATTTCTAAATAAATCGTTTTTTGTAAAACATTTATTTTATTTACTGAAAGTGTTAAAAATTATTAAATATCAAGATGGTTAGGCTTCTTTTTCTATTATAGCAAAATGTTTCATAGGTTGATATTTAACAGCCTGGTAAGTATTTTTCTGTCATGTTAAATCATTTTAAAAGCTAAAAACAGAATATTAACTATTCATTATTTACATTTAAACTTTTTTTTTTTCAATTAAAATATCACACAATATGCATCATTTTTTGAATAAATATGTAAAATAACATCAAATTCCATGTATGTGAATTTCAAAAAGTTTCATGCGAAAGTAATTTTTTATTTATTTTTAAAGAATTTTTGACAAGCGTTAGGCTTAACTGTGCGAAATCCTCCGGCCCAGAAGCCATCTCAAGCCAAGCGCTGAACGTTATTCGAACATTTTTCATTAGCCATGTTACTTTTATATTCTGAATTTTGGAGCCACTTCCCCCCCTTGAAACGCTATCACACAGGTTTAGAATAGAAACTTGATTTTTTAACTGTTATAATGAACTGAAGACGGAAGTAGCCGGACAAATAACATTTTTGTATTTTTATTCTCAAGATGTGAGTTTGATTTATACCATCGTATTTGAGTGGGGACGGCTCTAGTTCATTTGAAATGTGGAATATCTTATTGAATTGATAAAAGAATAAAGGACTAATAGATGATCTCTTGCATTATTTCCGGATCAATTCCCATACAAGTCATCTCTATTGTCCACAACTCCGGTCACTAAATCCCAGAAATTCCCCTATGACAAATGGCCTTCATCTCATCAATAGATACCAGTTTCCTTTCGTTTTCCTGCTTATTTTGTCAAAAGCAGGTACAATGCTGAGAAACCTTTAAGAAGAGAGATTTTGAGAAATCCCTTCTCATATTACATACATATATATACATGTAATACACTTGCAATTTCTGATTACATAGTCAAAAAGGAGCATATTCATGAAAACTTAATATATGTTATTAGATTGTGTTGTTCTTAAAATATTCCTTATAAAAATAATTTTGAAGAAGTTCTCAAGTGATACGCATAAAAGCTAGAATACTCAAGAAAAGAACATTTCGTTTCTACGGGAGCATCTGTGTTAAACCCAGACACTTTTCTCTGAATGGAATTTCTTTAACTTCAGGTGGAAAAAATGGGCAATATAGAGTTCTGTGGGTGAAATTTCAATTTTTGACCATTGGAAAGACAAAATCTTAAATATTCCGGAGGAAGCATCTCAGAGTTCCCGCTGTCCCAACCCTCTCCCCTTGGGCCCTTTCTGAATTCAGCACTACACATATCCTTATAACTTTTTACTTGTTTCTACCTTTACGAGAAGAAAACATCGGATCCTTGAAAATTCTCCGGTTTTTGACGAATTTACACATTTTGGAGGTCAGAGATTCCAAAAAACATGTTTTTACAAAATATCTGATTGGGAGTCTTTGTCATTATATAACATAAATTCTGTGCGCTCCCTATCTCAAAAACTAATGAACGGAATATGATAAAAAATTATATTCAGGTAGTACATGACATACATTGATGCTGATTAGTTTTTGGTATAAATCGCTCGAAAGGTGGCACTGCTATGCTGCCTTTTTCAAAATTTTCGAAAATGCTGTATATCAAGAACTACAGCATGGATTTTTACCAAACTGCAGATTCTGTTAGTCCTTGACATGAATAGATATTGTTTACATTATGACGGAAACCACTCAACAGTTGGTGATGCTATGCTGACTTTTTCACGATTTCCTGAACAGCTTTATCTCAAGAACTAATGCACGGATTTTCACAAAACTTGAGATTTGATTAGACTTTGACAAAAATAGATGCTGTTTAAGTTTGTTGAAAATCACTCAACAGGTGGCGGCGCTATGCTGATTCCCGATTGCTACAATTTCTCCATCTCAAAAACTAATGGATTAATTTTTATCAAACTTCAGACTCCAGTTCAGACAGTTTCTCGGACTCCAAACTTCAGAAATTTCCTTCTGATTATATTTTAATGTAAATCGCACAACAGATGGCGCTTTTATTCTGCAGTTTCCAAAACATTCCCAATGGGCCTTCTAATACACGGAATTTCATACCATTAGAATCCTTACGATGAGCACAGATTTTCAGATAATTTTGCTACTTTGATAGCGACATTTAAAATACTATGTGAGAAATCGAAGAAAGTTTTGGGATTGCCAAACCTAATTAATTATTTTTTCATTTTTTTGGTCTAAATAATATTTATTAAATAAAAAAATAACTATATAATAAAAATTCCTTGCCGGCTTGTGAATTGAAAAAATTATGATTCTTTTTCTTCTTCAAGCCTTTTTTTGTTTTTATTTACTTACTAGCAGCCTCCGCCCGCTACGCTGGTCAGTTTCTCTAAAATAATCTTGAATCAAACGAAATATATTTAAATAAACAATCTTAACATCGAATCAAATACCCACAATTTTTGTCTGATTTATGTAATCTTACATTGGTCAGTTCAAAGTTCATTTTGACGACAAAATACCTCTAAAATGACTAAATAACTGACAAATTACAAAAGTACTAAAGTAATTAAAATTTTTTAGTAGGTTTTTTTATCTTGAATTCCACTTGAATTGCTTCTACCTGAATTTTCTTCTGAGATATGGTGAAACATGTTATTATTTTAGACCATCCGATGAACTTCCTAAAGGAGAGATTTATATATATATATATAGATAGATAGATAGATAGATAGATAGATAGATAAGGATTCAAAATTTCAGGTTTTTGCGCCGAAGACATCGCCAAATTGGGAAAATGTGAAGTATCTCACCAAGTCCTGGATTTAAAAGAATTTGCTTAGTACCATTCAATTACACATAAAAAATGCACTAGAATATGCACTAAACAAACAAATAATTAGTAAAATATTAAGAAAAATATTAACAAAAAGTCGAAATAAAAATCATTTAATGACATTTTAAACACGTGAATCGTATTTAATGTCATTGAATGCGACATTCACGATCATCCATTATTAGCATCTAATCTGATAGTTTGGCGATAATTTTTTGGTCGACGGGATAACCTAGTAGTACCGTTTTTTTTATTAGAATGAATGATAAATTAATTGCAAGTATTTTTTCATGATAATGATTTTTCCTTCACATTCAAAATATTTTTTTTAGGTACTTCTAGATTATCCCGTCGACCAAAAAATTATCGCCAAACTAAAAGATTAAATGCCAATAATGGATGATCGTGAATGTCACATTAAATGACATTAAATGCGATTCACGTGTTTAAAATGTCATTAAGTGATTTTTATTTCGACTTTTTATTAATATTCTACTAATTATTTGTTTTTTCGTTATTTAAAATAAAAATTATGTCAACATGTATAGTTTGGCTATTAGTTTGGCGATTTGTATAATTTGGCGAAATTGGTCGACGGGATAACCTAGAAGTAACCTTTTTTATGGATGATAAAATAACTGCAGATGAAAAAGATATAATAGTAAGGCTAAAACACAGATTTAATGACTGCTTGGCATATGACTTGGCGGAGACTCGATAAATACGCTAATTCTATGAACCTAAATATCCAGATATAGTGTAAACAAACAATTGGTACCATTTGATTATTCCGTCGATCAATTTCGCCAAATTATACAAATGGATTTAATTTTTATTTTAAATAACCAAAGAATTAATAAATTACTAAAATATTAATAGAAATTGAGATAAAACATCGAATTAAAATTAGTTGACGACGTAACAATTATGTAAAACATATTTAATGTCAAAAGAATGTGATATTTACGATCATTCATTATTAACATTTAACCTTATACTTTGGCAACAGTTTTTTGGTCGATGGGAGATCAAGTATTGCCAAATAATGTAATATTGCCAAATAATGTAATCAAATTATATAAACAATGATATTGCCAATAATATTTAGATGCAGATATCATCTACGGATCACGTTGGCACGATTACAACAAAATTGCGATTTTATGCCTCACGTGGTAATTCAGTAATGTAATAGTCGTTTATTTATCAGTAAACTATTTCGTTATTTTTCTTTTCTATTTTAAAATTATACAGATTGTTTTGTTCCATAATTACTAATTGAATTAATTAATTTATTATTATTATTTTTCCTGATTACACTTTCTTGGCAACGGGAAAGAAAAATGGTTATTTTTTATCGGAAAAATTTTAATTGATTCTGTATGAAACATAATAAAATTTTGAATTATTAAGAAAAATATTTGAATAAATCAATTAAAAATTAGCCTATGTTCACCGGAAATAGTATAGCTTTCCAACGGTGAAAGAATTTTTCAAATCCGTCGAGTAGTTTCGGAGCCTATTCAATTCAAACAAACAAACAAACAAACAATCAAATCTTTCCTCTTTATAATATTAGTATAGATTAATTAATTTATTTATTTTTGCTAAGAGTGCGATTCATCAAAATTTTGCCAATATAAAAATTGTAGATTATATTATAAAGACTTATAATAATTTTAACCGGAACTGATATCTTGAGAACTGAGTAAGATATGATATTTTCTTCCATTCTATAACCTCACATTTTTCGTTTTTTCAGCCTATTTATAATTTTATTGAAATTCCGTCTTAAATTAATTTTTGGCCCTTATCCTAGAATTAATATTAACTTTAAAATGATTTTACAAATATTATAATTAAAAAGTTATTTTATTATCTTTATTTACTTATTCTTATTATTTTCTTCGCAAGATCCGCTTTATACCCACTCTCTACGATCAATTTTGCCCATTTCTAATCAAGCCGGTATATTAGTCATATCAATACTATTATTGAGTTTAAAGACGATCCGTGCATAACTTAGACTTTAAAACAGTGGACAAAACTAAGAATACACTCACACACAAACACATATATAAACGACTTGGATAGGGTGGTTTCGGGTTTCTTTGGTCAAATAATGAAAAATTGTAAAGAAATTTTTCAAAAATCGCACCATGGTCACACTTCAGTACATCACGCTGCAGACGTCAGTTAACGTCGCTCATAAAATGTACTTAAAATGTGCACAGATACTCTATTTTGCATTCATTTTAAATATCTTACGAATAGATTATTGTATATATGTAAACAAAATATATTAAAATTATACAGTATTGCAATCCCTTATACATTATCCTACATAAAAAAGCATAAGTTTTGTAAATATTCATTTTGATTGTGTATTGTGCTGCAGCTTTATGTTTGGGGAGATGAACTTAATAAATCTTTTATGTGGTGAAAAGATCTTAACCGTTTTAAATTGTGAGTTAAAAAACAAATATACAGGGTGATTAAAAAAAGATGGGAAAAATTTTAAGGGGTAATAGTGTACATCAAGACAAACAATATTAAATAGGAAACCAAGGGTCCCAAGCGTTTTCCAAAGGAGATAGCCGCCATTAAAGCTTAGGGTCCAAAATTTCAAATAAACATAAAAAAAAGGAAAAATTGGTCGATTGATTTGCGGTTTTCACTAAAACTATTCTTTATGTTGGTATTTTCTTGAAAATAAATTATAAAGATAAATTCCTGAAAATGTCGATAGAGGGTGCTTTAGATTTTGGAGTAACGAACAACTGTTTTCTGCCGTTATTTTTTGCATCTCATTAAATGATTTCACAAGCTTAGACTTAAACTTAAATTTTGAGCTCAAAATCTGAATAGTTGGGAGTGGTTAAGTAGCGCAAACTGAACTGTGTTCAGAGGGTTCAAATTTCAAATGATTCTAAAAAACGGAAAAATTGGTCGATTGATTTGCGGTTTTCACTAAAACTATTCTTCATGTCGGTATTTTATTAAAAATAATTTATAAAGCAAAATTTAAGAAAATTGCGATAGAGGGCGCTTTAGAATTTAGAGTAACGAAAAGCTATTTTTTACCGTTATTATTTGCATCTCGTTAATTTTTTTTAGAAGCTTAGACATAAACTTAAATTTTGCGCAAAAAAACTGTAAGCATAAGTAGACGTTGCTTTTTAAGAAAAAGCTGTTTTTCTAAAGTTACACCCTCCTAATTAATTAGCACCTTTGTTGCACCTTGCTTCTCTCTGTCATATGGCCTGTGTTATCATATCTTATATCATCAATTGGGCGAAGTGATTTTTCAACTTTTTTTAAAATAAGGAATAGCCATATTGAAAGAATTACCTGGACAACCACGTTTCACAGAGATTGTAGTATGTTTTTATAAAGCCAGCCCTTTCAACTGATTTTTAACTAGTTGTTTTTTTCTTTTAAAAAATATAGGCTAATGATATTGTATAACAGTATTGTATGACAAAATGAATATGAAATATTGTTATAAAACAGAAATATTCAACTTAAGTTTCTAAAAATTTCATTTCTAAAAGTTAGTAAGTACAATGTGAATATTTTAGTAAAATTAATTCCTTTAAAGAGCACTGTACCATTAGTAGTACACATATTCAAAGATTGATAAATCCTAACTTTTGAATGAATTTGATTTCAAAAATTGCATTTAACATTATCTACAATAACATATCTATTGAAAATAATTTCAAATAATAATTCTAATTGTTTATAATATCAATAATGGGAGTAAATAAAAAAAAAAAATCCCTTCATGACGTGCATTCGAAGTTTCATCCACCTTGAACGAATGTTCCTAGATTTGTAGGGCTATCATTTAGTAAAAAAATTAAATACACGCTTTCAAGAGGTTTCTTTAAAGTAGAATATGAGGCTCTTTGAAAACAATTACTAAATACTGGAAAAATATTTTAGTTGAAAGATGATGTGTTGTTAGTAGTACACCAGACTCGAAAGCGTTAGACTAGACCCATGATTTTTAACTTGCTGTATTTTGGATACAAACTGTTATTTATGCATTTAAATATTTTTTTTTTATTTTTTTCTTATATAATACATTTAAAATAATTAGATATAATTGTGTCGATACAAGTTAAATTTTTCATATATTTGTGTTCGATTTCTAATAGTTTTTCTAGTTGCATAATGTATTCTAAAATGCATAATGTATTCTGTTACCTTTGATCTTTCTAGTGGCTTTACTGTTTTTAATTATATTATTTACGTTTTAAGTAAATAATTTTAAAAATGGCAAATTGCTGTGTTAAAGTTTGTATTTATTATCAAAGCAATGTGTTGTATAAAATTTAATTCGCATAACATTCTTCTTTGTTCAAAAATATTAAGGAGAAACGAAGGGGAATAATATTTGAATGTCAATTTTAAAATTTAAAAATAAAATATTATATTTTATTACAGCTACGAATTTTATTTTATTACAATTATGAATTAAATTATTAAAGTATGTCACTTTGAAATAAAATCTTTATAATAAAAACTTAATTAAATATTTAAGTAAAATTTCTATCTGTTAAAATTATTAATGTATAGTACCAATAGTACCAATATAAAGAGAAAAAAATACATTAATATTAGCTATTGTATTATTTAAATTTTGTTTTTGAATAAGACAAGAAAATATATATGTGTTCCAGAAACAAATCTGCATTTGAAATTTCCATATGCTTTTAAATTACATTTCTTTTCTTACATTCTCAGCGTATAAATAAAAATTCAGTTGTTAAAGGAAGAAAATATATATTTGCAAGAATGCATAGATATTTTTAACTTGAAGATAACGTTAGTAAGTTTCTTCATTCACAGTTTCTTTAAAATTCTAGCTACTGTAATTCTGTCATGCGAAAATATTTTTTGTCAGAAAAACTTTTTTTTAAATAAATCATTACTATATTTCAAATTAAAGTATAAATTTTAGATTTTTGTTAGAAATATTTTAAATAAACTTGGCTTACATATGTTAATTAATCCATATAAAAAGATTTTGCCATATATATTATTAAATAAAAAAGGTATAATTCATGTTATATTAAAATTTAACCAATTTATGTCTGATGTCTATTTTTTGGACGATTTAGTTTATTTATTGTTATTATTATTATTGCTATTGTTATTATTATTATTATTATTATTATTATTATTATTATTATTGTTGTTGTTGTTGTTGTTGTTGTTGTTGTTGTTGTTATTATTATTATTATTATTATTATTATTATTATTGGTATTATTATTATTATTATTATTATTTGGTTGTGAATTTTTTGAGATCAAAGTTATTTAAAATTAATAATTAATCTCAAGATTTTCATTTTGACAGATGATCGTTTGATAATTGGTGGATTTACATTAAATTTTGTTTTTTAGTCTTTTGGTTTGTTAATTGCACAAGTGGTACTCTTTTGAAGGATTCAAATGGCAGAGAAAATATTTATAGATGTTTTGTAATAATAATTCCATATAAGTATGTCTCATGCATATTTGTAAAAACATCACTTTAATGCATGTATTCTACAAAATTTCGATTTTTTAAACATAATTAATTAATGGCCTGTTAACTATCGTCCCCGGAAATGGAGCCTAGGAAAGAATGAGCCTGTGTTTTGTTTCTTCTTACTCGATTATAATTTTAAAGTTATTTGTGATTTTTTTTATTTGAACCACATATGTAGCTATTAAAAATTTAAGAAACATGTTTAAAATTAATATAAGTCAAGTTTGAGAATTGGTAATAGTTTTTGACATTGATGCAGCCAAGTTTTGGTTTATCATTACTAAATTCATAAAAAATCTAAAAAAACGTACAAAAATTTTTAGAAATATTTTCCTTATAAAAATTTGACATATTAAAAACCAACAACAATATATATATATATATATATATATATATATATATATATATATATATATACAGGGTGACTCTAAATCGTTTTTACATAAAAAGAAGGGAGGTAGTACACATCAAGACAAACAATATTAAATAGAAAACCAAGGGTCCCAAACGTTTTCCAAAGGAGATAGATGCTATTAAAGTTTAGGGCCCAAAATTTCGAAAAATCATAAAAAACAGAAAAAAATGGTCGATTGATTTGCGGTTTTCACAAAAGCTATTATTTATGTCAGTATTGTCTTGAAAATAAGTTATAAAGGGAAATTTAAAAATACCGATTAAGGGCGCTTGATACTTTAGAGTAACGAACAACTATTATTTGCCGTTATTTCTTGAATCTCATTAAATGTTTTCGGAAACTTAGACTTAAAGTTAAATTTTGAGCTCAAAATCTGAATAGTTAGGAGTGGTTAAGCAGCACAAACTGAATTGTATTCAGAGTTTCAAAATTCAAATGATTATAAAAAATTGGTTGATTGATTTGCGGTTTTCACTAAAACGATTCTTTATGTTGGTATTTTCTTGAAATAAAATTAGAAAAATAAATTTTAAAAAATGCCGATAGAGGGCGCATAAACTTTGGAGTAACAAATAACTACTTTTTCCCGTTATTTTTTTGCATCTCATTCAATGGTTTCGTAAGCTTAGATTTAAACTTAAATTTTAATCAAAATATCTTAATCAAAATCTGAATAATTGGGAGTGGTTAAGTGGCACAAGCTGAACTGTGTTCAGATTGTTCAAATTTCAGATGATTATAAAAAACGGAAAAAAATTAGTCGATTCGTTTGCGGTTTAAAATAAAACTATTCTTTAAGTCAGTATTTTCTTAAAAATAAATTTTAAAGATAAATTTCAAAAAATTCCGTTAGAGGACGCCTTAAGCTTCAGAGTAACCAATAACTAATTTTAACCGTTATTTTTTGTATCTAATAAAATTCTTGCAAAAGCTTATTAAATGTTTTCGGAAACTCAGATTTAAACTTATATTTTGAGCTCAAATTCTGAATCGTTGGGAGGGGTTAAGAAGCGCAAATTGAAGTGTGTTCAATAGTTGAAATATAACTTTCCCCCCTTCGAACTCAGTTTTGTGCTACTTAAACACTCCCAACGATTCAGAATTTGAGCTCAAAACTTATGTCTAAGAATTTGAAAGCATTTAATGAGATAAAAAAAGTCTAAGGTGCCCTCTATCGGCATTTTGTGAAATTTATCTTTAAAATTTATTTTCAAGAAAATACTGATTTAAAGAGTAGTTTTAGTGAAAACCGCAAACAAATCGACTATTTTTTTTCGTTTTTTATAATCATTTAAAATTTTGACCTTCTGAATACAGTTCAGTTTTTACTATTTAACCACTCTCAACTGTATAGATTTTAAGCTCAAAATTTAAGAAGTCTAAGCTTACGAAAACATTTAATAAGATGCAAAAAATAACGGCAAAAAACAGTTGTTCGTTACTCCAAATTCTAAAGCGCCCTCTATCGGCATTTTGAAATTTATCTTTATAATTTATTTAAAAAAGAAATACCGACTAAAGAATAGTATCAGTAAAAACCGCAAGTCAATCGACCAATTTTATCCGTTTTTTATAATCATTTGAAAATTTGGACCTTATACTTTAAAGGCTGCTATCTCCTTTGGAAAACGTTTGGAACCCTTGATTTCCCATTTAATATTGTTTGTCTCGATGTGTTTTATCACCCCTCTTTTAGTGTAAAAACAATTTAGATAATACTACAAATCAACGTCAAAATATGGAATCCAAAAAGCCGGCTTTTAATGTAAAATTGGAAGTAATCATACAAATGTGTTTATAAAATATGAAAGTAACATCTAGAACAATACACATTTCTAGTTTGTGTATTGCTGTTCTGCTTTTTAGGTGCGTTCGTAATTATGTAAATGCGTAGCACCTATAGTGGTCGTTCAGTCCGTACGTCTGTCCGTCTGTCCGTCCGCATATAACAACGCAAAAACTACTCAACCGAATCTGTTAAAATTTAAAATACATAATTATTACATAATTTTGTCGACTCATTTCAAATTTTATGAAAATTAGATTCATAGATGAATTACAGGGGCAATCAAAAGTATTCCATTACATTACGTTCAATGGGGAAAAAAGTTTCAAATGCATTTTAATCGTTTGAAATTTAAAATACATAATTATTATATAATTTTGTTTAGTCACTTCAAATTTTATGAAATTCGGATGCATAGATCAATTACAGGGACAATCAAAAGTATTCCGTTACATTACGGTCAATGGGGAAAATGTTTCAAATGCATTTTAATGGTGTTAAACTCATTCGAACTTAATAAAATTTATATGCAACAATAAATAACATATTATAATATACATTTTACATAATTTGTGGTGCAAAGAAAATTTGTTATTGATTTACAAGGCCACACAAAAGTATTCCATTACTTAATGGTATAGGGAGAACATTGTTTGATGAGCGTTTTAATTGTAATTCACTATTTAAAATTTTATGAGATTGATATATGCGAGTAAGATTTTTAAAATTTCGCTATCGTACGAACGCACCTCATTTGCTACGCTTCACGTGCAATTTCCAACTTGTTATTTTTATTTTCATTGAAACAAAACTCGTCTGTTGACGTATTCTTGACGGTATGTAGAAAATTTGTTCTGATTATTGAAAAATACTTTGCACGGGTGATTTTTGATTAATTTTTTTTTTCATTTCTTTAAGTTGCTTTCTATACTTATGTATTTATTTTATAAGCTTTTTAATGCCCCATTAAATATTTTCTACTTCTTTATTTACCATTCACCACCAAACTTAAACTTTGCTTCTTTGTGCCAATAGAATTTAAACATTTGATCATAAAATTAGTTTTAAGAATAGATAACAGTTTCATATCTTATTGAAACGCTATTTTTTAGTTTATCTAAAAAGTGTTTGTATCCCTATTTTACTTTGTTTAGGAAATGCAATTTAAGATTGATGGAATGTCAAATATATATCCCCTCCCCAACAAACATAATACTATCAGATTTTTTTTTATAATTCAGACGAGAAATACGTTTGGTATACTTCAACTTACGTTCAACTCAGTCTTGAGAAGTCTTAGAAATGCTGAATTTTAAATTCAATCAGGTAATATAAAGGTCTTATAGAAATTGTGACTTAAATAAAAATCGATTAATGTATTACTGAATTAATTTTCTTTTTCACAATAGATATAAAAAAGTTTATTAATGAATTATACAATGAATAAATATTTTCATTCTTAATACACTTACTCATTTTTTGTTATGCTGAAAAAAATATGAGAAACTCTATTGATAATATATCTTAATTTTATTTGTGCACACATAATTCTACATAATTAAAAATAACTATAGTTACAATATTAAGGAATTTGAAAGAAGAAAAAACTTCAGATATTATACAAATAGCATTATCAGCTACATCAGTATTAAACTCGAAACAGTCATATACATTAAAATTGTGTAATCAGCGTCGATCAATTTTGGGCGTGCCATATGCAGTTACCTATATTTTAGGGTGGGATGTAAAAAAATACTATTACATTTTTAATTAAAAACATTTACGTACCAAAAAATGCCTGTATAGAGCTATATAAGCTGCTAAATTTGTCTTGAGTTTACTCTTTTTGTCCAGATTTTAAAATTAATAAAAGATATCACAACTTTTTAATAAAATTAATATATATATATATATATATATCAAACTGAATTTATACAAATTTCTATCTGGTTACTGTATAAATGATCAATACATAATAACAATAAAATCAATTTAAATAGAAAAAAAGAGTAAATATTAAATTTAGCAAGTATAATATTTAAATTTTTGTTTTTGAATTAGACAATAAAATATATATTTGAGAAACAAATATGGATTTGAAATTCCCATATGATTTTTCATTCCATTTCTTTTGTTACATTATGAATACATAAATACAAATAAAGTTGTTGGTGGAAGAAAGCATAAATTTTGCAAGACTATGTATTTTTTTTCTTTAAAGTATGCTCAGTAATTTTCTTCATTCTGTTGAAAAACTAGGCATAAAACAATGATTAAAAAACTCTCTAGAAATAGTTACGACTTAAAAGTGATTTTCTTTTTTAAACTTTTGTTATTAGAAGTTTGAAATAATGAGACGATACCTTTATTCTATGTAACTGGCAAGTGTTTAAAATTTTTTGACGATAATTTTTCGTTGTCGCTCTTTAAGCGTGAAACATCTTACTCTTTCCAAATGGCTTTTGGCTTGTTGCTTTCACATCTACTAAAGACATATTATGTGAAGGCTTATTATATCTCATCTGTAACCAGTACAACAACTCTTCATCTAAACAAAACTTTTTTTAAATCCATTGAATTGTGAAATCTATGTTTTTAAAGACTCAGACACACTTAGTGCATAAACATAGTCTTGATTTGTCTGTGTATTTTGTGGTTGGTGCTGCTGTGAACTCCTTCGCATTTATTCTGCTGCTTTTGTAGAGAAACGCAAACAGACTAACATAGTAGAGATGTTTTTAATTATATCTATTCAGCCGTCTATTATCATCATTTATATGCAACCAATAAATGCATATTTGTCGGGAGCTTTTTTACCATAACAATTTAAATCATGTTTCTTTAATGCTGTTTTCTGCGTTTCTTAAAAGCCGGAGAGCTTCCCATAAGTTCATACTCTTTTTTAGATATAAATTACTTTCAATGTAAATCGTCCTGGGGCATAAACATTTGTTACATATATTTTGAGTGAACCTACAGTCTCTAAGTTTTAATCACTGCTTATATAAAAGCCAGAAATGAGCCTTTTGAGCCTAGCCTTTGTGAACCAGATTGCGTTGGACAAGTTTCCTTGGTTTGAAATTACTAGATTATCTGAGAAATAGCTCGATGAAATACTTTTAAAACTGTCAAGCGGTTATTTCTCGGCTGTTGTTATTGCCTTTTTTATCGATTTACGGAAATTTTCTTCTATTGAATTACTCTCAGTGAGTTAAAATATTGTTATAAGAATTGAATGATGCGCGGACAAAGATTTTCTTATTGTTCCAGTAAATCTATGTATGTCAGAAATTTTACACTAATGTAATTAAATAAATGACGCAATAAATATTCACTACATTGCAGGTTGCATATGATGCATTGTAATAGACTTTTTTTAACTTGTCTTATGAAAAATAGTACATAATGTTGAATGGAATCCTCCGTCATTGTATGAGCACTCGGTGATTATCAGAGTTTCCATCACAATGCATATATATTACCATGGTCCAAAATGGTTGTTAGTTTTACCAAGTTATATACCAAATACACCAAATGTAATCGCATCTAAAGAATGTGTATAATAACTTATCATCTTCAGTTCTGAAACAAAGTTTACGTGGCACAACAAAAACCAGTTTAAAATAATTATAAATTGTTTCCAAAGATGCATCGTGGAATATATCGATGCGGTTAATATGCACACATTTTTTTAAAAAGTATAGATGTAATTCTAACAATTCTAGAAGCATTTAAATTAACTTAAATGATGTTATTTAGTGCCACCTCCAGACGACATCTGGACTGAGGAGGTTATGGAAACTACCCAGCAACTATAAAAAACGCAAAAAGAGATAAAACAAGTATGATAAAGAGGTTTTTTCGACAGTGGTCACATTGGACAACTATAGCAAATTATGATTTTGATGCTCCCCAACGATCTCTATCCCATTAAACACCTAGCTCTCAGCACGTTTGAGAAAACACCTGGCTACTAGGGCGGAGTGTAAAAAAGTTTTTTCGAAATTCTTTTCTCCCTAGTGCGGAACAATTGTGAAGTGGTATCATGAATATACTCGCAAAATTTCAAAACAATCAATAAATATCTTCTGGTCCCACTTTTGGGTCGAATATATGCAGTTTTAGCCAAAAAAGTTGTAATTTTTCACATTTCAGTAATGTTTTTAATTTTCATTTTTTTTCTACGCCCTAGTGCGGATAAACTGAAAGAGTGCATAAGGATCACAAGTTAAAATATTAGAGTAATTAAAAATATCTTCCGGTTACACTTTGGGTTCTAAATATGGGAAATTTGGCGAAAATAATACCAAATTTTCACATTTCAGTATTTTTTTTTTTTTTCAAGTTTCTATTCCCGCTGGCATGGAAATGTTCGAAGAATATGTAGGAAACATAAGTAAAAAAATTAGCATAATAAATAAATATCTTTAGGCTTCCTTTTCTTGGTCAAAAAATACCAAAGTAACCGAAAAGTATGCAAATTTTTACATCTCAAGGATTTTTTTTCTTACCAGTTTTCTTTCCTTGCTGGAGCGGAAAGTATGGAAAATCATATGAAAAAGGTAGCAGAAGAGGTTATTGTTGACATTTGCCCTATGTAATAGCAGCCAGGTTCTTCTATCAGTATCAAGTATTCTTCAAGCACTCTTTGTTGATGGGGCGTTCCCTCAATATTCCTCTGAACTAAAGTTTGATCTCTTCGAAGGTCAAAACACAATCTTTCCAAGGTATTGATGGATATGAAACTGTAATCTTGGACTTGGCATTGCTTTATTTATTTCTTTTACGATATTTATTTATCTCTCTTCTTGTGTTATGACTGTCTATAACATTGGACATGTCGTCATGAGTCACAACTCCTAAATCTTGAAGAAGTGCGCCTGTTAACCTGTTACTGATACTGCAACTCGGTCGGACACTCCCATTGTTTCTGAAGTTCTGGCTAGGGCAGGACGACGTGCTGTTCGTGATATATATATAGTATTTATATTCGATTGTGAAGTGGTATCATGAATATACTCGCAAAATTTCAAAACAATCAATAAATATCTTCTGGTCCCACTTTTGGGTCGAATATATGCAGTTTTAGCCAAAAAAGTTGTAATTTTTCACATTTCAGTAATGTTTTTAATTTTCATTTTTTTTCTACGCCCTAGTGCGGATAAACTGAAAGAGTGCATAAGGATCACAAGTTAAAATATTAGAGTAATTAAAAATATCTTCCGGTTACACTTTGGGTTCTAAATATGGGAAATTTGGCGAAAATAATACCAAATTTTCACATTTCAGTATTTTTTTTTTTTTCAAGTTTCTATTCCCGCTGGCATGGAAATGTTCGAAGAATATGTAGGAAACATAAGTAAAAAAAATAGCATAATAAATAAATATCTTTAGGCTTCCTTTTCTTGGTCAAAAAATACCAAAGTAACCGAAAAGTATGCAAATTTTTACATCTCAAGGATTTTTTTTCTTACCAGTTTTCTTTCCTTGCTGGAGCGGAAAGTATGGAAAATCATATGAAAAAGGTAGCAGAAGAGGTTATTGTTGACACTTGCCCTATGTAATAGCAGCCAGGTTCTTCTATCAGTATCAAGTATTCTTCAAGCACTCTTTGTTGATGGGGCGTTCCCTCAATATTCCTCTGAACTAAAGTTTGATCTCTTCGAAGGTCAAAATACAATCTTTCCAAGGTATTGATGGATATGAAACTGTAATCTTGGACTTGGCATTGCTTTATTTATTTCTTTTACGATATTTATTTATCTCTCTTCTTGTGTTATGACTGTCTATAACATTGGACATGTCGTCATGAGTCACAACTCCTAAATCTTGAAAAAGTGCGCCTGTTAACCTGTTACTGATACTGCAACTCGGTCGGACACTCCCATTGTTTCTGAAGTTCTGGCTAGGGCAGGACGACGTGCTGTTCGTGATATATATATAGTATTTATATTCGATTGCAATGACACTAAATGTTTATCACTAACATTGTGACACAGTTATTCATCAACAAGACTAAAAGATTTAAATAACTCTAAGTCTTCGATGAAGCAGTAGCGATTTTTTTCCTTTTTATACCGTTTTCTGAAACCTTCGTATTCATTTTCGAACCTGCTCGATCACTTACTAACTTTCCGTATTGTGGGCCGTGTTTCCGATTGTATCAATTGGGTCTATTGACAATTTTCTGGAAGTTCTTTGATCCTCAAGAAACTGTCTTCCAATTCTGGAATTTTTATATCACATGGGCATTTATATCATTCTAGAGGTGTACACTTGCAAGAAAAATTTTCAAACAGATGTTTTTCCCCTTCCAATAGGAAAATTTTGAATTTTGACTTCGTCTGATCTTTAGCGTCAAACTTTTTTGTACTCTTGTGTTTATCGTTATATGAACCAATCATTTGTACTATTCTTTGCCTAGAAACCTTTGGAACTGAGGCAGCTTGCCATATTGCTTCAATCATTTCTGCCCATAATCCGCTATAACCCCAAAGGTGGGTCCGATTTTTATTTCGACTCATTTCTCACCAACAAAAAAGTACTTAATTATATCTTCAAAAGTTGGTAGAACGCCAGTTCTTAATTCTGTAGGATCACAAAAAATGGGATGAGACAAATCCCGTGTACTGTGCCTTAATTGTGATATTTCTGTGTAATATTTTCCATGCATATTATTAGTTCAACATAATATTAAAATTTTTAATTTTGTAAACTCTTTCAGATGTATTATTTTTCAATAAAATATCGAAGCTAAAATTGAATACCCTCATTACGAACCTACTACGAGCAGAGCATTAAACCAACGGTTACACTACAGTAAACGAACAGAAAGCTGAACTTATTTGAGGAATTTTCCTCAGATCGCTTTTAAGTCGATTGTTCTATGATTTTTGTGTACATTAATGCCATGTATTTGCCAGTTTAAGTAATAAAACTTAAATCTGAAGATATTATCTAATTATTTTAATTTTTTATATATATTTTTGTCATATGATTTTCCGAATTTTCCGCGCCAGCGAAGAGAAAATTGATAAGACAAAAATCCCTGAGAAGAGAACATTTACATAAGTTTTGGCAGCTTTAAAATTTTTTGATGCCGAAAGGGAAATTGGAAGTTATTTATAGATTATTGTAAAGATTTTCCCCTATACTTTAACATATTTTCCCAATTTTTTCGTGGAAGCGGGAATAGAAAAACTAAAAATTAAAAAAATCACTAAAATGTGATAAATTGCATCATTTTCTATAGATTTCCCATATTTAAACTCCAAAATGGAAACGGAAGATATTTTTTATTTACTTTAATATTTTGGACTTATGTTCCTTATGTATTTTATCAACTTTTCCGCTCTATGGTAAAGAAAAAATCGGAAATTATAAATATTGCTGAAATGTGAAAGTTTACAACATTTTCGGCAAAATTGCATATTTCGACCCAAAAGTGGGAACGGAAGATATGCATTGATCGTTGTGAAATTTCGTGCGTATGTTAGTGATACCACTCCACAAATTTTCCGTGCTAGGGAGAAAAAATTCCGAAAAAACGTTTCTTACGCTCCGCCCTACTGGCTACCTTATTAAATTACTATTTTAATTTCATCATTTGTAATTTATACATACTAGATTCTCAAATTTTGAAACTGAAGCTCATCTTTGCATCCAATATTATATTTAATTACATGCTTTTTATTTTTTAAATCCTTTTATTAAAGCGAATAAATCTATAGTATTTGCAAAAATATTCCCAGCAAGAGACAGTTTCGAGTGCGATATGCTCTCTGATGCCATCACATTATACAGCTAACCGCTTAACACAGTTAAGACACCTTGTAGTCATTTGGTTAAATTATTCTTCGAATCTCATCATTTGTATTTTATACTTACTAGTTTTTCAAATATAGAAATTGCAGTTTGAGTTTACATCCAATATATTCTACAATAATGTGCATTTATTTTTAAAATCCTTTTATATTAGCGAATAAATAAATAGCATTCCCAAATACCCCAATAAACATCAGAAGTTTAATTGGATTAATGAACTTGTTTACATGCTCTCTATGATATAGATGTTAGTACTATTTCCCTAACGAATACGAGAAAATTTGAACTGAAGATTTAGTGCGTCTAAATAATGTTAGGGTTTCAAAGTAATGCTGAAGCTTATGTGTTAATGAATAGAATTACCTTTTGACGTTGGAACATATATCTGAAATGAAGTGTTCATTTAATTTAAACAGTATTACGAGCATTTCTAAAATAAACAGCATTAATTTTAAGGCATCGCATTATCTTTTATACATATTATTTAGAGGTTACATTAATAATTGTTGTTTTAATATATATTATTAATATCCTAACGAACATTTTCGTTTTTTACTGTGTTCTACTCTAATGTTTAGTATACTGAAAAAAAAATCTGTAAAATTACTTAACTTAAAAAAAAAGTATTCCTATATCTTTATATGTAATGATAACAGAAAAAATTTATAAAATCAATTCTGTTGCATAAATTTTTTGCTGTTTCCGTTACATAAAATATTTTAGTCATCATTAGTTTCTTAGAAAATGTTTAGTAACTTTACAATTTTTCTACAGTATATATGGACTGAAAATATGTGTCTAAATAATATTAAGGTATTAAAGTAATGCAGAAGCTTAATGTGTTAATGAATAAAATAAACTTTTTTACGTTGCAACATATCATCACCTGAGAATAATAAGGTTCTATCTGTGTTTTTAAAAATAGTGGCCTTCGGATATAAAAGAGTTCTTAGATATCCTGGGATAATAAAGCAACGTTAAGGTTCTGCCAATTTTAACGGCTTAGTTTTAGATTGTATTTTTCAAATAAATACAGGATTTGGTACAGCATCTCATTGACTATCTACACAAAAAAAAAAAAAAAAATAATAATAATTTCGAAGATATGCATTCATAAAACGTAATGGCGTGATTTCTTGACCAATGCTATTTGGCGTTATTACTCATCTAAGTGGGTAATAACGCTTGACAAACAAAAGCAAACATGAAACAAAATAATGAAATATGATGGAATAATGCCATTTAGATTTTCCAATTCTAAAAATACAAACTCTCCAGAGCAAGAAATTGACAAATCATATTCTTAGCGATAACAAATGTTCAATTTTTCTTGAAAGTAAAAAAAGAAGAAGGTCTGAGGGAGAAGGCTGAAGAATCTCAGACCCTAGGCTATTTTTTGGCTTAAAAAGGACAGCCTATATAAAATTATTAGAAACATTGCATGGTTTTAACTGATTTATCTAAATCAATATTTATGCATTCATGTATGCATTCTATGCGATAGAAAATATTCAATTTTTTGTGAAAGAAAATGGAAAGTGGGGAAGCTTGAACAGAATATAACACTCTGAGCTTCTCTTTGCTTAAAATGTCCCGTTTAAATATAATTATGAGAAACATTGCAAGTTTTTATTTAGATATTATGAAATTTAGAAAAAAATCTGTCAAATATTAACTATTCAATAGATTAAAAAAATTACACAAATTTATTTATAATAGACTTTTTTAGTGATAAAAATGTAAAAGCAAAATTTAAACATGAGGAACATTTAAAAAAAGTTAAAAAATTTAAAAAAAATAAAATTTTTTATAAGATTGGAAATTTTTTGAAGGTGTTCTCTATGCTTTTGATGAAATGTATATATGCACAAAATTTTATATATCTATGAGGAAAAAAATAAAAATAAAATAACGTCCACCGTCCGCTTACTGAGCATTTCCGTTTCTTATTGTCTTCTTTTCTCATGTTTAGTACACTGTAAAACAAAATATGTAATGTTACTAAAATTTTTCTCAGTAGCTGGGATACCTAGAACTTTTTATCCAACGGTAGCAGCTAAATTTCATGAAACCGATTATGTTGGATGACTGTTTTCTCTTATTGTCATATAAGAAGTTCTAGGAATCCCAGTTATTAGTAAGAGTTTAGTAACTTTACAGATTTTTCTTTACAGTGCACCTAGCTGCTCAGCATGTTTAAGACACCACCCGGTCACCAGATTAAATTATTATTTTAATCTCATCATTTGCATTTTATACTTGCTATTTTCTGAAATATTGAAATTTAAGCTTTTGCTTACATCCAATTTGTTCTTTAATAATAAGCTATGTATTCGCAAATCCTTTCATATAAGCGAATAAATATGTAGTATTCCCAGATACCCCAATAAACATCAAAAGTTTAAGTGGATTAATGAACTGGTTTACATACTTTCTTTGAAATAGATTTTAGTACTATTTCCCTAATGAACACGAGGAAATTTGAAATGGAGATTTCGTGTGTCTAAATAATGTTAGGGATTGAAAGTAATGCTGAAGCTTAATGTGTTAATGAATAGAATTAACTTTTGACGTTGGAGTATATGTCTAAAATAAAGTGTTCATTTAATTTTGTATGCATTATGAACATTTCTAAAATAAACTAATTTTATTTTAAGGTGCGGCTACTGTACATGTATATATATATGTATATATATGTATATACAAGGTGTGCTAGAAATAATGGGACAAACTTTAAGGGGAGGTAGAGGTCATCACAAGGATTATGATTTACATAGCAAGCCATGGTCGAAAACGGTTTTTTGGCGTGGTAGTGATGTCACAAAACGCAAGAAGGACAGGACACGAATAAGAAGAGAAAATATATTTATTATTTTCCTATTCTAAATATCCTATTCTAAATTCTTATTCTAAACGTCCTTTTTCTAAAAAGGACGGTATATTTTAACGATCCTATTCTAAAACGCATGTACATCAGAAAAGTAAGAAAAAAGAACATTAAAAAAACATGGATCGTTATTAAAGTAGGTGTTTCAAATTAACGACCTAGGCCCTGATGAATGCAGTCGCATCTCTGGTGCATGAAATATGTTCAGATTTCCTATTATCAAATTTTCGATATATTTCTTAATTGTTATTGAAAGTTAATTTGATGTCTAAAATTAGAAAAAAATAGACAAAAACATTTATGGCTTACTGAATAAATATTAAATTCCAAAGCGTTTCTTTAAAAACTTAAAAATGCACTCATTCCGAATTAGTGAGTAATTTTGTTTTTCAATATTCTGTCACCTAATAGAAGGAAAATATGATAACCAAAAAATAAAGATAAAAAATTCCTTTATTTAACACTCCATCAGTCGCAATAGGTTTACAGGCAAAGCATAATTGTATTTATTAGCCTCTGCAGCACTAGCGCACGCCGTGCTTTGTTCTTCCAGTCACTCGTGTCGTTTTCAGCAATGCTTATAACTGTTACACATCCAGCAAGTTTCACTGACATTCCATCGGAGTAGAGATCTGAACCTAGTGGCATCCCAGGCTAATTGCAACCTAAATTTTCTATTTTTGTAAGTCTTTAATTTGCATTATTTATCATCACAAATGTTCATTTTGCTCATTTCATGTATAAAAATTACAAAAAATTTAGATATTTTGTGGAAATATATAAGTTTGAATCCAATTTCGTGTTTGATTATGGGGATGTTCTGGTTTCCTTACATTTCTCGTAAAAAGTTAAACGTTCTAATATTCTCACCATTGGACCAGAAAAAACTACTTTCTGATCCTATGAAATTAAATGATGATATTAAATATGCATAATATATCCATATTAAATGCAGCTTAAATGTGTGATACATGAAACGTTAGCCGAAACATCAAGCGCTGGCCAAAGAATATTTTTCTTAACAATGCTCAATGTTGGTGCCATCAACACTTAGATCATTTAACTTGACAGTCAATTCGAAACCACTGCACAGAAGAATGCATGGAAAATGGTTGGCCCATGAATTTATAATTAGAAAGTACCTCGAAGAAGTTTGGAAATAACTGGAATTCCAAGCAGCCCCGCAATTCCTCAAGAAAAAATATCGCCCCATTGATGATCAAAAGAAATTATCCCCTCCCCTTCCCCAAGATGATGTATGGGATTTTTTATACTAAAACGTGTCTAATTTTTAAAAATGAAGATTATGCATATTAATGCAAAGCTCTAACTACTATACCATGTGCTTTAAATAAAGTTAGACCTAACTTTAACATCATAGTTGGTAGTTTTTTAAGTGTTAAGTAGTGTACCTTGCACATAATAAAAATTTGTGTACCTTATATCCTGGGTCCAAAGTACACTAAATATTGTCTAATGGATGTGAAAGGATTCAGATTCAAACCCTGACCCATTTGATTGGACCACGTGTAAGTCCACGTGATGCAAACCCTTCCCAAATTACAATTGAATAAGCTGTTTTCTGTTCGTTGCACAGTCTTTCTTTTTAGAAATCTGCGTTGGTCATTCTTTTGGTTCAGGGTTTGCGCTATTAGTTAGAATAAATTGGGCAAAGTATCAGAGTAATCTGGCGGGAGACTTCATACATTAATCTTAAATAGGTGGGCCTATAGATCTAGTGGGCCATGCTACTGGACAGGTTTCCCGCTTGAATCGGGACGTCAGATGCTTATGCACCACTACTATCTTACAAGGAAGGTCACCATAGGGGTACATTCCGAAAAATCTGAAAAAAAAATACAGAATCGTCTTCTCATAAGGATGTATACGTTTGTAAAAAAAATGGCGGAAACTCCATACAGCGTCCATAAAAAATAACAATAATTACTTTATTTGGTTATTTTCCTTCAGTTAGCGATGGAATGCAATTTCAAAAAATACAATTCTTATGTCAAATAGATTTTTAAAAATGTTTCATTATGGGCTTATTTAGATAAATGCAATTAAAATAAATTTAGTTTTGTCAATTTTAGATTGTTTTAAGTATAATTTTGTTATATTGATATTTATCTGTATTTATGTTCAAATTTAACTATCAAAATTGATGTTTTTAATTGAAATTCATAATTTAAATCAATTAAAAAATTTACAAGCTCGATGTCCAATAAAGCTTTGCAGATTCGATTTTGTTGCTATGGAATCATCTGACTTTTATATTTGAATACGCTTAAATGTACAAAAATAATGATTATCAATATTTGTTTTATATATGAAAATATTTTTTTCGGTAAAAAAATTACATAATTGTTACAACAATGTAATAGAAATGTAATACAATGTATATACATATATGTATATAATGTGTTAAACTCTCTCATTGCTTATGTTTTAATTCATATAATACCATTAGCACACATTCTAAAAATCCAACAGTTTCAACTGCATTAAAATCGTTTGCTTTTTGCGAGTAAAAGTGCTGCTAGCCAAATAGCGTGACGCTTTCATCTTTTTACGCCAAATAATCAAAAGTATTTTATTTTTTTCTACTTTAATTACTCTGCTAAATTTGAGTGATGTTTTATTAGATATATAAGTAGTTTAATTAGTATTTTTTTTCAAAAAATTCTGAGTTTTCCCAGTATGCAGACTTTCCTTATTACACTGTAAAAAAAATTCTGTAGAGGTACTAACCTTTTTCTTGGAAACTGGGATTCCAAGAACTTTTCCTGTAACGGTAACAGCAAAAATTCTAATTTTAGAATCAGTCACATGGATTTTTCCTGTTATCGTTACATGAAAAGTTCTTGGAATCCCAGTTTCCTAGAAAATGTTTAGTACCTTTACAGAATTTTTTTTTACAGTGTAGAGCTTATTTCGTCATCTTTTATGACAGATTATTCAGAGACTAGATAAAGCGAAGAAAATTAGTTTGAAATACTGGTATCTAGAACATTTGGAGCATCCATTTACGCGAGATTTTATTAGTCAGTCAGATTCACCTTCTGAGTTCAAAAGGTTAATTACAAATTATATGCAATTTCAAATATAAATTTCACAGCAATTGTGAGAAAAAAATGCAATTTAACAAATCACAATGACCATTTGGATAATAATATTTTCAAAAATGAAAATTTTAGACATAAATAAATTCTATATTTAAAAAAAATAATACTAACATCTTTTTTATGATGATCAAAACGTGCACTGTAAAAAAAAATCTGTAAAGGTACTAAACATTTTCTAGAAAACTGGGATTCCAAGAACTTTTCATGCAACGATAACAGGAAAAATCCATGTAACCGATTCTAAAACTTGAGTTTTTGTTGTTACCGTTACAGGAAAAGTTCTTGGAATACCAGTTTCCTAGATAAAGTGTAGTACCTTTACAGATTTTTTTTACAGTGTGGCTTACATAACATCAGATACTTATATATTACGAACGCCATAGATTAAGCATTAATATTCCTGGAACAGTCATATACAAATTTTATATGAATTTTTCCTTTTACTACTTTCTGTACTACAAATTCTTAAACTTTTAAACATTTCAAATTTTCTATTTCTACACCGTCGTACACAGAAAATTTTTTATTTATAAATGCAATTTTTTTAAAAAAACTCTATCTGAATTTAATTATGACTTATTATTGTTTTTTTCTGTTGATTTAGTACTTTTTTGATATTTTGGTGTCAGGATTTTTTTTTTACATTAAACATGGATCAATCAGCAAACGAATAAAATTCGGACATTACAAGCTTTCAAATATCCTTATCTCTCAGATATTTTTATTCCCGATCGACAGAAACAAAAATTTTGAAAATAATCATAATAAAGATAATAATAATTAGTTCATTATGTGTAAAGCTTGAAAATTACAATTCACTTCGTCACTTAGTTTTGGGATTATGCCGAGAAAACTATTTCATTTATTCTCAGTAAAATTAAAATTCATACACTGTAAAAAAGAATCTGTAAAGGTACTAAACATTTTCTAGGAAACTGGGATTCCAAGAACTTTTCATGTAACGATAACAGGAAAAATTCATGTAATCTATTCTGAAACTTGAAATTTTGCTGTTGCCGTTACAAGAAAGTTCTAGGAATCCCAGTTTCCTAGAAAATGTTTAGTATCTTTACAGATTTTTTTTTTTTTTTTTTTTTTTTTTTTTTTTTTTTTTTTTTTTTACAGTGTAATAAAAACGTTCGGCTAAATAAATAAGAGTGCTTTTATAAGATAAATTTTAAATACATAATTGTACTAATAAATATTTAAAGGAAGGTAGTTTATCGGTTTCACGTAATGATCAGTAAAAACAATATCAAAATATCCCGAAAAAAATATAATTTGGACAAAACAATAAAAACATGAAGCCAAAAATATTAATAACTAAATCTTAGTAAATTAATGAAAATTTGCGATTTCATAACTAAGTTTTAGAACTCAACACAAACTGAAATCTTCTATAATCTAATTTTTCACATCTGGATTAGCTGTACTTATGAACAATTACCTGAATACTATAAACGAATTATGTAAGATATTACACTGCAAAAAATTCTGTAAAGGTACTAAACATTTTCTAGGAAACTAGGATTCCAAGAACTTTTCATGTAACGGTAACAGGAAAAACCCATGTAACCGATTCTAAAACTTGAATTTTTGCTGTTACCGTTACAGGAAAAGTTCTTGGAATCCCAGTTTTCAAGAAAAAGTTTAGTACCTTTACAGATTTTTTGTACAGTGTATTTGTTTCCGGTAATTTCCGAAAGTACTTTTTGTATTTTTCCTAGACCAATAGGATAACATTAAAAAATAAAATGAAAAAAAAAAAAAACACATGTCCTCTATTTTCCAAAATTTTCAATATAAAATATCTGATACATTACTTTTATAAATCTCGCTGAGTCGACAATATTTTAAATGCCCATTAATCATCGGACAATTTCAATTTCACACAATTTGTCGAAAATTTAAAGACATGGAATATTTCTAGAACTTCTGGATTATGATACCATTATCAATACGATATCTAATATATTCCTCATAATTAGGAATTTCCAGAAGAGTTCAATAAATATATCTTTAAATATTCGACAAAATAAATAAATTTGAATGTATACGATGATTAACGTTAATGTAATGTACGTAGACAATGAAATTTAAAAAGGAATAGAAATAAACGTAGAAATATAAATTAAAGAAAACAAAATCCTTCAATTAATTTTCAAAAAGCTTCACATTTCAAATTTTCACATGGTGTTACATACAGTTTTCTTACAATGTAATATATTGTTTTAACTCCTTGCGACTCGATGCATCCTATGTGATACATTTTTTTTCACGTATATAAATCATGTTTAAAGAAAGAAATTTATGTGTACGATGCCTAACAGACTAAAACTAAAAAAAATAGCATTTTTTTGTGAGATGCGTGTTATAGAATTGCAACAAAACTGTACGAAATATACAAAAATTGAAACATAAATCGTTTTTCTGTCTGTAGAGACATTATTTGAAGAGTTCATTACTAATATAAAAAATATTAAATTTGTAAATATATCTCTTCAATTTCATTGTTTTTCCAATTCATAAAGAATAAAAAAGAATAAGAAATTCTATGAAATTGCCAAAAAATGTGCTTTTGCAGTCCCCGTGTATTATCAAATTTAACGTGCAAAAATTGATTTTTATTTTTTTTTTTCGATTTTCAATCTTTTTTAGCAATCACTTTGTTAATATAAATTCGTAAAGGAAGTTTAAATATTCATATTAATAAACATTGAATTCTGATGTGGTTAAAACTCTTCTTCATGCTCAGACAAGAAGAAATGATTTTATTCAATTGTTTTATGACGAGCATACTCTTTTTGGGTAACTTTATATTTCATTTATTTTTATAATTCTAGCACTAAAATTCCTTTTTTTCATTCTTGCGTTTATTAGAGTCTTTATTATCTAATACAAATTTAATGTACGATCTCCTTATCGCACAGTTTTCCTTAAGTTATTATTTCAGCACAATCGTATACTACGGTCCACTTCGCATGGCTTACCATAGCAACTTGTCACGTTACATATTACTACACTGTAAAAAAAATTCTGTAAACGTACAAAACATTTTCTAGGAAACTGGGATTCCAAGAACTTTTCATGTAACGATAACAGGAAAAATTCATGTAACCGATTCTGAAACTGGAATTTTTGCTGTTACCTTAACAGGAAAAGTTCTAGGAATCCCAGTTTCCTAGAAAATGTTTAGTACCTTTACAGAATTTTTTTTACAGTGTAGTGAATTTATAATATATTGAATAAACATATTTATTTATTAAAATGGCACTACCAATGCTTATATTGGCATGACAAGACTATTCTCCAAACATTACATATATCATTGCACTGCATGTTTCGTGCAATATACTATGCATATGTGCACATAATATATATAATAGGGAGTCAAGGTTCAGTGCAATAATATACATTGAAAGAATACTTCATTGAAGGAAAGCTTTTGAATATTAAATTCTGTAGTTTTAAAAAAGCCTTTTGATGCATTAATTTTGAAAACAATGTTAACTAAAATTGATTAAAGTCGATGAATAATTATACATTTTATAAAAGAGATGGGCTGATAAGTACTTTTTTTCGCGCATCATAGATCCGGAAAATAAAGTTTCGAATTCTGATAATTGTTCAGTGGCTTTGTATAGTAGAAGATATACTTTTTTTTATTTAATATAAGCTTTAGGTGATAAATAAAATATTAAGTCTTAGAAATTGTAGCTCGAAAATAGTGTGTTTTGGCTTTTTTCTACATTTTTGTCGTTTTTTGCATCTTTGGGTTATTTTTTTTTACAAAGCACTCGATGAACCCAAATAATTTTGACATGCAATGATATTACTCTTTATAAGCTTCCATAGGAGCATTATTTTGTTTTCGTTCAGTGTGCGCTTCTATATATTAAAGAAAAAGGTGTATTATGCGGGCGAATCAAATGGACTATGACATAACTCGTTAAAATTTATTTTGCCGTACTCAAAAAGTATTTAAGTTGTTAAGAGGTCTATATTGCTTTCTGAAACTTTTTTAAAAATATTTATTAAAGAAATTATTAATAAATAATGCTAGGATATCAATACCATGGCTATAAAACCTGGAGTAAAACATTTCGTATCTGTTCTAACAGAAAAGTTATATCGATACTTAGATGTTTGAAAAACTGCGATCTACAGAATGATTCTATGTAGTGCTCTAAATGTATATAGTATGTATTTCGTGATCTTCAGTCTGACTTCTTCTGGTTTAACAATAAGAGATTATGCGTCCAACGATGCGTCCGACGAGACCACTAATAATAAACCTAATATACATCAATCAATATCTCATTGTCAGAACTCGAACACTTGTTGTAGTAAAGGTATGTAACTTGTATGTAAAGGTAAGAGCTGCCTCATTATTGTACCAAAAGTAATTGAAACTCAAAGCTTTTTGTCGAAACTAGAATACATATTTCGTCGAGAAAACGATGCTGTAAAACTGATATTACTTGATCAGTATTCAGTAAGGCTTTGCAAGATTTACGCTCTGTAAGTGAGAATACATTGAGGTATGAAATATATATTGAATTCATTTAAGACAATATCAGAAATCTAGCAAAGAAGAAGGTCTCGATTTTCATACACTTGGAATCTTTTTCGAAATTAATTATTATGCTCTCATGGGTATATCTATGCCTCATTTTAACTACATCTTTAAACTAGTAAAATTCAAAATACGTTCCGCAAAAAAGGGGTCATCCCGTACTTGCTTTGCAGAGTTACTTGTAAAACGTAAAACTAATATCCTCTAATGCTGTTCTGACCACATTATTCAATCTAAGAAAAATAATATCTTCTGTAAAATATGAAACCAGAAATTGATTCAGAAGTTTGTTCCACAACACCTCGGAATGGAATACATCACAACACAGATTATTATAAAACATGCGAGGCATTTAGCAGGAAGATTATTTATTTAGGATAACGACAATGATACTGTGATGATTGTTTTCGATAGCACGTAGATGTATATCCAGAAGAGTACAAACTAATCCTTTCAGAACAATGATTCTGGTTATACAAAGAAGGACCTTTCATTAAGCGTATGATATTAGTCATTACTTCAAATTACATTTTGGATATCTTAGGCTTTTACTTACGCGGATTCAAAGAACAATTACACTAACATACTTACGCATACATTAAAAAAAGATCAGAGAGTCGATGCAGTCAAATGATGTTGGAAGTATTGATAGATTTTTCTGGGATTGTTTGGAACTACTGAAGAAATGAATGTCGAACATGACACCCCAAGATTCTTAAATAAGTAGCAACAGTTTTCAACAGAGAATGCTAAGGAACACCTCTCGTGATCGAAGATTGATTTTTTGACACACAAGTGTTAAAAACTAAAGCAATAATATTTGGATTAAATTACAGCGAAGCAACATCACACAATGGTATTGACAATGTAAAGTAGGCGCAAGCATCGTAGAGTATTGGACGCATATTGCTTCCATATAATAGTTTCTGGCTTACGTGTGCCACAACATAACAAAAATTAAAAATCTATGTATTGAATGTGTTCATATACTACAAGACGTGGCCGCTGGATGTTTAGTAGTGGTTCTGGTGAAGCAATCAAAGAGGAAAATAATCTAACATATATTGAAAAAAGTGTCTGAAACTAAATTATTATTTTTTCTGTTATTCAATCTTTCCAATATTTCATATATTGCAATAATAGTCTTATTAAGTTGCATTCATTTTAATTTTTTAATTTAGTGTTGTATTTACTAGTGATTACTTGGATTAAAATTAATGGGAATAGTGTTTATGTTCATCAATATACATTAGATTTACTTAAATATATATTTTATTTTCCCATCAATTATTAAAATTTCATTCAAGATATTATTATTTTCTTACTTGTTATGAGGTATACTAATGAAAAAAAAAAATGTATGTCACATCTAGGTGCTGATGGACGAAAAATGTCCCTTATCAGCCCACATCCTTATTGTAAAATTAAGTGCATAATAATATTTTACAAATTTTCCCTTTTTTGGGAGGGGATGGCGAAATTATTAACGACGGAACAAATTTAAAAAAAAAAGTGCTCAAATAAAACATAAAAAGTCACAAAATTCCAATCTGGAAAACATTTGAAAAATAATTTAGAAACCTCTAATAATAAATGATTGACTGGATTTTATATATCAAATTATTTATTTAAAAATAAACATTATCCATTATCGTTATTCCTGAGAACATTCACTATCATATTTCCGCTTCACATTCTTGTAAAATACGTTTAATCAAATTTTACGCGCATTTATTTTCTTTTTTTAGTTTTCAATACTTTTTAGTTTGTAGTTTGTTAATATAAATTTATAACTGGAGTTTTAAAAAATATATAAATAAATCCTAGTTTCTGAATAGGTTAAAACTCTCCTTCATGCTTAGACAAAAGCAGAAATTTTCATTTTTTTTCCTATGACGAGTATACTCTTTTTAGAATAATTTATATTTCATGATTTTTTTACAGTTCCTGAACTAAAATTCTGTGTGTGCGATCTTGTGCTTATTATATGTGTCATTATGTTGTTGTGCCATTATTATATAATCCAAATTATTATACGATTCTGTTACCACACTGTTTTAACTAAGGTATTGTTTAAGTATAATCGTTTTCTATGGTTCACTTCGCATGGCTTACCACAGTAACTTGTCATGTTACATATCACTAGAGAATATATAATATATTAAATAGAAATATTTATTCATTAAAATAACACTAATAATATTGAGATTGGAATGAGAAGACTATTCTGCACACATTACATATATCAATCCGCTGCATGTTTAGTACAATATCCTATGTATAAGTGCACATTAGGGTGGAGCGAAAAAAAATTTTTTTTGAAAATCAAAAACGGGTAGGTGCCAAAAGATGACTTTATACTAGTACATCAACTGCGTGAAATTTTTTTGCTGAAAAAAAATGGCTTGAGTCTGCGCTTTTGCTCCAAAAATCGAAATTTTGGGTAAAATTTGTCATTTTTTGACATTTTTTCAAAAAAAAAAAAAAAAATTCTACAGAGCTGGTTAGTATTTAAAAGCGTTGCTTAGACCTTTATATTTATCTGTTTAACATATTTAAACTATAAAACAATATGTTTATTCCCTATAGCTGGAGCAAGACAGACAACTTTTAGTAAGAAAACAGCTATTGGGTCATATAACGAAGTGTTGTTTTAATACAGCTCTTGTTTTCAAAACTACCTTGGACATGCGTCGTGGAGGTGGCTATATTTCCTATACCATCCGGCTCTACTATTCGATCATCTTAGTACAGTGTTTTATTTATACATTGATTTGTGATTTTCTTTATAAAAATTTGGCTTGTTTCCGAAGCTGCCACCTTGTTCATCAGTTCTTTGCATCCACATGCTGCTGTAACTATCTTCATGTATGTTTTTACAGTTTATACAAAAAAAATGACAAGCAGAGTATTAAATAGGATCAATATTATTAAAGGGATCTATTCGGCCATTTATTATATTTATCAAACTTACATTCAGTTGATGAATAATGATTGGAAGTTCTGTTACCACAACATTTTTGCAGTCAATTGTATTTTTTTTACGTAATGATTTGCTTCAAAGATGATTTCAGGTATTTCAACTATAAGTATGCCATCATTTATTCTACTTTTGCTTTTTTTATATGTTGAGAAGCGAGCTGTTTAATGTGATGGTGATCGTCAGCGAGAATTGCAATGAAAATTTGTTCTCCATGTGTAAAGCAACCGCTGTTGTAAATAACTTTTTTTGCATTAGTCTTATGCCGTTTTCTAAGTGTTTTCGTATCCAGTTAATTTCCTATTAACTTTTATATCCCCTTTTTATGAGTGGACAACATTTGATGGTGAAATGTCCTGGGCATAAACTTATAATGCATTGTACTTTATGAGGGAGAAGACGGATATCGACTATAAGTGCTCATTTAAAATTAGGAGAATTTTATTTGTCACCGTGAACCATTTTGCATGAGGTAAGCTTAGAATTGTCTATATGATATTGAATCATTCGCTACTTCAACTCCAGTGAATTTCCTCTGCGTCAATTATTAGAGAAGTCGATATAAAACGTTCTAAGCTACATGGATTCACTGGATCAATAAGGAAAATCTTTGTCTACGTAATATTCACTTCCTATTGCAATTTTTGTTTATAAAATAGAGAAATTATTTTCTCAAATTGAGAAAAAGATACTCAGAACAGACTAGAAATTTCTGTCGGAGATTGCAAAGCTAATTCATAAGGAAAGCTATTTCTCAGAGAATGGGGAATAGAAATTTAGAAAACATCTCACAGAAAAGACAGCTCATAAAGTTAATAAAATTTTTCGCTTTATATAAGCACAGATTGGCAATCAGCGTCTATATGTTCCCTCACCAAATCTATAATCCAAGTTTATACCGCGGGATGTTTTATACCAAATGTACGACACACCTAAATAATAGATCTAAAATCTTATTAGAAATTACTAGACTACGGAACAACACAGGAAACGACATAAAGCATACTAAAACTTCTTTAGAAATATTGTTGTTTTACACGCAAATTTTGTTTGCAATCCTCTGTGACGATCGTCATAATATTAAACAGCTAACTTCTCAGCATACATTCAATAGGTTCAATAAATGATGGCATACTAGAAACTGAATTCATACAATCAATTTTTAGGCAAATCATTGCATATAAAATGTAATTGATTGAAAGAATGCTGTGATAACAGAACTTCCAATCATAATGTACTAATTGCATGAAATTTTAATGAAGATAATAGACTGCTGACTAGGTTCAATTAAGAATAAAACCCAATACATTACTCAGCTTCTCTTCTGTTATACATGGTATAAAAATATACGTGCTGCAGGTCACACCAGCATGACTCAAATCATCCAAAGTCTATGAATACATAGAAGAGATAAATTACTTTGATATATAGAAAACTTATACTCGTCTTCGGGGGAAAAATAACAATTCAATACATAAATAAAACACTGGGCCTAGATGATTGGGTGGTTGAGACGGGTGCGATAATGCAACCACCTCTATGAGTTATATACACAGTAGTTTTGAAAGCAGCTAGGTAAGAAATGCATTCAAAAGAACATTTCGTTTTATGCTCCAATGGAGAGATTAACGCTGATTTTTCACAAACATTTGTCAGAATTGCTCCAATTATACAGACTACAGGTATTGTTTTATAGTTTAAATATGTTAAGCAGATAAATATAAAGGTCTAAGCAACGCTTTTAAATACTAACCAGCTCTGTAGGATTTTTTTATTTTTTTTTTTGAAAACATGTCAAAAAATGACAAATTTTACCCAAAATTTCGATTTTTGGAGCAAAAGCGCAGACTCAAGCCATTTTTTTTCAGGGGTAAAATTTCACGCAGTTGATGTAATAGTATAAAGGCAACTTTTGGCACCTACCCGTTTTTGATTTTCAAAAAAAATTTTTTTTTCGCTCCACCCTAGTGCACATACTATATACAGTGGTGGTCATAATTATAAGGACAAGGATAAAAAATGCCATATCTTGTTTATATTTGGCGGGAGACTTATGCAAATTTAAAGGCTGGAAACCTATGAAAAATGAAGATTATTTTTGTATGTTTTTATGGAAATATGTGGTAAATTCATATTCATAAAATGTATTATAAATTTATGCAGCCAAAGATTTTGGACAAAATTATAAGAACAACTGTATTTATGTGTTCTAAACAGCAAATTTTGCAAGTTTTTGCACTGCACACGGAACTACCAGACGATATAAATGCGTAGTAGGCGTTTGGGATCTTATTATTCTGTTTAACAATCATGTCGCAAGGTGTAAAGTTTTTGGAGTTTCAGAAAGATAAAAAGGAAGCATTTCAAAATTTAGGACTTTCTGTATGCTAAATTGCTATAAAGTTTAATAGATCAAGAACGGTTATTTACAATTATCTTTACAATTCTGTTAAATATGGACGGCAAAGACATACAAGCAGGTTATCTTCTGTTTCTGTATGGGGGAGAAGAATGATAATAAAGCGAGTTTGTTCCAAAAAACGGGAAAAAACCGTGAATTGAACTTAGAATGCAAGTACTCGAACTGTTCGATGTGGTTTACAAAAAGAAAGAAAAAGATTTTCTGTAGTAAACATGTGTCAAGACCGCGTCAAACAAAAGTTCATTAGAGACTCAGGATAGAGTATGCCAAAAACTGCAATACTATGGGAAAAAAGGTGGGATTCTGTATTTTCCGATGAGAAAAAGATTAATTTGGATAGACTAGATTGTTTTTGCAACTTCTAGTATGATCTCCGTTGAGAATAAACGATTTTCTCAAAACATTTATTTGGAAGTGATTCAGTAACGGTTTGGGGAGGTTTCCCAAATGGTAGAACTACTCCAATAGTTTTTGTGCAGGGTAGGAGGAATTCTGAGAGTTACATTGATGTATTGGGCGATAATCTTTTACCAGAAGCACCGTTAATAGCGATTGGAGGTTATTTTTCCCAACAGGACAATGTCTCGGCTTATGGTTCCCAAGCTTCAAACTCGTGGTATAATGCTAAATCCAGGAAACTACTTGATTGGCCTGCCAGAAGATCTGATCTGAATCCAATGGAAAAATCTGTTAGGTATTCTGGAACACAAAGTATGGAAAAATGGTATATATACTCAAAACAAGCAAGAACTCATGTCTTCTATCAAAAAAGATGACTCAAAATCTCCCAAGGACTTTTTTAAGGAATTGTAAAACTCCATGACGCCAAGACTGATAAAAGCGATTGAGAAGAATCGGGGCGATTATTAATTAACAGTGTGTATCATGCAAAACCTTCATTGCCCTTATAATTTTGTCCAATTTCATTCAGTGACATATTTTGTTAATTGTGACAGAACATTCTTATTATGCATTTTATAATGTTTTACATTCTACAATGATTTCTAGCATAAAAAAGCATCTTGTGTATAAAATTCACTTTATTTAGCTGAAAAAAAATTTTCTGCGCATTTTTCAATTGTTTTTATAACTTTGACTACCACTGTATATAATAGGGAATCACGTTTCATTGCAATTAATAGAATTTGATCGAACATTTTATTGAAGGCCATTATATTTATTCTGGCATATTAAAAGACAATCAACATATTAATTTTTTAAATAATGAAATTTAAACTTAATTAAAATCTATTAATTATTTAAAGTTTAAAGAATTACGGCAAATTAAAGTGCATATTAGTATTTCACAAATTATCCCTTTTAGAAACAAAAAAAAAAAAAAAAAAAAAAAAAAAAAAAAAAAAAGAAAGCTAGTAAATTTTTAAAATGTTATTCCATATAACATCAAATTAAACTTATAGTTTTTTTGTGAGATGTGTGTTATTTTAAAAGATTTTCCGCAAATATATACGAATTGTACAAAAATGAAAAATGAAAATATTTTTTCTATGTATTAATATATAATTCCTTCCGCTAGCAATATAAAAAATTACTAAATATATAATTATTTCATTTTTCATTGTTTTTGGAATGCAAAAAAAAAGTTTAAAAAAAAGTAAAATTAAAAATATATACCTATGCAATCGCCAAAGAGAATTTACGTTTGAAACACCCATGTATTATCAAATTTAATGTGCAAAAAGGAATTTTACTTTTTTTCGTTTTTCAGTATTTGTTAATTAGCAGCATGTTGTAATAAATTTTATAAGTGGAGTTAAATTACAAATATAAATAAACCCAGGATTCTGAAGAGTTTAAAACTCTTCTTCATACTAAAACAAGGAGAGAATTTTTTATTCGATTGTTCTGTGACGAGTATACTCTTTTTGGAAAGATTTATACTTCATAAAAGATTTTAGAGATAATTCCCTAAAATTCCGTTTGTTCATTCTTGCGTTTATTTGCGTTTTTATTATGTAGTACTAATTTAATGTATTATCCTCTTATCGCATAGTTTTCCTTAAGATATCATTTCAGCATAATCGTATACTATCAATCATAGCATGCATGGTCACAGTGACGTCACAATGTCGTCACTGTAAGTCACTGTGGTCACATCACATCTGTAACCAAAATGCCACTACTCAGTGACGTCACATTGTGACTGAGATGTGGCTTTCTTAAAAATATTTAGAAAACTAGCGGCCTTCGCCCGCTACGCTGGTCGGTTTATCTAAAGAAATCTTGAAGAAGTAGTTAGATAAGGTTCAGACATACATTAAAAAAAAAAAAAGCAAGTCGATCATTCAAAAAACGTTGGGAAATATCAAATATTTACTGTAATTTTTTAAGAAAAACAAAGTTTCGAAAAAAAAAAGTAAATCGAAAAAAAATTACACTGACATATTAATGCAAGGAAATTTTCCCAGAGAGAAAATTCGCCTTGAATACAATATTTCAAATTCTTTTAATTGCTTATAGGCGTTAATGCCAACATAGTGAAAAAAAATTCCATGCTGGGAATCGAACCCGGGCCATCAGTATGGCGCACTGACGTTCTACCGACTAAACCACATGGAACGACAGCCAGCTTGAAACTTTCTCATACTTAAGTAGACTGGCGAAAACATAACGATAGCGCGTTTTAAAATCGCACAGTGACATCTATTGGATTTTATATGTACTAAAAAACGTTATGTACTAAAAAACGTGAGCAGCGCACCTAATAGTTTCTTTTGTTTCTTTTTGTTACTTTTTTGTCTGTTGTCCGATTTTGATGAAACAAAGCCTATACACTGCCCGGGAGTGTGCATTCTTCATTAGTGAAAACCGCATAAAAATCCATTCAGTAGTTACGAAGATAACCTCGAACAAACAGACAGACAGACAGACAAAAAATTCAAAAAATTTTTTTTTGTGTTTCATTGGTTTTCTTTTATCGCCCTGACTCCATTTTTGTCAATTATCTTCAATGTACAGACACACTGGGTCCTACTGTTTTATTATATGTATAGATTACAAAAATTCAAAACATGTTATTTACTTTAAAAAACACTTTTGACACAACGTCGCTTTTATAACAGTTTAGTCACGATGTTAATATCAAAGTAGTCACAAATGACATATTTGTCACATATTTGTCACAACCGGTTTAAACCGGTTCCGAAAATTTAAGTAATTGCTTAAAGAAAATCTGAAACGAAAACTGAAAAAGTAAAAACTAGGCCGGTTGTGGATCGTCCTCAGCTATCTTGTGCAAGAAAATCATGTAAAACTATTAAAATTTCAGCGATATATTCGAAAAGAACCCCCCGATAGACTTTACATTAGCGCTCGGCTTTTACCGCGTGACTAGTGTGTGCTCTTAAGGCAGGGACGTCACCATGCCTCACGGGATGGTACACTTCGCATGGCTTACCACAGCAACTTGTCACGTTACATATTACTAGTGAATTTACAATATATTGAATAAATATATTTATTCATCAACCTGAGACTAATAATGCTGATATTGGAATTTCAAGACTATTGATCACACATAACATATATACTTGAACTGCATATTTAAGTACAATATACTATATGTGCAAATATTGCATATATAATAGGGAATCAAGGGTCTTTTTAATGTTAGATGTTGAAAATACGCTTTATTAAAGAAACCCAGCAAGCACATAACTTTCGGCATACGATCAGCCCGGAGCCGTCAATGTTAGTTAAGTGTCGGTAGCAGGTTGGCAACTGAAACTTAAGAATCTGCTATTTTGACAGCCGGTTACAGTAATCGGTCCACATTTGGTTATATATTGGCAAGCGACTTATACCGGCAAGTGACGCAGGACCGATATCTGGGTTCTGATAGTGGACCGATCAGATGTGCCAATATCGGTCCGAATTCAGAATATTTAGTCTTAACCGATTTTTTTTTCATTTTCTCAATTTTATTCGAGTTTGAGTTTTGATAAGAAATGTATATTTCATGTATTTCATAAAAAATTCTGACAGTGGTGAACAGAAAATATGTTAAAATAACCTATATTTATTTATTTAAAACTATTGTTTTTGAATTAATTTTTAAAATGACTTATAATTATTTTTAAAAAATTATTTCAAAAGAATTTTTAAATTCTCGCCTTTAAATTGTTATTCACTATTAGGAACTTAAACATAGAAAAACAGAAAAATACTTTGTAAGGTAACTGAATTTATTTTATATTTATCTATTTATTTTAAAAGGAATAACTCAGTTTCTTATTTTATTTTAATATTAATTGCTAAAAAATGCTTGAAATTATTTTACAAAGTAAAACATATAAAAGAATTCTACCCATTTTTGTAACATAAAAAAAATAGATTTTTTTTCTTCTAAATATTATCTTACAAACGAAAAATAAATTAATATTACTATTTATTTTAAGATTTAAATATTATTATTGCAACAATTATTCGGAATTAATATTGCTAAATAATTTTAAAAATATTCTGCATTAAGTTATAAAATGATTTAAAGTGAATTCTCATTCTAATTAAAAGTGATTAATTACCAACTTATTTTTTTATTAAATTAGTTTTTTTGTGTTAAAATATATATTTCTTATTTTTTTTACTTTATTATTTATTTTATTACTTTATAATTCATAAAAAGAAAATTGCAATAACAGAAAAACCTCTAAAATTCATTTATTATATCCAATATTTAAGCATTTTTAAATTTATAAATAGGGCTATGAAATATCTCCCATTTAAAAAAAATGCGTATAAAAAGATAATATATATATAATATATATGTTACTTTTATTTTATTTTTTACTTAATAAATATACATAATCAACTAAATAACATTGCAACATAGTCGTAAAACATAAATACTACTTTAAATCTTCAAATGGCATAACATAATTTTTTATTCTATTTAAAAGTTAATTATTATCAATTTATTATTATTTACAATAAGTTTTTCTACGCTAAAATATACACTTTAGAAATTACGCAAAGCATGTAATTATGTTATGGCTTCTAATAAAAAAAAAATATTTATTTAACAGTACTTCTGAAAAAAAAAATATTTTTATTTATTTAAATATAATATATAATGATTCTAAAATTTATAAGAAAACAATTCGTTTGCTTTAATTAATTTGCTAATTCATTAATTTAAATATTAAATTTATTTTTAAAATCAGGTGCTTAAGACAATTACATGTAAATGAATACATAAATAAAAAAAATAAAAACACTTTAATATTACAATTTTCCAATCTGTCCTTTACGTCAATGACACTTCCCATTCACGTAGCTCTTACTGAAAAGCCACACCCTTATTACCACAAATAATCCTCCCATAACCAGGTCTGACTTGTCGTTTGGTTAAAGCGTTCGCCTGCTGAGCTAGGGGTTGCGCGATCTAATCCCGCCTGTTCCCGCACTGAAGTTCGTTCATTGGCTCTCAAAATGGTAGCTAGAGTGTTTAACAGATGGCGCCACCAGAGATTTTTTTGCTTGTGCCGAGCTTCAGCCGGTATTCGTGTGGTTAGCTATCGGCATAGTTTTTTGCCGATACCGGACCGGCTGCGTGCCTCGGTCCATCCGGCGGCATTCGCGCGGCGTATCAAAAAAGTTACAGAACCGGTAGCGGTAACTGGCATCGGTCCAATACCGCTGGCAGTGGCAAGCGGCTGTCGTCCGATTGCTTACCGATAGCTCTGCGTTTGCTGGGAAAGCTTTTAAAAATTAAATTCTGCAACTTTTAGAAGACCTTTAATATAATAATTAAAAAAAATGTTATCTAGAATTGATTGCAGTCAATGAATCATTCTGATTTTTATAAATTACGGTAAAATGGTGCAGAACAATGTTTTACATTTGTTGTTTGAAGACATCACTAACAAGAGAATAAATTTTGAAAAATAAAAGATAAAAAAATCAAGAAATTTCAACTTGCAAAATATTCGGGATGTTAATTTAAAGCACTTTAATGTAATATAAAATGATTGATTAAATTTTATTTATCAGGCCATTCTTTTAAAAATAAACATAATTCATTATCTTTACTTGAGACCATTTATTATTATATTTCTGCACCATATTATTTCATTTTTTTATTGTTTTTGCAATATTTTAATAAACATAATTTATATAACTTATTATATTTAAATATCTTTAATAAACATAATTCATTATATTTACTTGAGACCATTTATTATTATATTTCTACACCATATTATTTCATTTTTTTTATTGTTTTTGCAATACAAAAAGAATAAAATAAAATAGGAAATTTGTAAACAATTGGCGAAAAAGAAAATTTCGGAGTCCCTGTATTATCAAATCCAACGTGCATTTTTTTAAACTTTTTAATCTTTTTTTATTAGCAGTTTGATAGTGTAAATTTTTTACAGGAGTTTAAAAAATATATAAAAAAAACTCTGGGTTCTGAAGAACTTAAAATCCTTTTTTTTTTTACTTAAAAAAGGCATTTTCATTCCATTTTTCAATCAAAAAAAAGGAAAGTTTACTACCAATTGTTCAGTGACGAGCATTCTTTTTAAAATATTTTTCATATTTCATGAATTTTTTACAGTTCTAGCACTAAAATTCCGTTTGCTCGTTCTTGTGTGTATTAGCGTCTTTATTTTAAAATAAGAATTTAATATACGATGCCCGATCGCACAGTTTTAATTAAGGTATTATTTAAATACAACCGTATGTATAGTCAACTTCCCATGGCTTACGAGAGAAGTTTGTCATGTTACACATTACTAAGTGAATGAATTGAATAGACATATTTATTCATTAAAATGACACTAATAATGCTTATATTGGAATTACAATAATATTCTGCACACATTACATTTATCACTGCATTACATGTTTTGTGCATTATATTATGCATATGTGCACATACTGTATATATAATCGGGAAACAATTTTCATTGCAACGAACAGACAATGAAAGAGCACTTCGTTGAAGGAAAGCCTTTTAAAATTAAATAATTAATGTTTAAAAGATGTTTAATTTATCAATTTTGAAAATGTGGTTATATGAACTTGATTAAAGTGAGTGAATCATTCTAAATTTTACAAATTACTCTACAATAAAACACATGATAATATTTCATAAATTACCTTTTTTGTAAGAACTATTGAACGAGAGAATAAATTTTGAAAAAAAAAAGCATTTCATTAAAGCAAACAAATTTCAAACAGCAAAAGATTTTGGATAATAATTTAAAAAATAATGTAATATTAATTAATTGAATTTTATTTATCAGACTTAAAAATATATATTATTCATTATCTTAATAGTCATATCATTCATTGCCAAATTTTTGCTTCAGTATTTAGTCGAATACGTTACTTACGTTATACGGATTGCACATATGATATTATTACAGATGAATAGCTCGGATATTTATAAAAGTAAGAAAATTTCCCTGAATGTTCATTTTGTTAGAAAAATGTGAAATAAAACATTACTGTTTTTTTTATTAAAGATGTAAAATACGGAGTAAAAAGAGAAAAAGTTATACTATATTTTTTGTTTACCTGTCTTTATTGTATGTTTTTTAATAGACATTATTGTAATTAAATGTTTCTCATATGTTTACATTGCATAGAAAACTTTATTACCCGAATTAAAATACATTTTTCAATGTTTTTATTTTATGTGTATTTTTCATTTTTTTAAACGTGCATTTCATTGTAGAAAATTCTATTGAATTTAAGGCATCCCAATTTAACGAATTTTCTTTATAACGAACTATTTAAAGAGTAACAATGAGACTTTGTTAAATCGATCTTTCACAATAATTATGTAAGTGTCATATGTGGGACAATTTGGCTGTTTTGTCATGGTTCTGTAACATGCATGTTCTGTAACATCAGGGCTGCCACAGACGACTTTTTTTTTCTCACTAGCACCACATTTACAAAACAGAAAAACTTAATATGCATTTTTACAACTTTTGAAAGAAAAATATGTATCAAAATTTATATTAGGAAAATACTGGTGTCAAAAGAATAGAAAATAGTCGCCTGTGGCAGCCCTGCGTAACATACATATCTCGTAGAGAGAATTCACCGATTGTTGCGAATAACAGTCAATTAGTTCATTTATTTAAAAAGAAATAATTTCCCCCAAAATACAGCAATTAAACTGAAAACATTCTTTCATTACTCATGTTAATGTTATTAAGGTAAATCTAATTTTCCTTTAGAGTAAAACATTTCCTGTTTTGGAGAAAAAAAGAAATTGATTGTGAAACGGTTTTTTTAGGTAGAATGTGTTCCTCTGTGTAATATGATCCCTATGAGCTCTGTTCATCACTTCAAATATATTCTGCATGTGCTAGAATATATATTTAGTATAAATTAAAAATATTTATATTTGTAAAACCAATTAATAATTAATGTAATATCAATGTGAAATCAAATTCACTCAATTGAAACGTTAAAAGAATAAAGACTGTTTTATAAAATAAATAATAATAATAATAATAATAAAATATCTGTACGCGTCACACGTTAAATATAATTTCTGTGATATTATTTTGTTGTAATTAAAACTTAAATTTCAGACATTATATTTTGGATTACATTTAATTTTTTGATGTTTTATACATTTCATAAAAATAAAACAGTATAATTGATAATATAGATAATAGTGGAAATTGTGACACTGACAATGATTTTCATTCTTGTGGTATATATATAAAGACATTATAAAGAAATCAGATTTTTTATCAATTTAAACATGTTATTCATTTATAAATTAAAATTTCATAATTTCTCTCATTCATTTTTATTCTAAAAATTTAAAGTAGAATGGGAAATTATCTATTATTTTTCTTGAAATTATTATTATTTGTACTAATTTGTAATATAGTTAAGCACACAAAAGAATTGATGCGAAATTGTTTTACTTTCAAATGAATTAAGTAAATAAACTTCTCTTAAAAAATTTCCCTTTTAATAATTTTTAAAAGAATTTAGGTTGAAATTATTAAATATTAAAAAATATTTAAATAAATAAATTCGATGTTTTCCGCAAATATCGTCATTGCGTTAACAAAGAAAAGGGAGAGATTAAGTAATTCCCAAAGAATTCTAAATTTATCCGCAATTAGAAAAGATCGATTATATTTTATCTAATTCACTTGTGACATTTACCTCAGTAGTGCGCTGTTTTTAAAAAAATAGTGAGATTTTAGATTTATTCGAAAATGTTCAGACAATGGTAAATCGGCTAAACACAAATTAGAAATATTGGATTACAGAGAAACTGCTTGCTGAGTACAAAACAGAAATATCTTATGTTTGCTGAATGAATATTTATTTTCACAAGTTTTAACCTTTATTAATAGCTCTCCAAGCTTAATGTTTAAATTTTTGAATGAACGAAGCATTACTGCAAATAAAATATGTTTGTTTTGCCGTAAAACGACAACACACTATCGATTAAAAATTATATATATATATATACATATTGTAGCGTATATTGGGTTCTTTTGATCTTATGGTTAGACAACTTCAAACTCTTGTTCTTAGAAAAGTAGAAAATAATTTATTTACAGACTTCAGAACAACAGAGTCTTCGAAACTCACAAATATTACTGGATATTCAAAAATAACTGCTCAAATCTATCGTACAATTACAGCTTTAGACCCCAAAGACTCTTTATACAACGTCTGAACACTTAATAACATTCAAAACAACATAGATGAAACTCAAGCAAACTCGCTTAACAAACGCCTTGTTCACTCAATGACTGACTGGTAAATAATGACCACAGCAGCTCGTATCGCTCTCCTTATATAGGTTCGCAGCATGCGGCGAAGTTTCTACAACCTTCTAGAAAAAAACCGGAAAACCACGGAACAACATTCAATGTATCAGTAGACCTAAGGGGGGGGGGTACCATAAATAGGGAACGGTTACCATCGCCAACAATCGCCAAATTTGTCGCCAACTTGGCGATATATCGCCAAATTTGGCGACCAAAATTAGTCGCCAAAAGTGACGCCAACTTGGCGATATCTCAAATATTTCGCAAAGCTGCCATAGACATTCACTGAAAATAATAGACAAGTTTGCTTGATAACAGAGACAATGTAACAAAAACTAATATTAGTAAAGAAATGGAGCTTAATAAGATTATTTACATTATTTTACAGTACAAACACTAACTATTTATAAAATTCGTAACACTACCCCCTCCTCAAAGACTGCACGTCCCGGGCAGTGCAATCCTTGAGTTAGAGGAAAACACTTAAAATAAATAAACAAATAAATAAATAAATAAATAAATGATAACAATAATAATAAAAGTTACATAGATAAGAACTAATTACTATTTACATATTTACAAAAAGTGACTTTCATGACCATGGTCTGAAATTCCAGTTTTGAATTTTTAATCACTTTGGCCAAAATAAGGGGCTAGCCGGTTATAATGTACGACCCTGGGTTTGGTGTGTGGCGATTTTCGTATGCGTACGACGACGTCATTCAGCCTGTTGACGACTGTGTAAGGACCGTCCCAGTTTCTTTGTAGTTTTGGCGACAGTCCCTTACGACGCATCGGATTCCACAACCAAACTTTGTCACCTTCGTTGAACTCATGTCCAGTTGCCTTCGTGTCGTACAGTGTCTTCATCTTTTCTGATGCCAGTCCAATTCGGTTCCTCGCTAGACAATAAATCTTCTCAATCCGTGCCTGGAGTTCATCGACATATTCCTCAGGCGAAGAAGGAGCATCAGGAGGACGGCCAAACAAAAGATCAGCAGGCAGACGAAGATCACGACCAAAGAGCATTTGAGAAGGAGAGGAACCAGTGGCCTCATGAGTGGCACTCCTGTAGGCAAGCAGGAAAAGAGGCAATTTCTTGTCCCAGTCCTGTTGGTCTCTAGACACCAGGAGAGAGAGGCTATTTAGGATGGTACGATTGAACCCCTCCACCATGCCGTCCGATTGAGGGTGTAGAGGTGTTGTTCGAGTTTTATCCATGCCGAGTAGTTCACACATTCCCTTGAACACAGCCGAATCAAAGTTTCTTCCTTGATCAGAATGGATTTGAAGAGGAACTCCGTATCTGGAAACCCAGTGTTGAACCAGCATGTCTGCTACGGTTACCGCCTCTTGATTAGGAATGGCGTAGGCTTCAGGCCACTTAGTGAAGTAGTCCATGACAACGAGGATGTACTTGTTGCCATCAGATGTTCTAGGAAGAGGACCCAGGATGTCTAGAGCAATTATTTCGAAAGGAGCTCCTACATTATAACGTTGCAATCGTCCACGGGTGCGCCTCCTTGGACCTTTACGTGCTACACAGGTGTCACAAGTTCGACACCACTTCTCCACATCACTGCGAACATTATTCCAGTAGAAACGCTCTCGAACCTTTTGCAGGGTCTTCATTACACCAAAATGACCTCCTGTGGGACTACCATGAAGTTCTTGAAGGACCATAGAAATTCTTAACTTAGGGAGTAGTAGTTGCCATCTACATGTTTTTCCGTCGTCAGACTCCCATTTTCGGTACAAAATACCGTTCTTCAAATGTAGGGAATCCCAGAGAGCCCAATAACGTTTAGTCGTAGGATGGTAATGGGCCATGTCTTGCCAGCTGGGCTTCCTGTTGGACTCCTCTTTCAGCTCTAGAATTGGCTTAATTTCAGGATCAGCAAGTTGATCTTTACGCAGGCTCTCGTCACTCCACAGATCTTGTGATGATGTAGACCCAATTGTAACTTGTCTTACTATAGGACCTTTGACATTAAATTTCTTCTCAACCCGGTCGCAGTATCTACAATTCTCTGAGCAGGGTCTTCTTGAGAGAGCATCTGCATTTCCATGTGATGAGACTTTTCGATGGCGTATCTCCATATCGTACTCTTGAAGCTTTTGTATCCACCTGGCTATCTGGCCTTCAGGGTTCTTAAAATTCAATAGCCAAGTTAGAGAAGCATGATCAGTTCGGATCAGGAACTTTCGACCGTAAAGATAGTGATGAAAGTGGTCTATGGCTTTCACTACAGCAAGAAGCTCTTTTCTTGTTACGCAGTAGTTTCGCTCGGCCTTTGACAAGCACTTGCTGAAATAGGCGATAACACGCTCCTGGCCATCGATTTCCTGGGACAGTACAGCGCCAATGCTTTCGTTGCTTGCATCCGTATCAAGTATAAACTGTTTATCGATTTGAGGATACGACAGAATTGGAGTGGATGTCAAGGCCTCCTTAAGGTTTTCGAAAGCAGCGTCACATTCCTGTGTCCACATAAATTTTTGATTGGCTTCTCTTAATTTATGAAGTGGTCTTGCAATCATCGAGAAGCCTTTGACGAATTTTCTGTAATAGGTGCATAATCCTAGAAAACTTCGAAGCTGGTGAACATCTGCTGGACGACTCCAATTTTTCACGGCCGATATCTTCTCCGGATCAGTCCTAACTCCTTCCGCCGAAATGATGTGTCCAAGGTAGGCGACTTCATTGCGAAACAAACTGCACTTCGAAGGGCTTAACTTCAAATTAGCTTCCTTTAACTTTTGTAGCACCCGCCTGAGGTTGTTCAGATGTTCATCAAAAGATTTTCCTATGATTATGATATCGTCTAAATAAACAAGACATGCCTCATATGACAGTCCCCGAAGAACCGTTTCCATAAGGCGTTCAAAAGTTGCAGGTGCGTTACATAGACCAAAAGGCATTACCTTGAACTGCCATAATCCTTGTCCCGTTGTAAAGGCAGTCTTCTCGCGGTCGTCGGGATAGATCTCTACCTGCCAGTAACCACTCTTCAAGTCTAAAGTCGAGAACCAAGTGTTGCCCGCAAGTGTGTCGAGAGTGTCGTCTATCCTTGGTAGAGGGTAACTATCCTTTTTATTGACGTCATTCAGTCGGCGGTAGTCTACACAAAATCTTGTAGAACCATCCTTCTTTCTTACTAATACAATCAGAGATGCCCATGGACTTGTTGATGGTTCGATGACGTCATTTTCTTCCATATCTTTAATTAAATTCTGCACCTCTTCTTCCTTGGCAAAAGGTAATCGTCTAGGGTGCTGTTTAATAGGAGAGTGATCTCCGGTGTCGATTCGGTGTTGTGCCATTTTAGTTCGTCCAAAGTCTTCAGATGTTTGGGAAAATAAACTTTGGAATTCTCTAATTAAACTTTCAGCAGCATCTCTCTGGTTTGGATCTAAGTCCGTATTTTGTAACAAATCCTTGACTAAATTATCTGAAGATTTCTCAGAGTGACTGGAATTTTGACTTATGCACGTCACAGGAGCACATGACGCTATCACCTCTCCCTTCTTGATAGTCCTCGTCTTATCACTGATGTTAGCAATTCTGACTGGAATGGTCTTCTTCGAGAGGTCCACCACAGATGAAGCCACCAATACTCCTGCTTGTTTACTATTGTCTTCGGGATAATCTATATGGCCAAATCGATAATTAGTTTCATTTTTAATTACAGCTGGAACTAAAAATTCTGTTCTTGGATCTAGATTGATGTCTTCTTTGGCTATTACTGTTTGTTTACATTCAATTTCATTATTTAATCCAAAAAGACTTATTTCTTCAAATTTTGAGAGCATTTTGTTATTTTTGAAATCAAGCTTGAAGCCAAACCTCTTCAGAAAATCTAGCCCGATTAAGCAAGGATCTGTTATGTCAGCCACATATGCCGTATGGTAATATTTCGTTCCTCCAAAGTGTATGGTTAAATTGGCCTTTCCATATATGCCAAGCTTGTCGCCCGTCACAGTTTGCAGGGTAACGCATGGTGGAGTCCAGATGAGTTTACATTTCAATTTTTGAGCCAAATCTTCTCTTATTATTGTCACATTGGCTCCTGTATCGACAATCATACGGCACTGAATTCCGTTAATAAAGCCTATCACATATAATTCGTTATCACCGCCGCTCATTTTTGATATCTGGAAGATCTTCAGGTGGGGCTTTTCATTCTCTGGCAACCTCCGCCCCACGAGATGGCCAAAATTTAGTTTCCCTGCTGACTGTTTGAATTTATCTCACGTTCGTGGATTTTGGGGCAATTTCTTCGGAGATGTCCTGTATCACCGCATCCCCAGCACGCGAGATTCTGTCTTCTTGCGCTTGTTCTTCCATATTTTAAAGCTTCAATCTCTTGATTTAATTCCTAATTTCTTTCAAGAAGTCGATCTCAGTGTCTGAGCTTTTGTTCACCGTTGCCCCTCGGACTGAATGACGATCTCTTCGGCTGGCTTGTGTAGCTGCTTCCAACTTTAAGGCATATAGTAGTGCAGCCTTTAAATCCTGTACATCTGCCATTCGTACCGCTCTCTGCACGTCTGGATCTTTTATTCCGTCTACAAAATATTGCAGTGAGAGCATTTCCCGTACATTTGTTGGACAGTCAATGAATGCTAAATTTGCAAGCCGTTCAATTTCCGAGGCAAACTCTTGAAGGGTTTCACTCGATTTTTGATGGCGGCTCTTCATTTGTATTCTCGTATAATCCTTGAAGAATTTTTCGCCGAATCTCATTTCAAGTGCACAACTTAGAGTCTCAAAATTGAGTTGCGTCATATCGGGCAATGTTTGCAGCACGTCGGCGGCTTCTCCTCTTAAAGATGCTGCCAGTTGACAAGCTTTCACCTCGTCACTCCATTTTTTCGCTTCAGCTACAATGGTGAATTGGGTCTTGTAAACTTGCCAGGAACTCTTTCCATCGTATGTCGACAGCTTAATGTGCACGGGAGAAGCAGGCGGATTCCTAAATTCTTCATAATTACCATTGGACGCCGAAAGCTTCTTCTCAAGATCTTGAACTTTTTTATTTAGCTTTTCATCTATTTCACCTAGTATTTTCTCTTCAACGTTACTGATTTTCTGTTCAACGTTACAAACTTCTTTCTGAATTTTCTCTTCTACTTCCGCCATTTTCCTTTCCATTTTCTGTACAACATTACTAACTTCATTCTGAATTTTCTCTTCTACCGAATCTATTCTTCTCTCTACCGATGAGAACTTTTCTTCCAAAGTTTTCTTCATTTCTTCTTGGCTTTTATTAACTTCCTCCTTTAATTCTTCCATTCTCTCTTGGCTTCTTTTCATTTCTTCAGTCACATCTTCTTGGACTTTGTCGATTTTATTCGCCAACTCTTCTTGGCCTTTATTCATCTTTTCCGCCAGCTCTTCTTGGCCTTTATTCATCTTTTCCGCCAACTCTTCTTGGCCTTTATCAATTTTATTTGTCAACTGTTCCATTCTTTCTTCGTTTTTATTCATTTTGTCCGCCAACTCTTCTTGGCCTTTATCAATTTTATTGGTCAGCTCTGTTCTTAATCCGTTAATAGCTTCTAACAGTTCTTTCAGTTGTACGTCCATTGTTCGTGTTTTCGCCATAAGATCCCGACTCCTGACACCAAAAATTGTAGCGTATATTGGGTTCTTTTGATCTTATGGTTAGACAACTTCAAACTCTTGCTCTTAGAAAAATAGAAAATAATTTATTTACAGACTTCAGAACAACAAAGTCTTCGAAACTCACAAATATTACTGGATATTCAAAAATAACTGCTCAAATCTATCGTACAATTACAGCTTTAGACCCCAAAGACTCTTTATACAACGTCTGAACACTTAATAACATTCAAAACAACATAGATGAAACTCAAGCAAACTCGCTTAACAAACGCCTTGTTCACTCAATGACTGACTGGTAAATAATGACCACAGCAGCTCGTATCGCTCTCCTTATATAGGTTCGCAGCATGCGGCGAAGTTTCTACAACCTTCTAGAAAATAACCGGAAAACCACGGAACAACATTCAATGTATCAGTAGACCTAAGGGGGGGGGGGGTACCATAAATAGGGAACGGTTACCATCGCCAACAATCGCCAAGTTTGTCGCCAACTTGGCGATATATCACCAAATTTGGCGACCAAAATTAGTCGCCAAAAGTGACGCCAACTTGGCGATATCTCAAATATTTCGCAAAGCTGCCATAGACATTCACTGAAAATAATAGACAAGTTTGCTTGATAACAGAGACAATGTAACAAAAACTAATATTAGTAAAGAAATGGAGCTTAATAAGATTATTTACATTATTTTACAGTAAAAACACTAACTATTTACAAAATTCGTAACAATATGTATATATATATATATATATATCATATATATATATATATATATATCATATATATATATATATATATATATATATATATCATATATATATATATATATATATATATATATATCATATATATATATATATATATATCATCATCATCAACCGTTTTCGGTCCACTGCTGGATACAGGTCTCCCCCAGATTTTTCCAATGTTTTTTGTCTAGTGCTTTCGTCATCCAATTTACACCAGCCACTTTTCTAATTTCACCACTCCATCTTAATTGTGGTCGTCTTCTTGGTCGTTTTACATCTTTTGGATACCACTGTAGTATATTTGTGCTCCATCTATTGTCTTGTCTTCTTGCAATGTGTCCATCCCATTTCCATTTTAGCTGCTTGATTCTTTCAAGGATGTCAAAAACTTTTGCTTGATTTCTTATCCAAGTTATCCTCTTTCTGTTTCTTCTAGTTATGCCTAGCATACATCTTTCCATGCTTCTCTGTGTTATTTGTAATCTTTGTATCATCCGTTTTCTAAGTGTCCATGTTTCTGCTCCGTAGGTTAACGCAGGTAAAATACATTGATTAAAAACTTTTCTTTTCAAAAAAGAGGCATATTACTCATTAGAATAATACTGTTCTTCCCGAAAGCACTCCGCCCATTTCTTATTCTTCTATTGATTTCATTCATGATACTATTATCCGATGATATTTACTGTCCTAGGTACACATAACTTTGCACTTCTTTAATCTCAGTGTTCTTGGAGACAATTTTCTTTTTTGATGTAAGTGAATTAAACATCACCTTAGTCTTTTCTAAATTTATTTTTAATCCCACATTGATGCTACCTTCTACAAGATCTTTTAGCATAATTTCCAATTCTTCAGGACTGTTACTGAAAATTACAATGTCGTTAGCGAACCGGAGATGACTTAAGAATTCTCAATTTATTCTAATCCCTTTGTTTTCCCAATCCAGCTTCTTGAAGGTATTTTCTAAGACAGCATTATAAAGCTTGGTTGAAATGGTGTCTCCTTGTCTTACTCCTCTTCCGAGCTTGATCTTCGCTTTTCCTTTAGCTAAAAGGATGGTTGCTATTGCTTTCTTGTAAATCATCTTTGTGATATTGATGTAAGGTTTGTCTATACCAATGTCCTCCAGACAATCTACTACTGCTGATGTGTAGACGGAATCAAAAGCTTTTTTCATAATCAATAAAGGCAAAGCAGGGGGGTAAATTATATTCTTTATGCTTTTCTATGAGTTCTCTTACTGTTTGGAAATGATCCATTGTGCTGAATCCACTTCGGGATCCTGCTTGTTCTCTAGGTTGAGCTGATTCCAGAGCTGATTCAAATCTTGTCGTTAAAACTTTGGTGAAAATTTTATAAATCACTGACAGTAAGTTGATCGGACGGTAGTTTTAATATTTTCCTTCTCTCCTTTCTTATAAAGTAGCACCATCACAGCATTATTCCAATCTTCTGGTACATCTGACTTCTTGAGACATTTGGAAAACACTAAGGATAGCCTTTTTTTTCAAATTTTCCTCCTGCTTCATTGATAAAGTCAATTTTAATTCCATCTTCTCCAGGGCATTTACCTATTTTCATAAATCTAATAGCTTGTAAAACTTCATCTGTCATCACTGGGATTATCTCTTCAATTTCTGTTAAGATTTCTCGTTGATCGTGTACGTTGATTTCCCTCTGATCTTCACATTTATATAAATCATTATAGAACTTTTCAACAATAAGTACTATTTCCTTGCTGTTTTTGGTAATTGTTCCATCTGTTCTCTTCTGCGCAAAAATACCTTTTCTTCCAACACATAACTTTTGCTTAGCTGATTTTAAACTTTTGTTATCTCACAGAACATTTTTAAAAAGATCACAGTTAAATTTTCTGATATTTTCTGTAACGCATTTTCTTACTATTTTACATAATTCAGCATATTCAACTCTTGATTTAGGATCACTTTTCTTCATTTTAAATTCTCTGTGTTTTTTTATCAATCTTCTTGTTTCTTCTATTATTTTCTTTGTCTGTTTTACTTGTGAATCACCGGCTATCTTCTTAGCAATTTCTTGTAGAGTATTGGCTAGCTTCTTGTTCACTATTGTAACATCTTGCTCTTCTTCTAAAGTTGATTAAATTACTTGGAAACGGTTTTGAAGTTCCAAATGAAATTCTTCTTTATGTTTCTGAAGGTTTATAATATCGATTGATTTGTTTGAGTGTAACAAAAGCTTCATTCTTTCCACTTTAGTATTTAACAGCAATTTGCATCTAACCAATCTGTGATCGCTTCCTGTATTGAAGTTATTGAGAACGCTTCAGTCCTGAATAAGACACTTTTTGTTGGTCAAGATGTAGTCGATTTCACTTGTTGAGCCATTTTCACAACGTCATGTCCCTTTTCTTTGTGGCTTTTTCTTGAAAAATGAATTCATGATATACATTTGTTCACATTCTGCAAACTCAATCAATCTCTTTCCTTTTTCATCTCGCATACCATATCCATGATTTCCTACAGATTATTCACCTTTCTTCTTCTCTCCAATTCTAGCATTCGAGTCTCGCATTATTAATTTTATGTAGCAATTTCCCTTTTGATGCATTGAAGCTACTTCTTCATAAAAATCTTCGATTTCTTCATCAGAATAACTTATTGTTGGTGCATAAACTTGGGTAATTTGCAGCTTGTATCTTTTGGACACTTGTATTACTAATCTTGCAACTCTACCTGACGCACTGTCATATTCTACAATGTGATTCTTCCACCTTTTATGAATCAGAAATCCTATACCACTTCTTCCATCTTCTGTACCTCTGTAGTACAAAACATGTCCGCTGGCAAGGTCAATCTTTTCTTAGCCTTTTCTTCTTACTTCACATAATCCTAAAATGTCCCAGATGATCTTATCTATCTATTCTTCATGTTCCTGTAAACGGTTTTCAGAAGATAGGGTTCATCCATTGTACGTAGCCAAGGTCATCAAATTATGGCAGCCAAGCTGAGCCCGGTGATTCTTAGCACCCTCTGTCTTCATGTCTATCTGATCGCTGCCGTAACCAGGAACATGCAGACTACCGGGAACTGAGGCCGTGATTTGTTTTGTGAATTCATGGTAAAATAAGGAAGGTTGTTCATCCCTCCACGCTGGCTAAGCGGGTTGGAGGAAGCCGTTCCCCGTTCTTTCCCCTTGCACTAGACAAGAATACTAACAGACTGTACCGATGGAAGATATATGTATATATATATATATGTGTGTGTGTATATATATATTGCTATAAAAGTTTCAATATTTATTTTTTTATAGTTTATTATATTATTTTGTAATGAAAACAAGTTCGAAATTGCACGCCAAGCGTAGCAAATGTTGTGAGCTCGTACTATAACGATGTTTAAATAATAATGCGATCTTGACGTAATAGTATACACTGCCTCGGATAATGTATTTATTAGAAATCTTTTGCATGTCCCTGTAAATACTATCTGCTTTCTATTGTAAAGGAAATAACTTTTAGTAAACATCAGCAACAGATATATATTTCATAAAATATGAAATAGCATAATATAATTAATACGCGTTCCAAAGAATATTTTCTGTTATATATTTATGTAATGCAATACTTTTATGTGGCCTTGTAATCCAGCAAACAATTTTCTTTGCACAACAGATTCTACAGAGTGTACTCTTTAGTGTAGATCTCATAGATGCAGATCAATGTTATTATGTTCAAAAGAGAGTAGTGTCCTTACAATGCGCTTAAAACTATGTACCCTAATGGTCGTAATGTAATAAAAAACTTGTGATTGTACCTGTATTTAAATTTAAATACTATTTTCAAAAAAATTGAAATTACTCGAGAAAGTTTTGAAACAAATATATGTTTTAAATTTTAAATGATTTTGTTAAGTACTTTTTGCTTTGCTCTGTAGAGACAAACGGACAGGCAGATAGTCAAGCAGCGGCACAGACAGACATATATTTTAGTATATATTTCGCAGATGCATATCAGTTGTATTTTGTTTCAAAGAGAGTAAAATGTATTTGAAATTATTTTTTTATATTTTTTGAGCCGTAATGAAACGAAATATTTTTCACTGACTCTGTAATTTAACTATAATCCGATTTAATATATATGTATATATATATATATATTAATGACTACGGAAGTTATGACGCATTTGTATATTTTAGATTTTAAACGATTCCATTAAGTAGTTTTCGCGTTGTTACAGTGGAACGGACGGATAGAAGGAAAGACGAACTAAACAACAAAAAAAGGTGGTAAGTATTTATATAATTACGAAAGCACCAAAAATTCAGTAATGTCAGTTCCATGACTTTGATAAATACAGTGCTGGAAAAACCTTTAGGACCCCATTCTAATTAAGATGTTTAGAACAAATTCATATCTTGAATTTAGACAGATGTATCTGATATAATATGTGAAGCCAATTATTCTGTTGTAACAGTTAAAAAGCGTTCTTTAATATAATTTTTAAAACATTGTTTTAACAAATAGAAATAAGCTTAGAATCAATATCTTTCTTTAAATATAGAACAATGAGAGGACACTATACATGCAGTAATTTATTTATGACACACCTGTATTTATAGATAAATATTCTGTAGATTTAAATTTTTGTGTTATGCACTTTCTGTATTTACCGTGGTTCACGAGAAATCATTACTGGTGAAAAATCGTGTAGTGTAAGAATCTTCTTCTGATTTTGGGCTAACTGAAAGACAAACTTCGACTAGGTTCTTATAAGTAGTCTAAGGTATCTGGTAACAAGCGCTCAGCAATTTTTCAGGCAATTCTCACACATTGAGTAATGGTAGCGTGATAACACTAATTAACATTTCCCAGTGGAACACTATATTGTACTACTGAATTCATATCAGATGAATTTGGAGATCACGACATAACTTAAATCTCATTAAAATTCTCTTCGAAATACACTTTAACGATTCGCCCCGTATTAAATGGTGCATTATTCTGTTGGTAAATGCCATAATCCACCGGAAATAATTTTGTATGGATTTCACCTGATGTGCAACGTTGTTCAAGTAGCTCTATTATCAGGGATGGATTTATAGGGATTATGGATCTTAATGTGTTCTGCTTATACCCATACTGAACGGGATTATGGATCTTAATGTGTTCTGCTTATACCCATACTGAACACAGTACGCCGCACTGTGTGTTGCAAAACACTATATAAGTTGTCACTGTTGCATCTGTTGGTGATTTCGATTCCTGCAGCACTTCGGTAAAAACGAATAACCCTTAATAATTTCTTCTCTCCTCTGAAATCAATGCACCATGGAGGACACACCGCTGACCTCTCGTTTCACCACATCTACATCGCTTTCGATTACGTGTTCACAACGAATGCCCACTTACAGCCCAACAAACACATCTTTTTAATATCGATGTTTAAATTACGAGCTATATCAATTTCATTTTTAACAAATTCTGATAAATGTGCTATTTATCCAATTACGTCGATAAACATGCTATGTTGGAAATACAATGGATTGTCGCTTTATATACTTGAACATCATTCATGCACGCGCTGTAGTTTTGTTTATGGGTTAACTCATTCTTATCAATTTTGGGTGCTCATAAAGTTATGACTTTTCATTGTTTTTTAGCAGCTATCCATTTGTTTTTACTAAATCTCTAATGGCATACTGTATATATAACCATAAGAACAATAATTTCCCTTAGCAAAAAAAGGCATAGAATTACCATAAAAAAACACCATAAGTGCAATCATATGGATTTTTGCCTATGGTAAAAGTGATTCTATGGAAAACCATATAATCGTTGAGTGTATGGTAATTCTTATGAAAAAACCATATAAACGTTAAGTGTATGGTAATTCTTTATGGTACTATATATTAAAAAAATAACGATATCAACTTTGGTGGCGCCATCTTTTAGGAATACGGGGAACTAAGCTTACTAACGCACTTCGACCATGGGAAGCAGTGGGATTTGATCCACGGACGGTAGGGATGGGAGACGAGCGTCCTAACTATTCGGCCATGTGGGGTGATGAGCTGTGCTTATAAAACGTTATATGAATAAAGTGTTTCGGTAAATCATAATTATTTGTCGTTCTAAGTTAATGGTTGACAAAAGAAGGTAGTTTTAAAGGGTTTTTTTTAATAAATTGTTTTATAGACATGTATTTATAAGTTAATTTATTATTTTAATGAATGGAGTAAATATCTTAGCAAATATTATTTAGTTATAAAATCCAATTAATTAAAGGAAAAACTAATTTCTGTTTATTAAAATTAATTTTTAAAAAAATTGAAAGTCGATAAGAATAATATTTAATAAGAATAAGAAATCATTTGATAACTTAGTATATAATATATTCTTAATTCCTTACTTACGAGCATTTTTTAATTTTAAAGTAAAAAAAAATAGATTACTATTTTTTAGATAATTTTTACGGAAATTTTGAATCTTTTTTTTAACTTTTAATACCAAAAAGATTAATAGATATATTCAATATTTTTATCCATTGTAAAATGATTTTTAATCTATTCAATAATTATTAACGTTCAAATAAAATAAAATAAAAACTTTGTTGTTGCATATAAAATGAATATAAATGAATATAAAAACCAAAACTAAAAAATACTACTATTGTCTGACTATTGTCTCTTCGAATTATAATAGAAAACATGATTGAAACATCATTATAAGCATAAGAAAAAAAAGAAATTTTTAATGCAGTTTTTTTTTTAAGAATGTGTTTGTATTTACAGAAGTTTGTAATTTTGAAGTTTGTAATTACAAACTTCTTTAATCGCTATTAGAATTCTATAGGAAATATGTCATCAAATATATATTTTTGTTAAATCATTTTATTTCTCCCATAGGATTTTTTATTTATTACGCATAGACTCTGCTCACATATATGAAATACATAAAAACAAAATAATAACACTATTATTTCATATATTATGATAATTTGAGGTCGATAAAAATATCGGGAGATTTTTTGATATTTTTATAGATCGTAAAATAATTTTTAATCTTTTTAATAATTTTTAACTTTTAAATAAAATAAAAATCCTTGTTGTTCCATGTAAAATGACTTTAAAATTATCAAATAACGTGAATTAATTATGAACCCTTTTTTTTTGTACTATTAAGTTTATTAATATTTAATTAACATATTATAATATATTATATTAATATTTTGTTGTTAATATTTTTAAAAGACATTTCAAAAATTCTTTTGGTGTTTCAAATATTTGTAGGTCCTTTTAAAAAAAAAATCAAAAATGTTTTCTTTAAATAATTATAGGCTATTTATGACAATTTGCTTATTTTGAGGGGGTCCGGGACACATTAAAAAATCTTTTATTGAATTAAAATTTCGCAATTTTTTGTAATATTAAATATACCATTTTAAAACAAAATCACATGATAAAACTTCTCTATATTTTTTTAATTTAAAATTTATTAAAAAAAGTGGAGGAAAATTAAAAATTATTGTAACTCAGTGTAATAATTGTAGAATTTTAGTTTTTTAGCAATTAAATAAACAGAAACACCTACATTTTAATTTTGATTCAGCCTTTTTAAAATTATTAATAAAAAATTTATTTAAAGTAAAAGTTTGAAAAAAAATACTTTCAAAGATAAATATTTTTTCAAATTTGCTGAATCAAAATTAAAGTAAAGCAATTAAAAAAAGGCATGTTCTAATTTTAAAGCATTTATGTTTAACGGTTCTTGAGTTATAACAATTTAAATGTGAGAAATTGTGAAAACCCATCATGAAGAAAAACGCATACAAGAAGTCTTATCCATGACAATCAATGCTTAAAAGCTAGATGCTGAAAACGAAAAAAAAACACGCATAATATTTCCTTTTCTAAATATGATTTTTAAAAAATGTCATTATAAGCATAAAAAATCAGATAAATTTTTAATGCAGTATTTTTTATGTGTGTCCCAGACTCCTTTAATCGCTGTTAGAATTTTATAGGAAATATGTCAATTATATATTTTTATTAAATAATTTATTTTTCTCAAGATTTTTTTAACGCATTTACACACTCATATATATGAATTATATAAGAATAAAATAATATGTTATTTTATGTTATATTAATTTGAGATCAAAGGATTTTCATTAGACTGGTTATAAGTTAACATAAGTTGTTCCTAAATAGATTTTGGTTTAAACTATCTAACCAGTGGCATTGCTATGATTCTATTTTTTAGAAGTGCATAAGACATACATAAAGATAGTAGAAAGTTTTGAGATGACCACAACCGAGTAATTTTATATTATAGTTACACAAAATCTAATACGTTATAAATTTTCAAAAGGCATTAAGATTTTACCATACACCATGCTTTGAAATACTATACAATTTATGGTGCAAACAATTATGTATTATTTTACTATACATCACGCTATGGAACACCATTGAATGTATGGTAAATTTCATTTCCCTATAATTTTACCATACACCTGGTCATGGAATACCATATCATGTATTGTGTATATCATTATCCTATAACTTTACCATACACATTTCTCTGGTTACCATAAAATGTATGGTATATATCATTATCCTATAACTTTACCATAGACATTGCTCTGCAATACCATAGAGCGATGAATGCTTACCATATGAATACAATATGTTTACATATAATGACATAATTTTTTATGATTTTCCATATAAAACTATGTGTTTCCATAAAAAATCCTATGCCATTTTTTGCTGAGGGTTGGGGGATTTTTTTCTTTTTAAGTACACTGGCTTTTAACAGTTAAGGTACAACCAGTTTTTTGCGTCTAATTTCCAAATGAATGAATATAGAAACAACAATTTTTACGGAAATATGAGCTAATTTGTCATTTATTAAATGCCATATACAAAATTACTTAAGTTAAACGCATAAATGAAATTACAACGAAAAAGCACTCATGGTGGAAAATTCTATTCTTGGAAAAATCAGTACATCGCAGTATAATGCACTAAAATGTGACAGAAACCTTAAAACACTGGTTATAATACGGAATATGCCCAGCCCGAATTTCAATGTATTGGCGGCATCGACTTTTCATGCCAATTGTCGGACACCGAAATAGGTAGCGCTAACTAGACATGCCTGGTTCCAACTCTTTTAATGACCTTTGAGAAGGATTTAAAGCCGAAATCTATCTTCTAAGATAATCGAAAATGTGTTCAGTCAGATTCAAGTCTAGGCAGTGAGCTGGCCCTTCCATTCTCTCCAAATCGTGATCCTAAAGATAATCCTCAACAACCACATTTCGGTGTGGTCTTGCATTACAATCAACTAGAATGAAACCATTGCCAATAACGCCAGCATATGGGTACATATATGAATCAAAGATCTCATCCCGATACCTCGCATCAGTCAGAGTTCTTCCAAGGAACACATGCAGGTCAGCTTGGCCCCCAAGTGATATCCCTGACTAAACAATCATTCCACCGTTTTTGTATCTATGTGTTTCGACAGTGTTTGATTGATGGTGTCGAGTGCATTGTTCTTTCCAAATTGAAGAAGTCTTGAATCACTCACCACTGTAAATCTGGACTCGTCTGTGAAAATTACAGAAACCCACTGTAGTCTGGTCCAGGAAACATGTTATCTTGCCCAACATAAACTGGTTCTTCTCAGTTGTCTTTTGAAGGGCACACACAACTGGTCGCCTTCCATAAAGACCTGAATTATAAAGACGTCTTCACACCGCAGTATTGGAGATTCTTCTCCCTGATGCAGCAATGTGATCCGCAATAAATTTCTACAGAGTAGTGCGTCTTCTCCTTCGTATCGAAAGAGCTAGAAACCTGTCTTCTGCAGGTGTTGTAACTCTCCCTCATAGCATACATGGTCACAATTACGTCACTGTGAGTCACTTTGGTCACATCACATCTGTGAGTAAAATGCCACCACTCAGTGACGTCACATTGTGACTGAGATGTGACTTTCTTAAAGTCTTTAGAAAATTATAAATATTCTCCAAAACATGTTATTAACTTTAAAAAACATGTTTCTCGAAATTTAAATATCGTCGCTTTTGTCAAAATTTCGTCACAATGTTAATGTCAAGGTAGTCACAAATGACACATTTTTCACAAATTAGTCACACAGTGACTTCACAAAGTGAGTCTCAAACGAGCTCTAAAGCGGCCATAACGATTTCATACTTTAGTCACTGTGACTTCACAACGACGTCGCAGTGACGTCACCATGCCTTACGGGACGTAGGTTGCCTGGAATGTGTCTTCTGAACACAGAATCTTCAGATTTATACTGTTCCCACAGTTGTTGGAATAGACTGCGCGATACATTGAGTCGTCTAGCAGTATCGGGTTGTAATTACCCTTTTTTCATCCATCCTGCTGTCCAACACCTTAATGAATCGGGCAAACGACTTCTTCTAGACATTTGTAGACTTTACTGTGTATTGTGAACAAAACTGGAAAAAATAGTTTGTATACAACGAAGCTTACAAGCGAAATTACGAAAGCTTGGTACCAAGAAACCAATGCAAGAGTACATAAAGTTCCTACTGAAGTCGTCTTGCTTCCGTTCACCTTCAATCGATATTGATCAATCGATAAGTCATATTGCATAAACATGCAGCAGAAAATGGGGAATTTCAGCGAAATTCCAGGGCATTGTGATGGTCGAATAAGCCAGTGAGTAAAGACCTTCGCAAATTCCTATTTTTTTCACATTTCAAATATCAATTCTTTTCTAAAAAAAAAGTGGTAGCTGTAACTTTTGCATCAGTTTTTTTAAAGCTTACTATTACCATTTATATAAAGCCTCAATGAGCTTCGAAAAACATGCTGCACTTTAACTTTTGGAGGCCAGTGTATTATCAAGTGTGAGAAGTTTAAATGTTTGTTTTTTTCTCAATGTTTAATACACACTTTTTTATTATAAAAATTGCATTTAAAACGTTATTTCATAAATTTACTAAATAATCTAATAGTTTTTAAAATTTGTCCATTTAACAAAACTGTTTTATTTAAAGTCACATTACTTATGCAGAAACGTTCAAATGAAATAAATTATAAGTTAACTTAAATAACTAATGTTGTAAAAGTTTTGCAGTGTTCAATACATTTTTAAATGTTATTTTCTAGCTTTCGCAGAAATATTCAGTTTTATATCATTATGGAATTGTCAAAGGCATCACATATTGTCGCAAGATACATATACAACACAAGATACATATTAATTGGATTTTGATAAATGTGACTGTATTGCTATGATTATAAATGTAACTGACAAGTTGGTAGATCTGTGGTTTCGTGATTGTTTGTATATTAAATTTAAACATATGGTGCCAAAATGAATTCATAAGCTAACATTTATATATTTTTTATGTAATAGTATAATCTGTAAAAGAAAATTTGGTTTTCACTTTATTGTATAATTAAATTGCTTATCAAAATGTTTTAAAATTGAAAGCATGGAATTATTTTTAGAAATCTGAAAAATGCCTATTTGAATTATGTAATGCTCTTTAGAGATGATTAGAAATGTTTATGACTTAAAATAAACATATCATTATTAGCAATATAACCTAATTAAAAATGTTATTACTATTATGCAATTATTATAATATTTAAATATTACTTTAATATGTGAAATACATTTAACTGATATTTTTCTCTGTGTGTGCATATATTTGATGAAAGAAAACCAAAAATAGGAATAATTATTAAAAACTAAATATTTTTTAATAAATGTATGGAAATTTTTCCTCTTTAATTTTTTTCTGTCAAAAGTTTTGTCGGCAAATACTGTATATTATCGTGTTTGCCTATTAGTTAGTCACTTACGGAAAAAATAATCCACCTTTGGGTCATTCCACACCAAATGAGCAAATCAGGTGTGGCTGACATGTTACAGACTTTATTGAAAATCATCATATAAGTAGATCACAATCATTTACGAGGAAACGCAAAGTAGTAGAGTTCAGACTAGTTTATTTCGGTATAAAAATTTACATTAAAGTTGATACGAAATCGAGGTCTTGTGTATGTGCTTGAAATTTCAAGCTTGATTATTACCCTTAGGAATGGAAAGATTGTAATAAAAATTATTTACACTTAAGAATGAACTATAAGTAACAAATTAGCCTAATTTAGTAATTGTATTTTTATTTCATAATTTAAAAATAAATAAATAATTAAAAAAATCGTGGAAAAAATAAAATATTTCAATTATATGTTTTAAAATGAAGGACACTTTTTCCAATTTCATTTTTTTGCCATTATAGCTAATTGAATATATTTAATATATCTATAATTTAATTCTTGCCTGTTTCATTCCTTTATGAGAAAAAAAATAAATAGTAAAACTGCTGATTAAAAATTCAACATTTTTATAATTTTTTTTGGAGATGAATAAAAGCTTTCAAAAGTTTTAAACTCTTTGATATTACAGATAAAAGTGTATATTTTAAGTATTCGGAGTTTTATTCTTGCTTTCAGTTTACTTTTGCCTCAAGAATATTTTAAATTTGTATAGAAGAAAAACGATTTTCTGGATAAAATAACTGAATTTTAATCTTAATATCAAGTAGCAAACATAGATGGCAGCATATATCTTTTTTTTTAACAAGAAACTTGGAAAAATGCGCGTGTTTTCAAAGAAAGATTGTCTTTGAAATGTCTCGAATAATAGTTTTTTGAACCCATTTTTGTTATGTTAGAAATAAAAAAGGCAGTATTGAATTTTTTTTAGTGTGTCATGGACTTATTGATTCTTATGTATGTGTAATATTGTTGATGTAGGAGCTTTCCTTTAATTATTTTTTCAGGTAACATAAGAGGAATAATTATGATTTTGTCATTTTTTTTAAGTTTCTAAGTTTTTTTTGAAGATGAAGAAAATAAATAACAACTTTGAAACTTTGAGAATTCAATTTTCACACATAGTACTACATCTTGCGTCAGTTTCACAGATGTTTTTTAAATTCTTTGATTCTTATAACATTTCAAAAGTTTTAAAAATTTACAAAATTTCAATATTTACAACCCATTTATGATTAATTATGGTATTACCAGATTATTATTACTCAATAAATATAAAGATTGATATCCAGAAATTTCAATATTATCAAAAAAATTCATTTTTGTTAAATATTTTTCAAAATATAGAACTTGAAACTTGCAATTTTCGACGATTATCCGAAAGCCATTCTATATTACAAGTTTTTTAAATGTCCAAAACTGATAAAATAATTTATTTTTCGTCAAAATATTGTGCAGACATACATTTGAATATGAAATGAACACGTATCTCAAATTTTATTAAAATCGGATTCTATGCAGCCATGGCTTTTTTTTACATTTTTGCTCATTTGACATGGAATGACCCCTTTCCAACTTACGATTGTGAAAATGAACGGGAAGTGTGCTGTTCCAAGTGGCTCAATCGGTAGAACGTTGGTGCGCTGCACCGAAGTCCCGAATTGGATGCGTTTTAATCTGTTGTGTCTACACCTTTAAAGAAACAGCAGGAAAAGAAAATTTGTGCGTGCAGTTACATTTCTTTTCTAATTCCCATATCAACTTTTATATTAATTAGACGTCGTTTGACTTGCTGCTAAATTGTTATCATTCATCTCGTTTCAAAATTCTACCTGCATTAACATAGAAATCCTCCAAATTAATTTATTTTATTAACTGAAAATTTTATAAGTTAGGAAATTTTTTGTATATCCCACATTTTACTAAAAAAGATGTAATATCTATAGTACTTTTTTATTATTCATCGTATAAGTAGGGTATATGTGTATCTCATTTATAGAAAAAAATTCAATGTGCAACGACATTCCATTACTCCTCGACATACTCATGCTACACATCTGCAAAATACCCAGGGATTGGTATTATTCATAGACCGCATTTTAAACGGCGATTGCAGTTTTTGCTTCCTAATGCAACAGTTAATATAAATTATTCATAGAATTAACAATAGAGAATGTATTCAGTTACATTTCTATGCCAAAATTTATTTTATTTTGAGCAGTTTCTAACCGTTATTGCTAAAATGATTTTTGTAAAAATAAAATATTAGAAACGAGAAAATGGATTTTTTTACAAAGGCACTTGCTTTTACTTCCCTATTATCTATTTGAACATTGATAATATTTAAGAAAAATTGTAATTTTCTGTTCCCTGAAGCACTAATTTTTTTTTTAAATTTTGATATTTTTGTTTTTATATGTTTTTAAATAATGTATTGCAAGTAAATATTTAAGAGTAGTTGAGTCGCCGAGTCATAAAGATTTAAAAAACATTGTACCAAATGCACATTGTCAGATACATTATTTTTTTTTTCAATAAAATTGCTACACTGTCAATTTGTTAGTCCGTGCACCAAAAAAAGAATTCAATTTACGGAAATCATATTTGTAAGTAGAATAGTGAAATACGAAAGAGAATAGAATATGAACCGGATTTTTTGATTTTTTAATTTTTGATACAATAATAAAAACAAAAAGTTTCACATTATTTTTTGTATAATATCTGCTGATTTAAAAGCACATTTTTCCCAAGGAATTGAAAGTTTTTTGATTCCGTTATCATAGAAAGTAGAAAGGCGTGTCTCCAGTCAATTGCTCACAAAGGCTTCAACAGCAGTGTTATTCACCTCCTAATGATTCTTTTATCCCTTTAAGGAACGGGCAAAATCTTTTAGCAAAATGAGAAATTATCAACTGACACCGGAATTCACAAACGAATTTTTAAGATAATTTGAATCCCTTTATTTAAGCTTTTATTATAAAGCAAAAATTTACAAACATTTTATTGGTGATTTTTGCAAGCTTGCAAATAAAATTAGGTATCCCAGACCAGGCACAGTGTGCTGGAAAGGGTTAAATCCAAAAGATGTAAAAATCACAGGAGAATAATTCTGGAAAAGTGTTCTGCTTTTTCCTAGTGCATTTATTCAACCTTTTAGCGTGTCAGTCCGGCTGTATGGGGTTTAACATTGTCATGAAGGAAAATCATTTCTCTGAACGGAAATTCGCGTCCTTTCTGCTGACACAACATCCTATTTCGTCCAACAGCTTTCAGTAATAGATAACACCCTTCGAAAATGATAAGAATGGTGCCAATTGGTTTCTCAGTCAAACTGATTTGAGAATGGCTTGCGTGGGGTAGGTTTTTAACTTGTGCACGTCGATCCGCAAACTTTCTCTGCCAGTCGTACACTTGGATTTTCTTGAGGCTTGTCTCCAAAAACTGTGTTGGAAGGAAATCTTCATAAGATTGCAGCCGCCCCACTAAAAAAATTCTATAGAAAATCGTAAGGAATTGGCCCAAAATTATTTGGGAAATCCGTAGGTATTTCGTCCATTCTACAGATATTTTAAAGAACATCTTGAAAAATTCTGCAGATATTTTTAAGGTAAAGCTAAATCTTAAAAATTTCTTCAGATTTCTATAAATTTTCGTAAGAAAGTGGAGATTTCTGCAGATAATCTTAAGATTATTTTCAGTGGGGCGGTCATTTGTGAGAAATTTGGCAATAATGTGTTGCGCAACATTGGGGCGAACATAGCACTCCAACTGAGGAACAGAGAGAGTAGCACATACCGGTACAAAGATTAGTCATGTAACATCTTCACTTGCCCTGTCTAGATATTTGAATTCCCTCGCGATGACCTTCAGATTTCCCAGCTGAAATTCAGATTCATATTTGATTTACATTAGTAAAAAGCAGAAGAGTTTGGCAGTTGTAACACCTATGAAAGAGCTGTATTGTGCTTTTTAATATTAGGATTATTTAAATAATCTTTCGTTGTGCTTTATTTCGACATATTCTGAGTAAATATACTAAGTGATAAATAAGAATTTTGGACAATTCATGATTTTAAAAATAATAACAAATTATTTTCTGTAATAATAACGAAGAATATCAAATTATTGTAATTATTCACAGCATTAATATTTTATAGTTACGTTTATTTTTTATGATAAAATTGCATACATGAAAAGAATAATACAAATCTAATTGAAAATTCAATTGAAAATAATTTGAAAATTCAACTGGATTCTTGAATAACTTTTAATTGCTTAACTTAATTTCAGAGTTTATTTTCCATTAAAACTCAACTCAAATCACATTTTAACTGATTGGTATATTAATGAGTGGGATGTTATTACATAATTATCCCAGCCTAACTAATTTTATTTCCTTATTTTAATTGCCAAAATCAACTAGAAAATTTCCTTAAAACATTTTGATTTAATTAATTTCAGAATAATTAGCAAATGGACATTTGGTCTTATCTTGAAATTTGTAGAAAATATAGTATCATTGAAAAATTGAATATTCATAGGAATTTGCTTTCAATTCAGAATGAAAAATTAAATAAAAAATGAATTAAGGATTTTCTATCAGTTGACTAGATTAATTAATTTAATAACTTTTGAATTTATCAAATAAATAGAAATTTTTGCTTTATTATAATTTAAACATTAAAGGAAAATATACTTTAAAGTTATTTTTGAAAATATATAAATTTATAGTCAGAATATTGGAATATTTTTTTATAAGTTTTACTGTACGCCAAGATTTTTCTGTTGATTATGTGATTTTTTTATGCTTAGTTTCATTTCATGATTCACTTTTTTTTTACTTTTTTTTTATTAATGTTTATAAAATAACGGAAAAAGAATTTTTTGTTTTTAGAACATTAAATGTATGCGTGACTTATAGTAAATATGAGAAACATACAAACTAAATGATTATTTATATATATTTATAAAAAGTCTTATAATTTTTTTCCGCAGCAATATTTTCCTAATTTTTATTATTGTGTAGCATATTGTTGTGCAACATATATTTATTGGAACACTTTTAATATAATTCTAAACTAGTTTCGCTATTTTAAATCAGGGGAAAATATACATTCAATAGATTTTTTTTTCTTTCCATGTAATGATTCTCTCGGAAAAAAAAAATCGCTTACAGAGAAATTTTGAAAACATATTTATAATAAAAAATGCCAAATTCATTAGATTCATTTTTTTTTACTTTAGGATTGTAGTTCTTTCGAATTTCGTTATATATCGTTCTATCTTTGTATAGATGCACTACTACAATGTGATCAGTCGTTTGCGACTTTAGACGTTTTGTTATCCAGAAAAATACACAGGTAATTATCCTGAAACTCCAGGTGTGTTAGCAGAATAGTACAAGTCATATTTCCGCGAAGATTTTTTTTCTTTGAAATCTTAGAGAGGTCTTTTAACAAAATTAAAAGAAAGAATACCTTTTGGATAACCGTGTCAAAACTAATGTAAAAAAGCATTCAAAATATAGATTATGAATAAGTGGCTTATTATAATAAACTGTATTCATTTTTATGAGAATAACAATGTATGCTCGAACAGTAATTAAGATATTTATAAAAACAGTCCCAAAATTTACCAAGATTTTTTCGTAAAATTCGCAGAGATCTTAATATATGGGCATCCTTTATAAAGATATTAATGGAAAAGGAAGTTAAAAATATTAATTTTATGAAGTGATATTTTGAACATAAAAATGCATCCAACGCCCATAGACTAAACATTGGGAAAGTGAATTCGAAAAATGAGTGCCCAGCACTCTTGCCATATATTCGTAAATGTTTATTATATCTTAAATTCTACATATAACAAACACAAAGTAAATTTTAGAATTTAGTTCAATTAAATGTTTGTACTGACATCATACATTAAAAAAAAGCATTTTAGCGAATAAATAAGCCTAATTATGACCTGCTACAGTTTCAGTGCTCAGACAGATATCCCTGCAGTACTAATTGGCAAAATTTCAAAATGTAGCAGTTTAAGTCAGAAAAGCTATCGATAGTGATATTTTAGCATGGTTTAGTGTTAAATTCATTCTGAAGGTCATTATTTTGTTGAATAATTATCAAAATTTTAAAACTACATCTTATTTATATAATTTATGTTTAACTGAAAATATGTATAAAGACTACAGTCTATAACACATTAAAAGTTACACCTTTAAATGAAAAAAAAATGTATATATAATGTTCGATTACTATTCTTTTTATTTAAAAAATAGTAATTTTTGTGTTTACTCAGCATTACTTTATTTTTAAACTATGTTTATATTAGTAGGTATGCAGCATTATAAATTTTTCAAATAAAATTGTAACGTCAAATAGTTCGTATAAAAACATATTTGACTACTTTTTTGCTTTCTTTTTTTATGTCAAAATAGATCCCAAAATACCCGGAAATTTTACTTAAGTTTCATAATAATATTTCGCATCATAATTATTATTTAGAATTTTTCAATTAATTTATTTAAGATACATCTGCGTGGTTTAAATTTAACTTATTTCACCAAAAAAATTCTGGGTTGAATTGAACTTTAATCGCATGGTAGGGTGCTCATATTAATTCCTTCCGGGCGTTTTAGTGTTATGTTATCGAAAGTTTAAATGGATTGAGTGACATTATTTACACTAAACAAATATCAAAAGTAGTACTCAATTATTTTGTTTAAAAACTATGTCTATTTAGAAAAAATACCCGTTATTTAATAATAATAATAATAATAAATGCATAACACAATTTATGATATGTATTTCGAAATGTTTGAAAAATTCCTTAAGAAACGGAAAATAAGAAAATCATGTATTAAAAAACGGAAGTGTAAGGAAAATAAAGCTAACATATATTGAACATTTAAATTTAAATATATTTTTGAGAAACATAATACAATTCTGAAAATCTTTCTGTATTTCACTTTTACTTTCAAAAAAGTTGCTCTAAGCAATAAACGTTATTGGAACAATATTTCTTAGCTTAGGTTCATCAAACTTATCACTTTTGAAAAAAAAATTAACCACAGGAAATTTTTAAAAAGTGTAAAGATTGCGAATTTTTTTTTTTTTTTTTTTTTCTTTTTTTGAGAAAATGAACTTGTAATATAATACAATATCTTATTCAAATTATTTATCTTTCTAAAAAGGATGTCAATACACATTTACCAAGTATATTTCATCATATATATATATATATATATATATATATATATATACACTGCTCAAAACAATTAAAGGATATTGCAGTTTTAGGTGGATTTTGTATCTGGGAGACTTTTTAGCTGATTGGTACACAGTCGACAGACATAGTAGGTTATATGAGAATAAATTACACATGTTTGGCAGAAAAAAATGCATTTTATTGCGCATTTGTGTACAAAAGGAAAAAACACAATTTGTGCATATGAGAAAAAAGAATAAGAAAAGGTGTTTTCTTCAAAGAAAATCATTTTCAGTAAGGGGTATGGTTTCCACGGGCGGCCAGCAATGTAGAACACCTCTGAGGCATGGACTCAATGAGACTATTAATGACGAGTTGGAGTATTCTGCCCCACTCTTCCAGAAGATATCTTTCCAGTTCTTGGAGAGTTTGCGGGGGTTATTGGCGGCCAGAAACTCGTCTTCCTAGAGCGTCCCAAACGTGCTCGATTGGATTTATGTCTGGAGAACACGCTGGCTATTCGATTCGAACGATTCCTTCCTCGAAAAGGAAATCCTCCATCATGTTTGCACGATGTGGCCTGCAGTTATCGTCCATTAAAATGAAGTTATCTCCGATTGCTGCAGCGTAAGGGACTACAATAGGTCTGAGGATCTCATCCCTATATCGGCGACCAGTCAGAGCTCCATCTCGAATGATGTAGAGGTCAGTGCGCCCGTCAATGGAGATGCCACCATACACCAACACTGCTCCACCGTCAAATCTGACACTTTCGTGCACGAACGCAGGATTATTCCTACTGCCACGGTCCCTCCAGATGAAAATTCGCCTATTATCCGGATGCACAGAAAAACGGGACTCGTCAGAAAACAGAATATTGCTCCATTCACTTCTCCTCCAGTTGACATGCTCGGTTGCCCACTCCCTGCAGTCGCGACGATGCCTTGATGTTAATCTAACACATATCATCGGTCGGCGAGCATACAGACCTACAGCACGGAGCCGGTTTCGGACAGTCTGAGTTGAAATCGTGGTGCCTGTAGCCGAGCGAAGGTGTTGTTGGAGAAGAGTAGCGTTCATGTTTCGGTGTCTCCGAGCTGTTAACGCTAAATACCGATCTTCATTGGGCGTTGTTGCCCGTCTACGACCTTGCCCTGGTCTTCGGCCTGCACATCCACTCTCCAAAAAAACGGTTCCAGATCCTGGAAATGACACTTTGTGACACTCCAATGGCTTGCGCTACTTCGGCTTGAGTTTGGCCCACTTCTAACGTACCAACAATTCTCCAAGCTTCTGAATCTGTCAAATGACTTCGCTGAGACATCTTACTCATCGAAACAAAGCAATCACTGAATGCCGATCATCCTTGTCTTCATTCTCTTTTATCCAGTTGAAAGTCAAATTTCATTCGCTGCCGCTGAAGCGACGTTTTTGACGTCGAACTCAAAATTTGCATACTTCACAGTTTGAAAACCAGAAAAAGTTACATTTGTGATTCTTTTCTGCTATTTTCGGGAAAAAAAAATCGTTTATATCTTTATTTTATGTAAAACTTCAAATATCCTTTAATTGTTTTGAGCAGTTTATATTTTTACACACATTCTTTCAGAATAATTCCTCAAACATTTTTCTAGATATTTAATAAAATGTCTCAAATCGCATTTGCCCGATCACCTTTGACCATATAGTATATATTGTACGATATAGAAGTACTCGTAAGCTATACACCATTTCGTGCATTTTAATTTACACTGCTCATTTTATTTTACATCCCAAACATTATTATTTGAATTTGATATTTCTTTTTATCCCTTACTGTCCTTGTGATCAAATCGCAGTTGGTAAATACAAAGTGGAATACATTCCCATAATCCTACAGTTAAAAAATAAATAAAATAACAAATAACAAATAAGAAATAAATATTTTCAGAATTTGACAAATTGTCTGCAATTGAATGTGTCCGGTCATTATTGACAATAAATATACATTGACTAGTAAATAAAACTTGCAAATCATAGATTTTTCTTTTTCAAAGATCTTTGTACTATGAGTCATGATACATTGAATTTTTTTGCAAGGTGCTTTTTAATGTAAAAACTTGGTATTTAACACACCTATATAAAAAAATAAAAATTATAATATGAATAATTTTATCTGTCCCAAAAAAAAAACGATCGATTAAGTTTACACATAATCTAATCTCTTAAATTCTATTTTATATCTAATGTTACTATAGAATTAAGTACGATTTCGTAAAATAATTATTAACCTACGCTAAAAGTATCTATATATATATATTACGCTAATGTATGTAGCATAAAAATCATGGTTAATTCTTAATTGATTAATGGCAACGCCCAAATGTATTCAGGACGAGGTAAATTGGGTTTATTTACATTTTATTCTTTCGTTGCAATACATAACACAAATTTATTCTTCTGTTATAAATGGATTATACTATTCAAAATATCGCTGATGCATCTTACATACAGATTCTATAAAATGTAAATTGGTGGAGTTCAGATAATTGTGATTGGTGAACATGCAATTTTTTTAATTGCTTTTAAAATAGAAATTAAATTGGTTGATTGTTCTGAGTTTGCATATTTAGAATTTAATCTGTTTAATGCAATTTTCTGTTATTATTAAAATTTTCTATCAAATTTAATGATTAATACCTGTACAGTTAACATAAATATTACATATCATTACTCACTCATCGATAAATGGATCTATATTATTCATAATGTCACTGATGCATGCTACATACAGAATCTATAAAGTGAAATTTGTGGAGTTGAGATAATTATCTCCGGTGAACATGTAAATTATTCTTAATTGTTTATTAAATAGAAATAAAACTGGTTGAATGTTCTAAGTTTGCATGTTTAAATTTTAATCTGTTTAATGCAATTTTCTGTTATTATTGCATTTTATATTAAATTTCCAGCCTGTGTATACTTCTACCAGATGTACGTATCTAGCAGTCTTAATAAAAAATTTGGAATCCTCTTTGGTTATTTCAATATCAAAGAAATATATTTCCTTAGTTTGGGTGTACTTTCTAGCATTTGCAACACAGTTAATTATTGTTAAGATAAACTTCAGATTGTAATGAAGTAAAATTTGAAATTGCAATAAATCGTAGAAAATTCTTTTATATTTAGTACGGAATTTATCCCGTTGTAAAAAAATGGTGAAATTAACCTCTTCAATCCCGATGTCGCCTTTAGGAAACACTAAAGAATTCCTTTAAAATTAATTTAATTTCTTCCAGAATTGTTAAAACTAACTTCCAGATCGTTTTAATAAATATGTAGATATCTTAGAATTCGATATATAAACTCATACATCTTTGGAGATGTTCTATAAACAGTGTAGCGATCTCATGTCAGTTGATCATTATAAAACGAGTTACTAGCTGAGAGTAACTGGCTTGGTCTTTTGCTTGATGCCAACGTTCTCGCCTCCTGATCAAGAGATCCCTAGATCGAATACAACCGGCCCGAATCCACTCATTCTCTTTATTGTTGACCAGGACAAGCACACAACTTTCTACAACAACCATGACAGCAATCAACTCACCTCATAATCAAGAGATGTGCAGCACCAAACAAATCGCACACCGCCCGCAAAGCCTGTCATTTACATATCATACAATGCGTATGACAGCATTCATTCACGAGTGAATATCGCTCGTCAGACATCAGCAATACGTCTTTCTCACGAAGGACACACTGCTGTAGCGATCTCATCATCTTTGATCACTATAAAGCGAGTTACTAGCTGAGAATAACTGGCTTGGCCTTTTGCTTGACGCTATAGTTCTCGCCTCCTGATCATGAGATCCCTAGATTGAAAACAAACGGCGCCAATCAACTCATTCTCCGCAACATTTTAAACGGATTTTTGCAGTCCTACGTAATATTCGTCTTGGGACTGAAGAGGTTATTGTTATTCTGTTTAGACCTTTCATAATTTTGAAAAACCAAATTAAAACGGTTGAATCCTTAAGTTATAATAAAGAAAAAATTGAAATTAAACGTTGCATCATTCTTAGGATTGTAAAGATTTGCATTTATGTATAATAATATTTGGTTTTTTAAATACAGTTTTATTGCTTGTAGTTGCAAATTTATTCCATTTTAATAGCTCTACTTGCAAACACTTTCATTTATATTTATTCTTAAAATAAATTTTACTTAAGTCTAAAAATCTTTGTGTTATCCAATATTGCTATTCATAATTACTGCAAAATATGTAAAACATATATATGTAAAACACAAATATATAAAACATAAATATGTAAAACAGAGACAGAGTTATCATCAAACAAAATAAATGGTAAAGATATCAATTATAAATATCACATTTTCTAAGCACTGATAAAAAATTTTTAATAATTATGACATACTAGCCATTAAATAAATATCACTGTTGTTTACATATCAAATTTACCGACTTTCATTTAGGAACTTAAATCAACATCCACTATTTCTGTTTGTTGTTTAAATAAGATAGTTTGATTACATATCGTTGTTTTAGAGAGTATACTGTAAATAAATGTTTCGAAAGTGTCCATGTAAATAGACAGTCATTAAATAAACTAAGCTCTCCAAATTCAATTTTCAGATGTTATGTATAAGTGTGGTTTTCGATATTTCTGCATTTCGCTATGATTAATTAGACAAAAGTTAAATATAAAATTTAAACAGCTGGGTGTTTTCTTGAAATTAAAATAAAAGATACGTAAACTGTTTTAATTTATTTACGATTTGGCATTGTTTGAATTTACTTCAAAATAAGAGAATTTGTTTAGTACAGAAACGTTTAAAGAGTTAATCAAAATTTATATTTTATACAGGCGATTTGAAAATGCCGTTTTGCAGATTTTTTTTAATATAGTTTTTAAAACAATATTTCACAATAAAGAATATAAAAAAAATAATATTGAAAAAAATCAGAAGGATACTGTTCATAAAGTTCTAATATTTTGTGTTTATTCGAAGAAGAGTTACATAATACACAGTTCAAATCCTCAAACACAGAATTAAACCCGTTTTAAAATACTTTTTGTCACAATATTAATAAAACACTATTGAGTTGTGAATTAGAAAATATCATGTACAATACGTTTTTTGTGTTGTGATTGTGTTCTTAATAAGTTGAAAAAGTTTTCCTCTCTAAAAATGTGTTCTTAATACTTTGCAAAAATATTGCCTTTTATAAGTTTGTTCTAAAAATAGTGTACTGAATTGTGTTTAAATAGTGTTGTGAATAGTGTTGATGAAAATATATTCTTACAATAGTGTTATGTTGCATAACATTTTGTAATCAAATTAAGAACACATTGAAAACACAACACAATTTAGAACACTATAAAAGAACACATGTAAAACATTTTCAAACACTTTCTAGAAGGCGCCTTTAAACTTACGCAATTTAAAAAGGATATAAAATGCAATTTTTATTTTTAACAAAAGAATTATAAGGATTACTCAGGGAATTGACTAATTTTACCAATAAATATCAATAACTGCATTGCTAGAAAAAATATGTTATATTTTACAACAGTTTTTGCACAAGCTTTTTATTTACACAACACATTCACAACATCTTCAGAACATGATTACAAACTATTTTAGTTAAAAGTGTTAATTATATTATTCAGTTATTGTTGCAGAAGTGTTTCACCAATTTACAGTGTAGGTTGCATATTTATAAAGTGGAGCTATCTGTTTAAAATTTGTATTGAAAATGACAAAAGTTTTAATGCACCACAATTATTTTATTCTCTATTAAGTAAGCGCAAACTTTTACTACATTTGTAATTGACCAAATTGAGTCATAATTTTAAAAAGAAAGAGCAATCTATTTAATAAGGAAGTCCTTTTTTTGAAATGGCAAAGAGTATTTTTTATTGTAATTGAAAGTAGTGCATAAATATTTAAAACGTAGAACTCTTGAGAATCAAATGTTTTCTGCATCTGTAAAATTTTAAAGGTCTTACATAGCAAAATATTTTGTCAAAAAGATGGAATTAAATGTATAAATATTGAACTGGTGTCTGAAAATTTAAATATAAATGAAACATAACCATATCTTGGGTTCTCCCGCTGATCCCCCCCCCCCCCAAAAAAATAGAAAGAAATAGAAACTTTAGAAATGGCATTAAAACATCCGAAAAGTATATTGGTTTGAATGATTTAGTAATATTTTAGTAACTGCTTTAAAGTACAAGATTCCGTTTCACATTAGCCCCACCAGTGGCTATTCTGTCTCCGAAACTAATAGACGGCACGTGGTGGTTTCTAGCCTAATTACGGCCGTCGGCCTGACCGTTCGGAGTTTTCCATTGTTTTTTTACGAACCTTGGATTTCTTTGCGTAAATATGGGTTAGGTTTCCATAGAAAGACCCCCCCCCCCACGGAAAACATCCCCTAAGACCTATATCCCTAGTGTAGATCATTATCCCACATAACTACAAACGATCCGTTTCACATTAGCACCGACGTTGCTCGATTCAAACATGTTCCTTACGGCAAAAATAGGCATATCTCGAAAATGCATTATATCCCTCTACGTAATTAAGATATTTATTACGTTTTAAAAATAAACTGTTTTAGCATTTTTACAAAATTTACAGTGTAAAAAAATAAAGTAGTGCACATTTGTTTGAGGCCAAAAAATTCAAATGGCTAAGAGTAATTGCTAATCCTAAGAAATCGAAATATGATGATTAGAAAATGGGTCATTAGCTTCTATATGAATTGGTTATCAAACTTTAATTTTTATTTTAGAAATATGTAAAAAATGCATTTAAAAAAAGCTACAAAGTTCAGTCATTATGATAACATAATTTATGCTGCTATAAGTTAGTTTAGCTTATTATAATATGAAAAATACATATTATTTCTAACTTATATTTATATAAAAGGGTGATTTTCTCCAAATAAGCCAAAATAAGAGTTATGAGGGAGTCGTGATTCCTAACAAAGTTTACTTTTTTTACCATTATCTGAATTCAGATTAGTCTTAGTGGATTTTAACTATATGTAAATAATTTTAAATCAGTAACAATAATTATTTTTAAATATTCCCCTTTACTTAGTAGAAGCTGATGAGGTAGTGAGGTGGCTCTAAGCCTGCTTAATCACTTTCTCATCAGACTCTCCTGAATTCAGATAAATATTTAAAAATATTAATTTTAACTTATTTATAATTATTTAGGCATAGTTAAAGCCCACTAATCCTAATCTCAATTTAGATAATGGTAAAAAAATGAAATGGGCATTTTGTTAAAATTCTTCACACTCTCATAGTCACTTCTTTATAACTCTTATTTGGGCCTTTTTAATAAAAATATGTACAAAATTAATACATTTCAAGTTTTGTTAAGACTATAATTATATCAATAATGAAATTTTATATGATTTTCAGATATCTAGTGAACACCAAAATGCCACAGCGGATTACGACAATTTGTTGCAAATTTAATACACATAATTATTTTTTTTCGCTCTATAGAAATAAAATCATAAGTAACATAATTTTTTTTTGTTGTATCTCAACATGTGATGAGTCTAATGGAAATCTGTGAAAAATGTTAAAGAATTATTTTTCAGTAGATAAGATTCAATTTTGTACTTGTAATAAGAGCACATATTGTTATAATATACTTTATATATATATATATACATATTTTACTACAAGTGAAAATGCCCGATATAGGATCATGGATAGAAATCGTGGTTGAATCAATTGAAATTCATAGTAAAATACTTAAAAATATATTTTTAACGGAAAGATATCTTCTATTCATCGCTCATTAGAAAAGCAAACCACAAACATTAAATTTTGTATATGATTAAAGTTTGTGCTTCTGGTCTTTTGCCAACAATCTTGTAATCTGATGTGAATGAGATGAGAAATCAAAGGGGATATTACCTATTTAGCTTAACTGGTAACAGAGGAACAGATATGGTGCAAACCTCAGTGACTGGCATCTTACACATTTTTTATTATACAAATCACTATTACAAAATTTTAAATATATTTTACTCTTTTTTTTAAATTCTTGAATGCATAGAGAAAAGGGCTATATTTATATAGCTTTATCATAATTTTTCTAATTTATGACTTCTTTTCACCTCACAATATACCAGTAATATGTTATTACTCGTTCACCTCCCCTATTCTCTTTGAAACTATTTTATAATTATCAGTGTCTAAAAATAATTTTCTTTCTTTCTTTTTATACGCTTGCAGTGGCATACTCATACTATTATTCATTTATTAATTGTATACATGAAGGATTCAATACGTCAATAAAATACCAATACATGAAATAAATTTATATCAAGTAACTTGTAAAATAATTAGTTGTCATTTAAAAGTATGTTTAATGGTTTTAATAAAAGCATATAAAAAACAAATGAAAACAATAAAAGTTACAGGTTATTTGGCTGAAATAAACAAAGAAAAAATAACTCTGAAAAAAAAAATAAATGCTTGATTGGATCAGAAATGATGACGATATCAAAATACAACTTCCTCCTTCCAGACGTATCTTACGATATCATTTTCTGGACCCGCCACTCCTTCTAAAGTGATAAAGTTATAGGGTAAAGTGGGGACAGACGCTGCGGTAGAATAGATGCCGCAAATATTGTCTAATTGACACTAGTGCTCCCTCGAATAAATTAGAAGTTAATTGTGTTCATCCATACTGTGTGTTGCGTTGTATGCGTTTCCACTGTTTAATTATCAACATTTGTATATTTATACCAGAATTTATACTTCAAACCTGCGTGGTCACTTTAGACCACAGATTTTTCGCGTATATGGGTGCTACAAATGCTCTCGGCACCAGCATTTTGAACTATTTTTATTCGCCTTACATAATGCTCGAGTAACTGTAAGATATTAGTGGTACCAAGAATATTTGCTGAAGGGCATCTCACAATACTAATGGTGAGATGGAGTCAGCTTTTGAGTACGAAATGTTAAAATAAACAAAATTTAAATATGGATGCTATAGGCGTTTATAACATTAATTTCTAGACAGACTTTTTTATTGAAGTTTTATAAATGAATCTAAAAAGTGAATGATTTCATTTTATGTCTGGCTTGTATAATGGATGGGTTTTTATCCGACATTGCGTCATCACACTGTGTTTTAATGTATTTACGTGTGAAAGCATTCTTACGTACCTATCAAACTTAATAAAAACATGACGTACATATTCTAGAAGTATTTTGAAAAATTTTTGAGGTATTTACAGAAGTATAGTAAATATATATAGATATCATTTCATTTATGCACACAGTAGCATCAACTGTACTGTATTATACAGGGTGATTCCAATTTTTTTTTACAATAAAAGAGGGGTGATAGTACACATCAAGACAAACAATATTAAATAGGAGACTAAGGGTCCCAAATGTTTTCCAAAGGAGATAGCCGCCATTAAAGTTTAGGGTCCAGAATTTCAAATAAACATTAAAAATGGAAAAATCGGTCGATTGATTTGCGGTTTTCACTAAAATGATTCTTTATGTCGGCATTTTCTTGAAATTGAATTATAAAGATAAATTTCAAAAAATGCCGATAGAGGGCGCTTTAGACTTTGGAGTAACGAAAAACTGTTTTTTGCCGGTATTTTTTGAATCTCATTAAATGTTTTCTTAAGCTTAGACTCAAACTTAAATTTTGAGCTCAAAATCTGAAAATAGGAGTGGTTAAGTAGCACAAACTGAACTGTGTTCAGAGGGTTCAAATTTCAAATGATTATAAAAAACGGCAAAATTGGTTCATTGATTTGCGGTTTTCACTAAAACTATTCTTTATGTCGGTATTTTCTTTAAAAAAATTATAAAGATAAATTTTAAAAAATGTCGATAGAGGGCGCTTTAGACTTTGGAGTACGGAACAACTAATTTTTGCCGTTATTTTTTGCATCTCATTAAATGTTTTCGGAAGCTTAGACTTTGAGCTCAAAATCTGAATAGTAGGGAGTAGTTAAGTAGCACAAACTTAACTGTGTTTATGGAGGGGGGGGGGTGTTCAATATTAAAGTAATTATAGAAAATGGAAAAAATTGTCGATTCGTTTGCGGTTTAAAATAAAACTTTTCTTTAAGTCAGTATCTTCTTGAAAATGAATTTTAAAGATAAATTTCAAAAAATTCCATTAGAGGGCGCCTTAAACTTTAGAGTAACCAACAATTAATTTTAATCATTTTTTTTTTGTTCTAATTAAATGCTTGCAAAAACTTTTTAAATGTTTTCGGAAGCTTAGATTTAAACTTAAATTTTGAGCTCAAAAATTGGATAATTAGGAATAGTTAAGTAGCGCAAATTGAAGTGTCTTCGGGATTTGAAATTTAACCCTCCCCCCTCCTCGAACACAATTCAATTTTTCGCTACTTAAACACTTCAAACGATTCAGAATTTGAGCCTAAAATTTAAGTTTATGCGTTTGAAAGCATTTAATGAGATTAAAAAAATAACAGTCAAAAATAATTGTACGCTACTCCAAAGTCTATGGCACCCTCTATCGGCATATTGTGAAATTTATCTTTAAAATTTATTTTCAAGAAAATGCTATTTTAGAAATTAGTTTTAGTGAAAACCGCAAACGAATCGGCCAATTTTTCCGTTTTTTATAATCATTTGAAATTTGAACCCTCTGAACACAGTTCAGTTTGTCTACATAACCACTCCCAACTATTCAAATTTTGAGCTCAAAATTTAAGTTTAAGTCTAAGCTTACGAAAGCATTTAATAAGATGCAAAAAATAACGCAAAAGAGGAGTTGTTCGTTACTCCTAAGTCTAAAGCGCCCTCTATCGGCATTTTTTGAAAATTATCTTTATAATTTATTTTTAAGAAAATACAGACATAAAGAATAATTTTAGTGAAAATCGCAAATCAATTGACCAATTTCTCCGTTTTTTATAATCATATGGAATTTGAATCTCCCCACAGTTCAGTTTGTGCTACTTAACCATTCCCACTTTCAGATTTTGAGCTCAAAATTTAAGTTTTAGTCTAAGCTTACGAAAACATTTAATATGATGCAAAAAATACCGGCAAAAAATAGTTTTTCGTTACTCCAAAGTCTAAAGCGCCCTCTATCGGCATTTTTTGAAATTTATCTTTATAATTTAATTTTAAGAAAATGCCGACATAAAGAATAATTTTAGTGAAAACCGCCAATCAATCGATCGATTTTTCCATTTTTTATGTTTATTTGAAATTTTGGACCCTAAATTTTAATGGCGGCTATCTCCTTTGGAAAACGTTTGTGACCCCTAGTCTGCTATTTAATATTGTTTGTCTTGATGTGCACTATCACCCCTCTTTTATTGTAAAAAAAATTTGGAATCACCCTGTATATAACATTATGGCATATGAAAAGTAATTGCAAGAATTCGTTATCATGGACTGTATAATAATTATACGTTATAATTATTTTAATGTTTTCCAAAATATCTCATTTAAGATAATTGCTATATTTAAGATATTTATTGCATAATTTTAATTGCATTCTACCTTTGCACTCTGAGAATAATTAATAAAAAAATAATTCGCTTCAAAATTGCTTAACATTTTAAAATACAGTTTTAAATAATCACATGAAAAATAAATGTTCTAATAATTTTTTCTTTTTAAAAATTTCCTTGGATATTTTATTTCAAGAAACAAATACTTTTTAAAACACAACATTCTTTTTCAGAGAAAATAAAAGGAATACCAGGTGAATATTAAACAATAAAAATTCTTAAACCTACATTATTCTCATCATAAAGAATAAAAGTTGGGTAAAAAATAAAAGTAATTCTTTTAAAATACTTATTATAATTAAAGTGCATTTTTGCTTAGTCATGTATTTTTCTTTAATAATCTTTAGTTAAAAGGGAATTTATTTTGATAAAATTGGAGAAAAATTAAAGGTAGATTATTAAAGCTCCTTTCACAAACCTTTTTTTATGTACTAAAAATTTAAAAGTAAAATTAAACTAATATTTCTTTATGAACAAAAGAATTTTACTTTTAACTGTAAAGTACGTGGTGTTGATTTTTTTCTTTTACTCTGCATGCATATTTATTTTAAAAAAAAAATTAATATTTTAAAATTGTATTTTAGATTTAATTGTATTTTAGATTTTTTTACATTAATAAAGATGTAAATGATCACTAAAAGAAATTTATGAACTCATTATTATTATTATTATTATTATTATTATTATTATTATTATTATTATTATTATTATTATTATTATTATTATTATTATTATTATTATTATTATTACCTTTACATAACAGTAACTTTAAACAATTTATGTTATATTTTTATTTTGTTTTATTTTATTTTATTTTTTAAGCCCAAGACACTGATTTTTTTCCTTTGACATTATTTCTTACTGCTTAAAAAGGTGTAATGAAAATTTAAAAAATCCCTGTCGGCTGGGCCTATAGGCGGAGGTAGATTTCGAAGAGTGCTCATTTCAACCAATATATATATATATATATATATATATATATGATTAGAGATAAACCCAGTTTAATAACTTCATTTGGCCGTTTATGAAAAGTTTTTAATTTCATTTTTCTGAAAAACTGGTTTTATCAGAATCATCTTAAGAAAAATTCAGCTCAAATGCCCATTTTGACAACATATTTTGAAATAAATTCTGAATTTATTTTAAAAAATCGACCAAAACAGTACATACTACAGTTCCTAAATAACAAGAAACTGTCAGTTGAATGCATTTGAGAAAAAAATTGAATTTAAAAATGAGTCATAAAATAACCGATTTGTTGCTTGAATACATCCTTAATTCTTTAACCATGATTGCTGCGGAAAATTTTGTGCGAAATACTCACTTTGACAGCATTTTTAAAAATATATTCTATCTTTATCAAAAAACTGGCCAATGCGTCACAGTATATAGTTCCTAAATAAGAGGATCTGTAAATTGGATGTGTTTGAGAGCAAAAATGGATTTTAAAACGAGTCATAAAAAACGCAATTTGCTATGCAAAAACTTCCTTAAGTTTCAAATCACGAAGACTTCGGGAAATTCTGTTCAAAATACCCTTTTTGGTAGCCTGTTTCTAAATATATTCTGTCTTTATCAAAAAAACCGATCAATGCATCACATTATATAGTTCCTAAATAAGAGGATCTGTAAATTGGGTGCGTTTGAGAGCAAAAATGGATATTAAAACGAGTCAGAAAAAAACGCAATTTCTTATTTGAACTTAAATTTTCATTCCCGATGACTTTTGGAAATTCTGTTCAAAATACCCTTTTTGGTAGCCTTTTTTGAAATATATTCTGTCTTTATCAGAAAATTGACCAGTGTGTCACTGTATACAGTTTCTAAATAAGAGGATCTACCATTTGGATGCGTTTAAAATCAAAAATGAATTTAAAAATGGGTCAGAATATAAGCAGTTTGGATTTGAGGTTTCTTCTCCAACTCCTACTTTTGTTTAATTTTTTTTTGCTATACGAATTTTTCCTATGAAAAACTTGTCAATATAAAAGTTGTAGATATTTTTGAGAAGATGTAAAATAAATTTAATCAGATTTGATATCGTAAAAATTGACCGAGTTATGGAGTTTTCTCTTTTTTCAGCGCCCTTTTTCTTTTCGTTTTTAATTTTTTTCATGGGTAAAAGTTGATCCAATCAAAAACTTGTAATTACAAAAGTTTTAGATAATTTTAAGAACATTTACAAAAAATTTAGTTGGACTTGATATCTTGAAAATTGACGAAGTTATGAATTTTTTTCTCTCAAAAACCCTGTTTTTTTCGCCCCTTGAGCCCACTTCTAAATTTATCAAAAATTTGTCATGCATAAACTTTTGGCCTATTTTTAAGAAGTAATATAAACTTTAAACCGATTCGATATCTACTTTAATAAAGAAGTTATGGCGTTTTTTCGGTTTTCACAAAAACGCCCCCTATTCCGACCCCCTTGGTCTGATTTTGCCCATTAACGAACTTAGCCCAGATTTTATCCCGTTTGATTTTATGTACCAGTTTGGTGGCGATTGGTGAAGAATTATAGAAGTTATCGTGTCCATAAAAAAGTGAGATATATATATAGATAGATATATATATATATAAACTGGTGCGATTGCAATAGGTAGTATTTCATACGAAATCTACTTAAAAAAAAGTATAAAGATTATTTTGTTTATATGTTTCAGCTTATCACAGAACCATTTTCAAAACAAATTAAAAATGATATTCCAAAGTTGAAATGTCTGCATTGAACTAAATCGGACAATCAGTTTTGCATGCGCTGCCCTTCGTATTATATTTTTTGAGCCACTCGTGCCAAGGTTCCGGTATAGTTATTTTTAATTTATACTTTGATTCGAATTAAACTGCAACGCCATTATTCCATTTTTCATATGAAGAACGCTATTTTTTATTTTACTTGGATTTTAAATTTCTATTTTTTGAAACCTTTGAGCAACTCGTGCAATAATTTTGGTAGGTTGAATGATATCGTATTGTTACAAATGGCATTTTTAATCAAAACAATATTATCCATCCATTATAAGAGAAACAATAGATATTATAAAACATAAAATTCCATGTGTAACAATAAAAATCATTCAACCTACCAAACTGTGGCATGGGTTGCACAATGGTATTAAAAAATATTTTAGATTTTCATTTTAGTGCAAATTAAAGTAAAAAATCAAAATAAATGTACCAGAACTCTAAAAAAAATCGAAATTAAAATACAAGTAAAAGGGTAAAAAAACCTACTTGGATGTACCAATTTGAAAACTTTCTTCTATCTCATACGTACATTTTAATAATTAAAAAAATATTTACACAGTTTAATGCTTTAAGATAATATGGCAGAATTAAAAAATGAACGCAATGAAATTAAGTAAAGAAAAAGGCTTAGCGCGAAATCAACTTGAATATAACTAGCCAAACCTAGTAATTAAACTATTTTTTAAAAAGTATTAAATCTAATAATATAGAGTTACATACAGGGTGTCCAGCAAATAACACCCTGGTTTTAAAATTAAATTTCTCAAAAAATAAGATCGACAGAACTATGCGATAAACGGTTTGTTTATTAGGTAAGCTGTGAAAATCTTATGCAGAAGTTTCGAACGGTGAATATTTTGAAAAGATTGTGTTCTGATTGCAAAAAATGCTTTGATTTGACATTTTTCTTGTTTTAGATTGCTTGCAGAGATAGAGTTTTTCGGCTTACAGTGCTATATTTTAACGATTTTTCGAATTAAATTTCTTGAATTTCGAAATTTTAAAAATTTAATTCCAAAAATCTTTAAACTATGGCAATTTAAGCCGAAAAACTTATTCACCGCAAACAATCTAAAACAAGAAAAATGTCAAATCAAAGCATTCTTTGCAATCAGAACACAATCTTTTCCAAAGATTCACCGTTCGAAACTTCTGTATAAGATTTTTACAGCTCACCTAATAAAGAGACCGTTTACCGCATAGTTCTATCAATTTTTGTTTTTGAGAAATTTAAATTTGAAATCAGCATGTTATTTGCTGGACACCCTGTATATGATACATACTATGCTCACGTAAAACAATTAATATCATTAAATACTACATTGAAATATTATGATTAAATTATTTTGTAGTTAATTTCCTTACATATTTTATTTCATAACAATTACTCGCATCTTTGCTAATTTTTAGCTCACAGGCTATCATAGCCTGAGAGCTTATGTGCCCGTCCGTTCTGTATGTACGTTCGTTCGTACGTTCGTGTGTAACGCGATAACTCATGATAAAAATATCCGATCCACTTGAAATTTTGTATGTAGGTATATCCTGACAAGGCGCTTCCGTGATTAGTTTTTGGAGTTCATTCGATATGTATAAGAGGGGGGAACGGGGTGCTCATGCCCCTCCCCTTGGTTGATATAAATGAGATTTTCATGCAGAATTAAGTTTTCGTTCAAAATTTAGATTAGGATCATTCTGAAGAGGCGATTCCGTGACTGTTATTAGGTTTTCATTGAATGAGTATAAATAGGGGGAACAGGGGTTCTAATGCTCCCCCTCTTAATTTATATAAATTTGGTATTTCAAGCAGAATTTTCAGATTTCGTTCAAATCTCTGAATAGTTTTGGAAGTTTAATTGTTAAATATAAAAGAGGGGGATAACTCCTTTTAAATTATATAAATGCTAAATGGGTTTTTATTAAGAATTATCTCATTTGTTCTGAATTTTGGATATAGATTTTTTTTTTTGATAAAGCATGTATTTGATAGTATAGGAGGTTCAATGATTAAGTATAAAAAAGAGGGGAGGGGAGAGCTGTATCTCCTTCTTAATTTTTTTTCGAACGGAATTAACCCTTGAAAATATAAGGCTTTAATGTACAATAAGTATTTGTAGCCTGTGAGCTCAAAGCCATCAGTTTAAATGGACAGTATTCTTTTTTATTTGTTTAGTTGCTGCTAATCTTGCAAAGCAATTTATGTAATATCCATACCGACAACTACTAGTTTACATGGAATTGATAATTGTATATCATTACAAATTGACTTTGATCCTTTTTTTTTTCCTTTTATTAATTTGTTTTGAATTATTCGTAGAAATTGCAATTTGCAAAAGAAAGTATCTGTTATTACATTGAAAGCATAATTTATTACTTCATTAAACTGTTTTTGTTTTATTATAATAATAATAAGTCTACGTTTTCGTTTATTTAAAGAAAGGATTCAAGATTACAAGCATGTATAAACGTAAAAAAATGAAACTTCATTTAATTTTCTAATTAACTGCCCTTTCCTTTACAAAGTTTTTGAAAGCTTTCCTTTTATAAAATAAAAAAAAAACGAATTTTATATTTAAAAAAGATTGGGTAGAACTACTATATAATGTCTTTAAAAATGTTATTTGAACTCTAGAGAACTAATTAAACTTTTCATGAAAATGGCAGAAAAAATATCATATCCCAAAGCAAATAATTATAGATTATTAAAATAAATAAAAGTATGAAAATCTTAAGTAACATCGGAGACATTTTAAAAGCATGTATGTACTTAAAATTTCCATTTTTTTTTCTCAGAAAAATCACCAAAATGAAGTAATGATAATATACATATATATTTTTTTTAATGTAAGAGAATATAATATATTTCCATGTACCTCTTTTGCATAAAATCTTGTAAAATAATACTTTTAAAGACTTTATAAAGTTTATATCACCAGAAAAAAAATTAAAAAAATGTTATTTAAAAAAATACAGCGGTTATTTGTAAAATTACATTTTCAAAGTCTAAAATTTTAGACTTATAAAGATATTCTGTATTTAAAAAATAATAATAATGAACATTATTTTTATAATAAAGAAAACGTGGTTTATGTAATAAAATAGTCCTAGTTTTGCAATTTTCGGTACTGCAATTTTTTTAATTTCTAAACATCACATATTTTCAATTTTTACACAGTCATTAGAGAAAAAAATGTACTTTTAAATGCAATTTGTTTGAAAGCTGTATCTCAATTTGTTTTTAAGTCTCTTAGTTTTTTTTAATACTTTTTCTTTTGTCACCATGACAACATAAGTATTTCATTTCTGGACATTAATCATGAACCAATCAGAAAGCGATTAAGTTTCGGAATTCAACCAATAAAATGATTAATATATACTTCACATTTACCAATTGTTTACCGAGGAAAATAACTATTTTCGAAATAGTTAATAGTAATATTTAAGCCCTTAAACTTTAGATTATGTATCCCAGGAGGGAGAGAGTGCTATTCGTGCAATGTAAAGTAGTGATGTTAACCCATGAGAAATTTTCCTCATTTTAGGAGAAAAAAATTCTCAGTGAAAAAGGAAATTTTTGTGGGATTTTTTTTCTTGTATGATTTTTAAAACCGTGTTCAGCTTAGAAGATTTAAAATACTTTACTGTAAGTGACTGAAATAAACGTTCTCAATCACAATCGTAATGCATAAGGAAGACAAACCTCGTTCTGGGTCATCTAATTTAATCTTAACGGTGTACTTCTCTTCTTATTATGAAGTGACGGTAATTCTTACAGCCGCAAAGTAATCCTGAGAGTTGCGTAACTCTAGGAAGCTACAACAAATGTATGGTATCCTGGTGTTAACTGATGCTCGCTGCAATGCATATTATATCTCAAATCTTTTTTTTTTTATGCAAAATGCAACATTTTGCAAATGACGGAGGTGTGCAATGTTGTTTGTCATATTTTCTGAAAAAAAATATTTTATATTAAGAACTCTGAAAATTATAATGGAAAAACTTGGAAAAATTTGAGATCATTTTTATAAAAACCTTAATTACTCTGCGAGTGTGCATGCTATTTGCATAAAAATGAACACAGTGTATTACAATAAAGCATTCAATCATAATCTAGAGTTTGAGCGCTTTTGCTACATTAGTTTTGACAGGGTTTTTCAAAAGATATTCATTCTTTTTTAATTTGTTGACGGTCCCCTATGGCGTTTCGGTAAAAAGTCTTTACGGAGATGTATGACGTATACTATTATATTTATACACTATATTGCCATTGATTATGGGACACTTGCGATTTTAGACATTTTACTAAATATCTAGAAAAATACATGAGGATTCATCTCGAAACTCTTAGTGTATAAATATAACAGTCATACATCTCCGTGAAGATTTTTTACCGAAACGCCATAGGGGACCGTCTACAAATTAAAAAAGAATGAATATCTTTTGAATAACCCTGTCAAAACTAATGTAGCAAAAGCGCTCAAACTCTAGATTATGATTGAATGCCTTATTGAAATACACTGTGTTCATTTTTATGCAAATAGCATGCACACTCGCAGAGTAATTAAGGTTTTTATAAAAATGGTCCCAAATTTTTCCAAGTTTTTCCATTATAATTTTCAGAGTTCTTAATATAAAATAATATTTTTTTCAGAAAATATGACAAACAACATTGCACACAGTACCCTGTAATCAGAATTAAAAAATAATAAAAACTGTATAAAAAATGAGAAGGTTTACTATTTAATTTTTTACTGCGCATGCGTCAAAGATATCAAAATTTCATTTGCATATTATGTTAGCTAAATGTATAGAGCAACTTTTGTAAAAGTCTCAAAATCATAGCTTGAAAATTCTGAAAGTAATCGTCTATAGAAAAAGGACAAAATCCGTTGTTTCCAAAATGAAGCAAAAAAAAGAGGGATTTTATCCAAATGCAGTAGTACATCCCATATTGTGTATTCTATATTGACACTAATCAATGAATATATGGATACAACCCCTCTTGTTTTTGCTTCATTTTGAGAATAACGGATTTTCGACTTATTCAATTGACGATTATTGTCAGAATTTTCAAGTTATGATTTTGTGACTTTCACAAAAGTTGCTCTATACATTTAGCTAACATAATATGCAAATGAAATTTTGATATCGTTGACGCATGCGCTGTAAAAAATTATTTCGTAAACCAACTCATTTTTTATACAATTTTCATTTTTTTAAAATTCTGATTACAGGGTACTGTGTGCAATGTTGTTTGTCATATTTTCTGAAAAAAATAATATTTTATATTAAGAACTCTGAAAATTATAAGGAAAAAACTTGGAAAAATTTGGGATCATTTTTATAAAAACCTTAATTACTCTGCGAGTATGCATGCTATTTGCATAAAAATGAACAAGGCGTATTACAATAAGGCATTCAATCACAATCTAGAGTTTGAGCGCTTTTGCTACATTAGTTTTGACAGGGTTATTCAAAAGATATTCATTCTTTTTTAATTTGTTGACGGTCCCCTTTGGAGTTTCTTGAAAAAATCTTCACGGAGATGTATGACTTATACTATTATATTTATACACTAAGAGTTTCGAGATGATTCCTCATGTATTTTTTTAGATATTTAGTAAAATGTCTAAAATCGCAAGTGTCCCATAATCAATGGCAATATAGTGTACACTAAGAGTTTCGAGATGATTCCTCATGTATTTTTCTAGATATTTAGTAAAATGTCTAAAATCGCAAGTGTCCCATAATCAATGGCAATATAGTGTATAAATTATGTGGCAAAAATATATTATATAAAAGTTAAATATAAAAATTATATTAAGGGACATTCTAAAAGTAAAATGAGATGAAATTTACCGAAAAATAATTTAAAGTTTGAATTAATCTATTAAACTGATTTATATGTAAACATGGAATTTTGAACATTGGTTAAATATATTTTGTTTTATAATGCGTTGTCATTAGAATTTAATTAGTCTGTTATGGAATTTGCATATAGTAAAAATTAAAAGAATTCTTTTTTTTATTATGTAAATCATAACGCGCACGATATCTTGTGAACGAATGTATGAATTGTTACGAAAATTGGTGTACATAATAAACAAATACAGTAAAACCGCCATAATGGACACTCCCGAATAACGGACACCTCTATTTAGCGGACAGTTTTCTAATCCCCACTCCCAAAATCTAAATTTTTGTATGTTTGACCTCTGAATAACGGACATTCCGAATAGTGGACAGTAATTTTGACGGTAAATGATGAAAAAAAAAAAGTTTTTAACGAGGAAAAAATATGAAGAAAAAGTAAAACACCTCTAAATTTATGAGGGTAATGTGTCACAAATTTTGTGATCACAGATAAATGTAGAGTGGTTTGGAAATGAAAGTTCTTATCCAAAGCAATTGAAATTCAATAATGTTAAAATTGTGTTTTTCCCCCAACACATATGGCCTCAAACATAACGTAAAATGTATGCAAGCCGCTTGATCAATACACAATTTTAAATCCTGGTGTAGAAAACTTTTGTTACGTTACATTCTTTTAAAGTTAGATTGCATGAATACACTTGACAGCAGTCTAAAATTAGTAAATGCTGTTGAAGCTATAATTTGGATTTCTTCAGCTGTAAAAAACATAAAACCGGAAAGCGCATGACAATGTTCCATAAAAGCAGGCTTTACATTAAAATAAAATGAAACATACATTTCCGACACAAATGAAGAATTAAGCGAAATAAGTGAATGGATAAAATATATCAGGAGTGAAGAAACTTCCAAAATTTTTATTAATATTGATGAAGAGTTACTGAAGAAGAATCAGTTGCTATATACAATTAAGCTACTTCAGAATTTTCGACAAAAGTACTTTTAGTGATGATTGAAGAGATACTGAAAATAAAGGTGTTTCCTGCAATATCGAGAATTTCCAAGAAGCGGCAAAATACAGTGAGCAGTTTCACAGTTTTTTATTTATTTATTTTTGCAAATAAAAGATAGTTCAGAAGGATTAAAATTACTGATAGAGTTAAAACTTTACATTGAAAAACAAATAACATGTAATCGCAAGCAAAAAACAAACTTTTATAACATATTTTTTTCATATAAACTGTGGATAACGGTAGTATGCACCGTTTTATTTCAGTTTTATAGTTTGGAAAAATAATTTTAAATTCTTATTAATATAGAACAGAGATTTTAGGATATATAAAAGTCTTTTAATGAAACATTAAGAATTTCTTTGCAATTTTTTAATACCTCATGTTTTCCCAATAGCGGACACCTCCGAATAGCGAACAGTTTCCACACTCCCGAGGTGTCCGTTATTTAGAGTTTTTACTGTATATGCATTTAAAATGATCTAATTTTAATTATTTATGGTGATATTATTTTTTGTAACAACTATTTTTGTCCACCAAAACATTTTTTTACATAGTTAAGAAGTTATTTTTTACCTAAGAGTGTTCATTTTGAAACTAAATATACGCTTATTATATGTATCAAAGTTCATAACTGCCCATATATACGCATATATACGTTCTCAAGATATCATGCGCACAATGACGGGCATGTGCTATTACATTTGGATACAACCACTCATGTTTTGCTTCCTTTTGGGAACAACAGATTTTTAGTTTTTTTCATCGATATCACTTTCAGAATTTTTTAGTTATGTTTTTGAAATTTTCAGAAAAGTTTATATATTTAGACAAATGAAATTTTTATAACGTTTCAGCATTTGCGATGCAAAAATATTTAGTAATCCTGCTCATTCTTCATTTAATTGTTATTAATTTTTAATTCTGATTATAGGGTATGAGGTACAATGTTCTGAGTCATATTTTCGGAAAAGAACATAATTTTATATTTCGAACTTTTCAATTTATACGCAAAAAAACTTTTTGGGACCATTTTTATAAAACCCTTAATTTCTCTACAAGTATACATGCTGTCGGCATAAAAATGGACACAATTTATTACGATAGGTTAAATTATAGGATTAATAGGATTACTTAATCATAATCTACAGTTTGACACTTTTGCTACAGTTTTGACAGGATTGTGCAAAAAATCTTTCATCAAGATTTCATCTTTTTCGATTTGTTGATGGTCCCTTATGTAATTTGGGGGGGGGGGGAAATCTTCAAGAAAATGTATTATCTCTACTGTTATGTTTAACCATTTAAAAATTTCGGGATAATTTCTCATGTTTTTTTCTAGATAATATTTAACAAAATGATTAAAATCGCAAGTGCCGGTTTTATGGTCTTTGGCTATATAGTATATACAATCGAGTCTATATAACGAAATTCACCGTTCCAGTAAAAAATTCGTTATATAGAGAAATTCGATGTATAGAGAATGATATTAAAAATCGTATTTAATGCGTGAAATTTGAACAAATATTATTTTTGATCTTTTGAATTAAGAATTTAAAGGGTTTAAAAGTAAATATTAACCTAACATTTTATTTCTTAATTATTTTAGCTGTTTCAAAAAAGAGAACAGACATTTATTTGAAAGCTTAATGAAAATGAAAATCAAATAAAGAAGACTTGCATTAATTTCAGACGAAGAAATCTGTAATTTTTGATGTTTTGATTTTAAAATTGTTACGCTTTCAAAAAAAAAAGTTCAAATTTTAGCAAGGAATGAAGAATTGTAGTTAACATTTTCCTCCATTTGATGGCCTTTCTTATGTGACTCTCGTTGATTCCTCCCTTATATGAATAACAATCCAATTGACTCTGTTTTGAAAAGGATGTTGAAAGAACCACCGGGGGGGGGATGAACTCGTTGGATTAAAAGAACAAGGAGAGAAGTAATATTTATTAAAAAACTCAGCATTCAACCGTAAATCAAAAATAAGTGATGGAAAATTGATTTTATGTGATTTCGAAGCTTTTTTAAAACTGAATAAATTAAGACCAATTTATGAAAAAATTCGTTATATAGAAATAGATATTTCGCTATATAGATACTGTTTTTAACGTAATCATGCGAAAAGGGGACGGTTCCTTCTAAAAATTCGTTACATAGAGAAATTTGTTGTATGGAGTTTCGTTTGAGAGAGACTCGACTGTATATGTATATTTATTTATTTATTTTAGCGCATTTTATAACTCTTCGTTATTTTATAATTTGTATAACAGTATATGTCTTTCTCAAGCTGCTCAAAAATATGAAGAATAAATTATTTATCATTTGATTATAAAAAAATTTGTAAATTGTATACGCTTTTGAATGGGAAATAAGGTACCCTGGGGTAATAACGCCACGTTAAGGTTCTGCCAATTTTCACGGCTTAGTTTTAGATTGTAATTTTCAAACAAATATAGGATCTGATACAGCAACTCATTGACTATCTATATAAAATAAAATAATTTAACAGATATGAGTTCATAAAATGTAATTGCGTTTTTTCTTGACCCATGCTATTCGGCGTTATTACCCACCTATATGGGTAATAACGCCATGCAAACAAAACTATGAAATAAGATGGAATAATTGCATGTAGATAGTCCAATTCTAAAAGTACAAACTCTACAAACTTAGAAATTGAAAAATTGCATTCTAAGCTATTTAAAATGTTCAATTTTTTGTGAAAGTGTAAGAAAAAAAAAGGTGTGGTGCGGAAGGGGGGATGAGGCAAAAGAATATCAGACCGTGAGCTTCTTTTTGCTTAAAAAGGACCGTTTAAATAGAAATATGAGAAACATTGCACAGTTTTAACTGTGTTTATTTGAATCAGTATTTAGGATGTAGCTCGGCCACTGTAGGGAATCAACCGGGGTATTAATATCAAGGATTGGCGTTATTACCCCGGTATATTTATTGCGCAGTACATTTTAAATTACAAATTATCTCGAGAAGATATCCAAAATCTTCAACAACATTTTAAAAGTACATGAAATGCACTACAAATTTATGTAATTAACAAAGTCTTTCCGGATAAAAACATAGCCTTCACATCACAAAACGTATCTCGCAAATTTTAGATCAAGCGTTAATTTTAGCTGTTTGTAAAACCAATAAGACCTAAAAATGAAACAAATTAACTTGAAGCTGTTTTTTGCTATTTATATGACTCAAAACCCTTCTGTGCAGAGCACATGGGCGTCATTTACCTGATTATTTCATAATTATGCAAAATATAAGCACTTGGCGTTATTACCCCGCCTGGCGTTATTACCCCAGGGTACCTTATATCTCTTCTTTTAAAGAAAATATAGAAAAAAAAAAACTCCCTAGATCTATGTTTTTATTGAATAACGCAGAAAAAAGTCTTTAACAAAAGCTTGCAGAAGGAATAAAAAAACAATTTGAAAAGACTGAAATAATGAATTTATAACTTTGAAATTTCAAAGCGGAATATTGATCAACGACAAAACATTTAAATGAAATGAAAAGTTGTGGAAAATAAAATAACTTAATCCAATTTTTGCATAACCAATATATATACCTTTTTTTTTTTTTTTTTTTTTTTTTTTTTTTTACCGTAATTTTATTATTTCAGTTCGAATTTCAAACAACAGGTGGTGCTGACGGCGATTGAAGGCCAGGTAATCAGTGCTGAGTGAGGTGTCGACCTGGGCTTCAATCGCCGCCAGCGTCACCTATTGTTTGAAGTTCGAACTAAAATAAAAAATTACGGTAAAAAAATTCCTAACATTATACATAACCCGCCTGCAAAAAAAAAAAAAAAAAAAATAAAAAAAAAAAATAAAATAAATTAAAGAGCTGTTACCGTTTGCAAGTTATTGAATTTTAAAATCCATCAGTCATTTTTGGGACACCCGGTATATATTTTACTGAATTGATTTTTGAAGGTAATCAAACAATATTTCTATTGAGTAGGTTTTGGCGTTTATTAAGATGTTATTTGTTAGTCTCCGTTTAAGAATCTAAATACTGGTAATATAAAGACTTTTAAAAAGCCGAGAATTTTGCCAGATTAATAATTTTTGATGTAAAAATTCTAAATATTTTAAAATTTAAAATTTTACTTTTTTTCACAATTATTGATTTTATTATTATTATTATTATTTGGTTTACAGTGTTTATTCTTATGTATTTATTCCTTAATTTCATGTGCACTATGTGAATAATAAAATCGTTTATTTCATAAAGATTTGTTTATTTTTATAATAGAAATGTTGGGATGTAATCGTTGATGTGAGAAAACATGATTTCTTTAATTATTATCAATTAAAGTCGTGCTTAGAATAATGTTTGAAGAAATACATGATTGTCAACTGAAAATAATTTGTATTGTATAAATGGATTTTAACCCTCTCCGGCACACAGTGCCCGGTCCGGGATACCTAATTTTAAATCCAAACTTGCAAACGGCACTAATAATATTTTAGTAAAATTTTATTTTTACAAGGAAAGCTAAAATTAAGGAATTCAAAATATCTAAGAAAGTCGTTCGCATATTCCGGTGATAGTCGATAATTACAGATTTTAGTACAAAATTTGCCCGAGCCGGAAAGGGTTATGCGTACTAATTAATATACTACACGTGCTTGATTAATAAATAAATTAAAGAAATCAATAACAATTCAAATAAAAGAAAATCTTTGATTGGAATGTAAATATGATTTATAAAATTCAGCTCTGATCAACTAAAGTAGAAACTTCCATAAATATATTTGAAGAATTACTCATTTCTTTTGGTGATTCTCTGAAAGAATGTATGTACGCGGTAGTGGAAAAGTTGTTGAAATAGGTAAATTTTCACGATAGAAATGTTTTCAGTACAGATAATTTTTTTTTTCAAATTTTTAAAAATAGTTTTGATGCGATTTACATTTTCTTTTTGCATCAGATTGTACCTTTCGTGGATAGATTCGCAATCAAATTCATAATATTTTTGTTTCACTTAGTCAAACAATGTAAAAATTGGTATTTTCGTATTATTAGCACAAAGTCAATAATTTAAATTTCAGAGATATAGTAATGTATATGAACAACGTTTCTTTATTCGATATTATGTCTTGACGAAATCTCTAAAATTTTTATACGTTTGAAGTTTTTGCGACTAGAAATTTTGAAATTAAAGCAGATTTTGCTTTCCATGTATATAGTATACGTATTATAAAATCAAATTTAAAATTGTGAAATAAGATACAATTTTTTTAATTAATGTATGCGTTAAAACTACTATATCTCTTACAAAAATAACTATTCTAATGGCGATTATATTTTCATAAACATAGACTACGTTTTGATTTGAGGATTTTTTCCTTCCATAGTTTAAAAAAAAAGTTTCTAAACTTTGATTTATTTGATATAATAAAGGATTAGTTTAACGGTGAAATTTTTAAGACACAAAATGTTTAAATTAAAAGAATCTTTTTTAAACAATCATGATTATTGTTTAACAGTTATATACTTTTTATATTATTATATGTAAGTAATAATAGCAATTGTGTCTGATTAAACGTAAATGACGTTTAACTTCATTTATGTGACCGAGCATGGTCAAAGAAAAAATTCATTAATCAAGAGCGAGTATTACTTGCGCGCAGAGGATTAAGTACAATAAATGTTTGAATGAGTAATTAGGCGTTGCATTACGCAGGTATATGATAGCAATAAAAGTTGTTATTTAAGCTTCAAAAACCGATGATATATGGAGTCCCCCTCTCAGTCAATTTTCACTTTCGTTTAGTCAGTGATTTCTATTTACCTTCGATATTTCTGAATTATTGTAAAGATAAACATAATACATTGCATCAAAATTAAATTTATGACGTTAAATTTGCAGATAAATAAGTTATGTAAAATTTTGAAATTATGTAAAAAACAACTTTCGTCTTTTTAATAAATAGTTACAAGTTTCCCTAAGTGTACATTCTTTATTAGTATAGGCAGGAGCTGGAAGATGACAGTAATCAAAGGATTTCGTAAAGCAGTAACTTAACAATTAGAAACTATTATGGTTTTGTCACAATGGAGTACTGCTGCAGTTAATGTCGAGGGAATGGAATTCACTCTGCCAAAAAAGGTATCAACGTGCATAGATTCTTTCACTAAGTTAAAAAATCCAGCAGTAAATATGGATCCACTGTTAGTTCTCATTATAACGAATTTTTATTGATCAGATGTCGCCTGACAACTGATCATGAACAAAGAAATCTCGATGGTAAAAAGCGTAGTACTTTTAGAGACTTTGTTTAATTCCTCAGGCATAATCATCAGAAACAGACATAAAAGTCTTCATTACATGTAAGAAGCATTTTACAAAATATATTTTGGCTTTGCGCGGACAAACAGTACTCTGTATGTTTGAAAAATCCTCCAATTTAAAAAGACAATGAAATAAATTGATGATCAGCACAAATAGTTTAGTTGGAGGTTTAAATTACTTTCGGTTTGAAGAGTTAAATTTGACAAATAAGTATTACTTATGCAACAAAGTAAAGCTATATTGTCTTCAGATGAAATATTTTAGAGTTTCAAACAGACAAACAACAACATAAAAAAGAAATACTTTATAAGGGAAAAAATGAGCAGAGGCAAAACTTTTAGTGGCTCTCAAATATCTGTTCGTAAAATTGAGTGGAGAGGACGAAGCATCTGGACTTTAGGTGCAAATTTTCAAAGCAGTGAATGTAAAAAACAGATAAATTGTTAATTGATAATATTAGTAAATAGTTTATTCTATCTAATTGTTAACCAAGACTCCCCAAAGCTCATATATTTTTATCCAACTTAAAGCTGTAGATGAATCTGCTTTGTAATTGTTATGTTCATAATGCATACTAATCTTTTGAAAGAGGGAGGATTGGATTACGAAACTGAACATTTAAAATGGGAAAAGATATTGTATACGACCAGAACTTAGATCTCTAGACTTTCTTTAAGCTGAGTTTTTTCACTTTGATGATTTCATTTTGATGGGTCATTTCTAACTTAAACAATTTCCTTATCAAACACATTTTTAAAACCGTGGAAGAACGAAAATGTATCTTGTTCATGAACTCAATTGCTTTTTGCAATTTCATAGGCATTCATGATACACAAAAACACAGTTTTTATCATTATCAAAAACTACTTAAATATCTGTAGAAAGACGTTATGCCATCAAGCAGAGTATGCCATTTTTAGTAGAAATTGCCACTTAGAGGAAAAGGCTTTTAATAAGGAAATATTGCTCCAAATTAGAAAGATGGAAATGATTGTTTGATATATGATGATAGATCAAGATCGACTTGATGACTTGATGATAGATTATCAGTGAACATTACAACATTTAATTGAAAGCCGAATAAAAACTTGAAAATGAAGATTCAACAACTGTTATTTCAAACTAGCTCTTAAACTATTAAAGAGCAAATATAAAAATATTTTTTATATTTTATTTTAACATTCATTTCTAAAATGGAGAAAATATTAACGCATTTTAAAATAAATACCACAAAGCAAAAGAAGATCTAAGATCAAATAAAAAAAATGAATACAAATAAAAATACAAATATTGTAGTCCTTATTTATGACTGGTTATGAAATACAAAAAAAAAAAAAAAAAAAAAAAAAAAAAAAATGCATTGGAATACAGCTTACATTATTTTTACAATTTCTTCACATGATTTCTAATATAAATTTGAACTAGTGATTGGTCATACAATATTCTGCAAATGAAATCAAATTGAATGTAGATAATTCTCTCAATGTAATATTCTACACGTTCCTGAATAATAAAGAAATTGAATAAATCTATAACAATTCAAATAAATGGATATTCTTCGGAATATAGTTTAAATATAATTTATAAAATTCTGCATTGCTCATCTAAAATAGAAATTTTCATAAATATACTTGAAAAGTAGTTTATTTCTTCCGGGAATTCAGAGGAAAGTTCCTTTGAATGTTTGCATATCTATGGAATGGGAAATATTTCTACAAGAGTTGAATTTTAAGGGTAAACAGGTACTACATTATTTAAATGTTTTAAATTAAAATATTTTTGAAAAAAATTACGATTGATTATATTATATAAATTGTTTTATTTGTGTATGAATAGGTATTAATTTGGGATATGTATTTTTTTTAAAGTGACTATTTTCTTTTAATCGAGTTATACTAAATGGTATTTCTGTTAGATTTATACAAGTATAATTTACCAAATAATTAATGTTAATTATATGTAAAGAAGAAATTAAATTAAATTATAGTGTTTAACTTTATTTTATTAAATATTATAATTTTAATTGAAATTTAAAACTTGCTTTTTTATAGGTAATGACTTTTGAATACAATTAAATTTGACATCGTTGCAATTCCGGCGCTTAAACTAGTTATATAGTGCGGTTTCTTACATATATATATATATATATATATATATAGTTTAAAGGTAATATAGTATAAAGGTTAGTTTTGGTGAAAAAGAATTAAATTTGTAATATTACCTCCCCTCCCGAAATTTTGTATGTAATTGATAGTTAAATAAAGTTAAGTAACAAGTTCAGACAAAAGAAATCTAGTAATTTAGTAAAGTTAAATTTTGGAATAAAACTGTCAAACGCAGGAAGTTAAGAGATGGAAGAAAAAGAAAATTAACGCAATATAAAGAATAATAGCGATTAAAAATAGTTAAGAGCAATTATGTAAATAGAATTAAAATTAGGTAGGAGCATTTCCCTGAAAGAAATACAATAATGTTACAATATCACTTACCATTTGTAAGTGCATAGGAGATAATACATACAATAACAGTAAAAAGTTATAAATATTAATAAACAAGAAATATTAAAAATATAATAAAAAAATCTCTTTCATGGGAGTTTATAGAATTTCAATGAATTAATCAGTAGTTATTTCAGTTCAAAAGTTAAATTTATTAGATATAGTCCTTGTAGTAAATAAAGTCTTTACAGGCTACAAAAAACGTTCTTCTCAAACTTAGTTGACTACATACAGTCCTTCAAATCAAGTCTCTAAATAGTTTTAAAAATGCATTTCTTCAATGTAGTTCACTAGTAAATTGCATAATTTCTGTAAATCTAGCTTAATCTTTGGTTTTAATCGTATGTTAGATCCAACATCTTTTAAAATTATGTCAATTTTTTAATAATAAATAGTCTCACTCTCTATATCAATAATAACTAATGTAGAAAAATTTAAATGATAATTATAACAACAATAATAATAAGTAGTATAATAAGACTCAAAATTTATAGCAATAATAATAATAATTCTCCATATCCTAATGTTTCTCAATAAGAGTATAATTAATACTAAATTTCATTATAGAAATCATAATGATAATAATAATAAAACAAGAGTATAATCAAAAGAAAATATCACACTTTGTTTATTATTGATAGGGAAAACATTGGTTGAGAATAAAAATAATTACATAGCAACTAAATAATTTTCTTATCTTCTAATAGCATAAGAAAGTATTTTTTGTTAGTCGAAAGTATACACAAAAAATAATAATTCCAAAATTCAAATAAAATTAAATCTAACTATTTAGAAAATGGACTCTCAACCAGTATTTCCTTACAATAATTCCTCTCTGATACTCTTTTACAAAATTGTCAAATTTGGTTATAAGTTTTCAAATGCCAAATGTAGAATAATGTTTTACTACACATGGTTTATAAACTTTAATAATAAAAAACAAATAGGAATAAAATGTGTCATTCATAATTGAGAAATAGAAATAAAAATAGTTTGCTCTTTTGAAAAACTTTTAATATCTATAGTTTTCATCATCACTGAAAATCACATAGTGTTATAGGTTTGAGTGGAATCATCAGATTTTATAACTATTATTATCACATAAATATCTGCTGAATAAATAGAATAATACTAATGTCAAAAAATGAGTAAATATAGTTAGACTTAAATACACTTAAAATTAATTTATCAACATCAATTGTAAGTTTTTACAATCAAAGTGTACACCTTATGCCAGCATAAGGAGCCCAATTTAACCCCAAAAACTCCCAAAAACAAGTAATATTCTAATAGGGCTCCAAGAACATACCTGCTAATGTTGAACACTATGGTGATAAAATATTTAAAGAATAAAAATTTAAATTTAGTCTGTTGTCTTGACTTTAGTTTGATCTCGTGATTGTGATTGTATCTGAGGTTTTGTTTGTTTTTTGGGTTTCTCATGAAACAGTTTAAAATCTTCAGGTGAAAAATGGGATCTTAATTTAGAGACAAGCACAATAAGTGAATTCTTTCCTGTCTCATAATTAAATTTATCTATTTCATAAGTTACATCAGAAAGTTTATTTATATGGTCCACAGAAAGTAGATTCTAATTTTCGAGTGATAGGGTATTTAAATTCTTCATAAATTACAGAGTCATGTATCTTTAATGAGAATTCGACAAAATTTCGATCATAGAGTCTTTTACTTTTAAGGTGAAATTGACGAGTTCGCGCTTTCGCACTTTTGAGGGCTTTCTCTACTGGATATGTTCATATTTGATTGCCTTACACAGAATTATTATCCACCCTTTTAAAAAATCTTAATCAAAATTATCGTGAAAATTATAACTATATTTAACTGTTACCTTTAACCAGAAATTTTATCTAATAAAAATAGAAATTGTAAATATCATAGTTATACCTTAAATTGGGATCAACTTTTTAATTCTATTATTTTATAAATCATAAACAGATTCAAAAATTTTAATTATAGGAAATTTCATACTTAAAATCACAAAATTTACTGAAAAAATTAATTATATTTATCAGTCAAAAATGTAGCAGCAGCTTTCTACAGTTCTATCTTTCTTACGGAATTTAAATAAATTATAAGAATCCGGGAACTAAAGCTCACTGCCACCAGAAATTCTAACAAATATCAATAAATTAGAAAATGTACTTTTAAAAATAAACTTGAGCTTCTAAGCTCTTTTATACTTCATTATTATTACAAACTTACCTTTAATGGTGCAGAAAAATATCGTAATAATCTTAATAAGTAACAGTAAATATCTTAAGAACATCATACTCCTCAATTAAATCCTTAAGAACAAAAATGTTTCAATCTCCGACAAATAATAAGATAATAATAATACTCATAAATAGGTAAGTAAATAAGACTCACAGACAAATAATCAAATAATTAAACCTGGCAAACAGAGAAAAATTAATATAAATAAATACATAAAAAAGTATACAAAAAATAATAATCAAAACACTACGAAAAAATTCTCACCGCAGTCCTAGTAGGCACAAATATTTCGAAAAAAAGTCTGCGTATTCACAAATTTACAAGTAACTGTCTCGTAATTAATTTTATTTTTTTCTTCTTCTTTTTCATCTTCACGAGGAATGTTTGCTATCTCCTATTTATTAACAGAAAATGGAAAATAAAAACTTGCAATAAATGAGCGTCGAAACTTGTTGAACAAAATCATAAATTCTAACGCTGAATCTCAATGACTGTCACGAAGATTGTCGTCACTCGAGGAATCAAGTGATAATGGCAATTCTTGCTTAATAATACTCTCAATCAGGGCGGCAAAATTTTTCGGCGATCCATCATAGGTTTTATCATCATTTCACTAAACAGTAAATTCCTTTCAAAATCCAAAAAAGGCACTAGCACAGGCATTAGCTTTCCTATGCGAATTTCCAGTTGGTTGTGACGATTTAAGGAGAAACTCGAACTATTTTCACTGGTTCACTGGTATAAAAAAACACACAAGCGTGGCAAGCGAGGAAAAAACAAAATAAATAAATGAATGTAGAAGATCCAAAATTACTCATTGGCTGCTGCAAGTTAATTTATTAAACTGCAGTCAAAAGAGAGGGAAGGGCTTCCTTTTCAAGCCGTCTTTAACCGAAACATCAAAAAGAATATTCCATCTTTACTTCAGCAAGCCGTACTCATCAAAGAAAAAAACAAGAATCTCCCTTCTCACCTCCAAGCTTCCTTTCTTAAATCTAAAAACAAAGTTCTAGAAAATTATCTACTCTCTAACCATCATTTTTCCATGTAAACATAACTCATGCCCAGAGTCAAGATTTTTATTCCACAGACGATAATTTTATTATTATTTATAATATTATTTAACTAATTTATAATCGACTCAAAATTTCAAATATCCTGCTAACGAAGTATTTTTGCAGACGATTGATTTTAAGAGAAAAAGAAAAGAAATGAATTTAATGATATGCACACATATCGAATGTTCAAGGAGGGAAAATAAATAAATATATAAATAAACATAATGATATTTTTTGAAAGGCATGGCTTTGGAATAAATTTAATAAGACTTTCTTTAAAAGGGTTGATAAAAACATAGAAAAAATTAGTTTTATTTGGAATATAAAGAAATAAAGTTTAATTAAGAATATTTTTAATTTAGAGCCATCTTTCAAATTTACGCGTATTGGAATAAATGTTTTTTAAGGAGAATTAAGAAATATATCGTTTCCATAAAGATTAATAGTTTAGATCTAGAAGTAAGATTTTAATTTAATAAGTTGAACTAAAGGAATGAATAAAGGAATGATTTTTTTCAAAAATCACATTTCCTTATTAGACGCATGCCGGAAGTTATTAGCCAAAGATTTCGTTACGGCAGCAATTTTGTATCTGGTCATTTAAGTGCTTTGAGCACGTAATTATATTACATGTATGTTAAATTTGTATTTATTTTATTTTATTTTATTTTATTTTTTATAAATGAAATTTTAATTTTGCTATAGTATATTAGCCAACTAATCACAAACTCTGTATATTTTTGTAAGGACAAATAGATTAATCTATCGTAATTGAGTTTCACTCGGCAGAGATAAATTTAAAAATAACTCTCACTTGATTTTTTTTAAACCACCGTCAATCAGTAAATTAAAATACAGTTTTCAAACAAATTCAAAATATTTTCAATTTTTTTTCTTATTTGGCAGTGTAAAATTTTAAGTTGTTTGATTACATTTTGAATTTGTAATTTTTAATAATTTAATCTTCGTTTTTAACCATTCTTGTATTTTATTACTCAACCAATTTTAATTTTATAATGGAAAATTATCAGGAACAATATTGATACATTTATGAGTAAATTGTGCATAATTATTTCTTAATGGAAATAAGGGATAGAGATTTGAGAAAAAAAAAAAGCTCGCAATAAATGAGTCAAATGAGATACATTTTTCAATCAAATTACATTTGAAAGTCGATTTTTTTCCCTGTATGATGAAATAAAAATTGAAAATGTGCGACATTTAGAAGATTAAAAAATTGCAATAACAAAAATTGAAAAAAGCCATTTATCCTGAAATGTTGTCATTCGCAAAATAACGTCAGTGCTACACACGCACGATAAACACTACGCTCTTAATTTAATTTCTTATTACAATTATGTAAGGAAATTATTTTTCACTCTTCAGTATTTTTTGAAGTCCGTTCAATTTTTGATAGAAAAGTTTATTTTTCTCTTTTTTGCTAAAAGTTAACGATTTCAGGTAATCAAAATAGGTAATCAAAATAGGTAATCAAAATTATAATACAGGCTTTATTACTGTAAAGCATACACGCTTGACAAGAGCGGGGTTCGAACACGCGATCTCTTTCTTCGAGAAGCAGAGCTTATATCTGGCGCCTTAGACCGCTCGGGCATTCCGTCTGCACTCTATTCACCGAACTTATTCAACACTTTTAATTAGCGAAAAATCACTAACTATTAGTTTTTGCCTAGTTACTAAAAAAGTACTGAATCAATTTCGATGAAATGTGAATCTAAACCATTCTCCAATCCACTGGAACACACACACAAAATTCCATTAAAATTGCTGCAGTCGTTTAGGAGGAATTTAGTGACGCACACACGCACAGAAGATTTATATATATAAAGATAAGGATTCAAAATTTCAGGTTTTTGCGCCGAAGACATTGCCAGATTAGGAAAATGTGAATTATCTCACGAACTACTGGATTTAAACGAATTTGCTTAGTACCATTCGATTTAGAATGAAAAAATGTACTAAAATATGTTAATAGTTGAAAAATATCTACAAAAGCCGATTTTAAAGGAATTTTTTAAAGGTTCGCTCATTTTCCTACTCCTCTTAGGGGTGGAATTTTCGAAAATCCCTTTTTAGCGGCACTCGATGTTATAAGAAGTATTTTTACCCCAATTTTCAAGATTTTTGGTTCGGTAGATTTTTTTGTGCTGTGATTAATACGAAATCCAGACTTTCTTTTATATTTATAGCACTTTTAATTAGCGAAAAATCACTAACTATTAGTTTTTGCCTACTTATTAAAAAAGTACTGAATCAATTTCGATGAAATGTGAGTCTAAACCATTCTTGAATCCACTGGAACGCACACACAAAATTTCATTAAAATCGGTCTAGTCGTTTAGGAGGAGTTCAGTTACATACACACGCACAGAAGATTTTTATATATAAAGATATCACTTTTTTATGGACACGATAACTTCTATAATTCTTCACCAATCTCCACCAAACTGGTGCATAAAATCAAAGGGGTTAAAATCTTGGCTAAGTTCGTTAATGGGCAAAATCGGACCAAGGCGGTCGGAATAGGGGGCGTTTTTGTGAAAACCGAATTAACGCCATAACTTCTTAATTAAAGTAGATATCGAATCGGTTTAAAGTTTATATTACTTCTTAAAAATGGGCCAAAAGTATATGCATGACAGATTCTTTATAAATTTAGAAGTGGGCTAAAGGGGCGAAAAAAACAGGCATTTTGAGAGAAAAAAATTCATAACTTCGTCAATTTTCAAGATATCAAGTCCAACTAAATTTTATGTAAATATTCGTAAAATTATCTAAAATTTTTGTATTTACAAGTTTTTGATAGGACCAACTTTTACCGATGAAAAAAATTAAAAACGAAAAGAAAAAGGAAGCTGAAAAAAGAGAAAAATCCATAACTCCGTCAATTTTTAAGATATCAAATCTGATTAAATTTATTTTACATCTTCTCAAAAATATCTACAACTTTTATATTGACAAGTATTTCATAGGACCAATTCGTATAGCAAAAAGAAATTAAACAATAATAGGAGTTGGAGAAAAAACCTCAAATCCAAACTGCTTATATTCTGACTCATTTTTAAATTCATTTTTGATTTTAAACGCATCCACATGGTAGATCCTCTTATTTAGAAACTGTATAAAGTGACGCATTGGTGAATTTTCTGATAAAGACAGAATATATTTCAAAAAAGGCTACCAAAAAGGGTATTTTGAACAGAATTTCCGAAAGACATCGGGACTGAAAATTGAAGGAAGTATTCAAATAAGAAATTGCGTTTTTTTCTGACTCGTTTTTAAATCCATTTTTGTTCTCAAACGCATCCAATTTACAGATCCTCTTAGTTAGGAACTATATAATGTGATGCATTGGTCAGTTTTTTGATAAAGACGGAATATATTTCAAAAAAGGCTACCAAAAAGGGTATTTTGAACAGAATTTTCCGAAATCATCGTGACTGAAAAATTTAAGGAAGTGTTCAAATAAGAAATTGCGTTTTTTTCTGACTCGTTTTTAAATCCATTTTTGCTCTCAAATGCATCCAATTTACAGATCCTCTTATTTAGGAACTATACACTGTGTCGCATTTTCCAGTTTTTTGATAAAGGTAGAATATATTTTTAAAAATGCTGTCAAAGTGAGTATTTCGCACAAAATTTTCCGAAGCAATCATGATTAAAGAATTAAGGATGTATTCAAATAACAAATCGGTTATTTTATGACTCATTTTTAAATTCAATTTTTTTCTCAAATGCATTCAACTGACAGTTTTTTGTTATTTAGGAATGTATAATGTACTGTTTGGTCGATTTTTTAATAAATTCAGAATCTATTTCAAAATATGCTGTCAAAATTGGCATTTGAGCTGAATTTTTCTTAAGATGATTCTGATAAAACCAGTTTTTGCAGAAAAATGAAATTAAAAAAATTTCATAAACGGCCAAATGAAGTTATTAAACTGGGTTTATCTCTAATCATACATATATATATATTTTTTTTTATGAGCACTCTTCGAAATCTACCTCCGCCTTTGGACCCAGCCGACAGAGATTTTTTTTAACAAGTAAGAAAAATCTCAAAAAGTCTCAATTGATAAATTCATCAAAATATCTGATATTTTTTATATTTTAGTAAATTTAAATGCGAGTGAAGTTTAATTTTAAAAAAATGGTCAACTGAGTTTTATAGTATTTTGTTAATCTAAGCTTAAAATAATGTTTGTTTTAGAATTAGACTAATCAATGTAAAATGTATTTTTTATAATATTTGTTTGAGAGGTAGACTGATCAATATAAGATCCATTTTTTACAAATCAGTGAAGCAGTTCCTTCTTAAACATTTTCTTTTATCGAATCTCGAAGGGTTCCACCTCGTTTCGTTTATAGCGACGAATAGTATTGATCAAGAAAACCCGTCATTATATTTTATGAATGCATATCTCCTAAAATATTCTTTCTTGTACACATATTCAATAAGCTGCTATATCACATTCGATATTTTATTGAATGAAAAAATAAAAAAATAAAAATGAGCAGTGAAAATTGGTGGAACCTTAGCATGGTGTTATTACCCCAGGATACATTATATCTATTTCAGTGTGTAACCTGAAAGCAATTATTATACCAAACAAGCTGCACGTGAAGCGTAGCAAATGAGGTGCGTTCGTACTATGAGTTTTAAAATATTCAGATCTTGCAGATATGGTAGAGCGTACTTTGGATATAGTATAGTGGTCGAAATCTTTGTGTTCCTGTAAATATGCAGGGAGTAATTTTTATTATACTTCATTAACGTATATCTTATTCATAAAATGTGAAGTAGGTTAATATAATTAAAACACGCCCCAAACAATGTTTCCCCGTATAACATTATTTAGTGGAATACATTTGTGTGGCCCTGTAATTTAATAATAAATATTCTCTGCATCCCAGATTGTACAGAATGTATATTTTAGTACATACATCATAGATTCATGTAATTATATTATGTTCAAGTGAGTGTAACACCATTAAAATGTATTTGAAACATTTTTTTCCCATTGATCGTAATGTAACGGAATACTTTTGATTGTCCCTGTAACTGATCTATGCATCCGATTTTCATAACATTTGAAATGACTCGACAAAATTATGTAGTAATTAAACGTTTTAAATTTCAAACGATTAAAATGCATTTGAAACTTTTTTTCCCATTGATTGTAATGTAACGGAATACTTTTGATTGTCCCTGTAACTGATCTATGCATCCGATTTTCATAACATTTGAAATGACTCGACAAAATTATGTAATAATTAAAAGTTTTAAATTTCAAAAGATTAAAATGCATTTGAAACTTTTTTCCCATTGATTGTAATGTAACGGAATACTTTTGATTGTCCCTGTAACTGATCTATGCATCCCATTTTCATAACATTTGAAATGACTCGACAAACTTATGTAATAATTAAACGTTTTAAATTTCAAACGATTAAAGTGCATTTGAAACTTTCTTTCCATTGATTGTAATGTAACGGAATACTTTTGATTGTCCCTGTAACTGATCTATGCATCCGATTTTCATAACATTTGAAATGACTCGACAAAATTATGTAATAATTAAACGTTTTAAATTTCAAACGATTAAAATGCATTTGAAACTTTTTTCCCATTGATTGAAATGTAACGGAATACTTTTGATTGTCCCTGTAACTGATCTATGCATCCGATTTTCATAACATTTGAAATGACTCGACAAAATTATGTAATAATTAAACGTTTTAAATTTCAAACGATTAAAGTGCATTTGAAACTTTTTTTTCCATTGATTGTAATGTAACGGAATACTTTTGATTGTCCCTGTAACTGATCCATGCATCCGATTTTCATAACATTAGAAATGACTGGACAAAATTATGTAATAATTAAACGTTTTAAATTTCAAACGACTAAAATGCATTTGAAACTTTTTTCCCATTGATTGTAATGTAACGGAATACTTTTGATTGTCCCTGTAACTGATCTATGCATCCGATTTTCATAACATTTGAAATGACTCGACAAAATTATATAATAATTAAACGTTTTAAATTTCAAACGATTAAAATGCATTTGAAACTTTTTTTCCCATTGATTGTAATGTAACGGAATACTTTTGATTGTCCCTGTAACTGATCTATGCATCCGATTTTCATAACATTTGAAATGACTCGATAAAATTATGTAATAATTAAAAGTTTAAATTTCAAACGATTAAAATGCATTTGAAACTTTTTTCCCATTGATTGTAATGTAACGGAATACTTTTGATTGTCCCTGTAACTGATCTATGCATCCGATTTTCATAACATTTAAAATGACTCGACAAACTTATGTAATAATTAAACGTTTTAAATTTCAAACGATTAAAGTGCATTTGAAACTTTTTTTCCCTATTGACCGTAATGTAACGGAATCCTTTTGATTGTCCCTGTAACTGATCTATGCATCCGATTTTCATAACATTTGAAATGACTCGACAAACTTATGTAATATTTAAACGTTTTAAATTTCAAACGATTAAAGTGCATTTGAAACTTTTTTTTCCATTGATTGTAATGTAACGGAATACTTTTGATTGTCCCTGTAACTGATCTATGCATCCGATTTTCATAACATTTGAAATGACTCGACAAACTTATGTAATATTTAAACGTTTTAAATTTCAAACGATTAAAGTGCATTTGAAACTTTTTTTTCCATTGATTGTAATGTAACGGAATACTTTTGATTGTCCCTGTAACTGATCTATGCATCCGATTTTCATAACATTTGAAATGACTCGACAAAATTATGTAATAATTAAACGTTTTAAATTTCAAACGATTAAAATGCATTTGAAACTTTTTTCCCTATTGACCGTAATGTAACGGAATCCTTTTGATTGTCCCTGTAACTGATCTATGCATCCGATTTTCATAACATTTGAAATGACTCGACAAACTTATGTAATATTTAAACGTTTTAAATTTCAAACGATTAAAGTGCATTTGAAACTTTTTTTTCCATTGATTGAAATGTAACGGAATACTTTTGATTGTCCCTGTAACTGATCTATGCATCCGATTTTCATAGCATTTGAAATGACTCGACAAACTTATGTAATATTTAAACGTTTTAAATTTCAAACGATTAAAGTGCATTTGAAACTTTTTTTTCCTTTGATTGTAATGTAACGGAATACTTTTGATTGTCCCTGTAACTGATCTATGCATCCGATTTTCATAACATTTGAAATGACTGGACAAAATTATGTAATAATTAAACGTTTTAAATTTCAAACTATTAAAATGCATTTGAAACTTTTTTCCCATTGATTGTAATGTAACGGAATACTTTTGATTGTCCCTGTAACTGATCTATGCATCCGATTTTCATAACATTTGAAATGACTCGACAAAATTATATAATAATTAAACGTTTTAAATTTCAAACGATTAAAATGCATTTGAAACTTTTTTCCCATTGATTGTAATGTAACGGAATCCTTTTGATTGTCCCTGTAATTGATCTATCCATCCGATTTTCAGAAAATTTGAAATGACTCGACAAAATGATGTAATAAATTTATATTTTAAATTTCAAACGATTCGGTTGGATAGTTTTTGCGTTGTTATATGCGGACGGACAGACGGACAGACAGACGGACAGACGGACCGACTGAGCGACAACAATAGGTGCTACGTATTTACATAATTAAACGCACCTAAAAACCGACATTATTATTTGTATCACATAAATAAAGACATTTTATGGTAAAAAGGTTTAAAAAAAACAGTCTGCGAAGCGAAACAAATTACATTGCTTTTTAGTTATTTTAAAAATTCTTTTACATTCCTTTGTTAGAAAAAAACTATCAACATGAGAATTTATGTCAATATTTGTATGTCACGCGATCTTATGAATGATGTAGTATTTATTGTCAAACACACAGAAATACATATTTGTATAAATACTGCATTTTTTTCCCAAAATAACTTGTAATTCATCTAATGTAAAGCGAAATGATAATTTAAGAGAAAAACGTGACGCATGAAAAATGACAGGAATGTTTTATTAAGTCACGTATGTTATATTTTTGTAAGTTTTTCAAACAATTTTATTTATAATAAGATAGTTAAGTTCCATATTTAACATTGTCTTTTAAAATGTAGTTTATATAATCATATGTAAATTATTTGTAGAAGCAACTGATGTAGAAATTATTAACTTTTTAAAAATTATTTATTTTTTTAGTTTAATTCTCTTTTCGATGAAATTCAACAAAATAAATCTTTACTTTTACAATATACTATTTCTTCTTTAATTTTAACAAAATAGATTTGGAACTATTGCACAAATTTAGTAAAATCTACAAAATAATAAATATATTAAAATAAATTTATAGATTGTTTTAAAAAATATGTATTCATTTTTTCCTACACGAATAGTGTAAGAATTGAAAATATATGGTGCGTAAAAGTTAAAAAATTTCCAATGGTGAAAACTACGAAACCGAAAATTCATTTCAAATTTTAAAATGTTACCATTCAAAAAATGACACCAGCGTTACGCATTGATATGTTTGTCATTTATTATATAGTCAGATTGAATATTTTAGAAGTACTACATAAAGAAAAAAAAACCTTATTAAATATTAGTTACAATTTTGAAGTTTACGCATTTCAAATTTAAAGTATTAGAAATGCAAGGATACTAAATCTTAGATATACATGTTATTAAATTTAAGCTATCTTAGAAAATATTTGATATATTTCATTGCATTTGGGAAAATTACTTTGAATATTTTATTTTCAAATGATAAAAGGACTGGAATTATTCTCGAGCAATTCCATTTTACATTTCATTACCCTCAATGAATATTTTATATAAACTTTGGATTAAGTTTAAACCACTTGAAGATAATAAAATGTTAATAATAAAAATGTAATATTTCAAACAAATAACTTTGTTTTTATTTGAAATAAATATAATGCCACAAAATTAATAAATTTAAATGTTATTATTGCTTTAACAAAACAATATTTCCTTTCAGAAATTTCCATCATTAAAATTACAGTAGAATTTGAAATTAGAGGAAAAACAAAATTTCAATCGTTTACATTTCAGTAGATTAATGATACTTATTAACCCAGATTTCCATTGAATTATAATAATAATAAGCTAGTCCGAAGTGGCGATCCCGAAGATTTTTTCTATTTTATACATATTAAACTTCCAGAAAAATGAAGTACTGATTGGATAATATGAACCAAAATCTGATCAGCAAAAATGTATATCAAGCTCTTGTGAAATTCGAAGAAAATACATGCGTTATTTTTTGCAAAAGGGCCATTGCAAAAATCATAAAAAACTGGAAAAAAGGGCCACCTGTTAAGGATTTATTCCAAAATCTGAAGAGTGCTACAGTATATTTCTCTTGCAAAATAAAGTAGTATATATCAGCAGAAGCCCCCTCAGAAAGCCCCCTCAAAGCCATGCCCTAAAAGACATATTTTATCTCCTTCAAAACCATGTACGTCTACGGCAGCAATGGTCTTATGAAAATAGCGACTGGAATGCAAATTGACAAGTTATTTTACCTGACGAATCCTGCTTTAATGTGTGGGCCTATCATAGACTCATTCGTGTTAAAAACTATGCCGGAGATCGCTATTTTCTGAAGTGCTTTATCGAACGTCATAGTGTGCGAACACCAGCAGATATCGTCTGGAATGTGATTTCTGATCATTGACGATCCCAGCTAATACGAATTATGAGAAAGGAGCGTGAAATGCTGGAGTACGAAGTCATTGCATTTCTTCAAGGATCCTCTAGAGCTTTATTTTAACGACCCGCCCTCACATTTCAGATATGTATATCGTGGAGACGATTACAGGTTCTAAACCAATCGGCGATTGTTCCGATGTCAACAAGCTCATCGAGTTCCTTCGCCCATAGTGAATAAAGACGCTTTTCTTCGGTTCCACACCAAACAATTCTGCAAAAATCCTGTATGTTTTTTTTTTTTTTTTTTTTTTTTTTTTTTGATAGGTTGTTTTTAAATTTAAAAGATGCAAAACAGGTGTTTTTATTAAAAAAAAGTTGATGCTTGTATATGCACGTAAATGAATGTAAATGTTTTTTTTTTAATCTTGTATCTGTTCCAGTTCTTTTCTTTTATTTTTGTTCATTTAATTTCCTATTTTTTATACTACCAATCAACTATTCTTCTAAATGTCTTTAATTATTGATTTTTCGCAAAAAAGTTAATGTTTTTAAGCGAAACATAGTATTATTGTAAAAGGAATTGCGAAAAGCATAAGCAATTTTTCCTTTAATAAAGATTTCCGACACTAATTTTTTAGACCTGGATGTATAGGACCTATATCCCTTCAGTAGATAATTGGCCAACGCAAAATAAATCAAACAAAACCTGAGTGTATAATGCAAAAAAAATTAGAAATCCGAAATAATATTTGTATTCTAGAAAATTTTAGAAATTAGAAAACATTTAATAGACGTTGTCATTGAAAAACTAGTCCGGTATGGCAATTCCATGTATGTTGATACTTCAAAATTAGCTTTTACAGTGCTGAAATTAAATAAAAATCTATAAATTAAATAAAAATCTTGGTCTTCGTGAGGATTCTAAAGGTATGAAATTCTCAGTATTAGTTTTTTAAATAGGTCTATTGTGAATATCTGAAAAATTGCAACATAAAAGCGCCACCTGTTGGGCGTTTTATAAACATAAAGAGCAATGATATTCAGCAAAGTATTCCCGAAGTTGAAGTTTGATGAAAATTCGTGAATTAAATCTCGGGGAGCTATTGCAAGAACCGGCGAAAATTCAGAATACGAGCTCCAAGTGTTGGACAACTAACACCAAAATGTAATTAGTAGTAGTTCTTATCACGGATTTAGTAGATCAGAAGTTTGATAAAACTGTGAATTAATGCTTGAGAGAAACATATCTCAGAAATCGGTAAAAATTCTGGATAATAGTGCTGCCTATTGGGTTATTTACACATACACTGAGAAAAAAAATATGCCGCATTCAACTAGAACGAATAGTTAGTCACTTTCTAAATACCTATACTAGAAATATAGATGTCCAAACTATGCGAGTAGGGTAAACAACTAAGCTGAATATTCGAAATGACTTGACATTTCTAGTCTCTTCTTTTCTTGGAGACGAAACGACATTGAACCGTTTCAGTAGCGAGAAATTATCGCTTGATTCTAGGAATGATTTTTTAAGCTATAATTATAGTTACTAAATCAAATCTCTTGTGTTCACATCTATTTGAAGAGGTTTTTAGATAAATTTGAAAACAAAAATATCGGAAAACGTACTTGAATTCCAGTAAGAGACTCTGGAACTCTCTGAGAAATGGAACTAAAATTTATAAGGATGACATGGAACTATTTTTTCTAGAACCATTACTTAGATTCTATATGCCAGAACCATATTTTTTTCTCAGTGTAATTGTAAACTTCAAATAATGTAAAGGACAAATTGAATATGAAATTACAGGAAAATCCATACTGAAGGTCCTTGTTGATCAATTCTGGAGTTATGGCGGCACTATATTATAAGCACATAAAATATTTTTTGGCACATTTTTTAGGTGTATAAAAACTCTTGTGGCGCAAACTACGCGCCAATGCAGTTAACCCCTTAACGCGCAGTGTTGCCGGGTCGGCAACACCTAAACTTCCCCTTGTTTAGCAACACAAAAACTCCGTGAATATTTTAAAAACTACTCTAATGGCTACTTTAAATCTTTCTGATGAGTTCTAGATGGCAGCACCACAGAGATCAAACTCTACTGTTTTTAAATAATAGGTAAAATGTTTTACTGTAATGCGCGCTTCACGGCAATGCTCTTCTCACTACGCTTGTCAATGCTTTACTTATGGGAGGTTACCACTTCGGAAACAGCTGTATAATTAAAATGGTTAGTGCAATTTTTAAAAAACAATACCTGTGTACTCCTCTAGGCCTAAATAGATTGCGTAATTTTTTTTCTTTAAATTCCAACTTTAAAGAGTAGTGCGCCGGAAAGAGTTAAAGTTCAAATAACAAATTTGAATCATTTCTTTGTTCAATGCTATGTACTATAGTAGTGTAGAATTATTACATAAATGGGAATAAAAAGTGTGATTTAACACATTAAATCGAACGCATTCGTAAGCATGAATACATAACATGGACTGACACTGTACGCCAAGTTCTTTTGAATCTGAAGTGTCAACTTTTGCAGAAATTCTCTTTTGATACAATATATATATTAATGGAATAGATCGGGAGTAGCAACAGACAAAGTTATAATTTTGGTGGCTGAAATTCGATAATTAATTAAAACTCGATTATTTATTTGAATTCTACATACGTTTACGTATTGCCTTTTGATGTGTATTTGATATAAGTGAATGACTTTTTTCTTAAATCAGACATTTTTTAAAATCCTACATCTTTAACGAAATTAGCAGCTGTTATTGAAGTGTCTTGTTGTGCTCTTATTGAAGTCTATATAGCTAAATGTGCCTGGTCAGTTGCAATTTCAGACATTTGTTTAAAATCTAGAAAAATGCATGAGGAATTATCCTGACACATCAGATGTGTAAACAGTTTTAAATCAGAAATGGTTGCGAAACAATGCTGTAACAAGTTAAAAGTAAACATATTTGACAATATAATCAAAATTTGTTTTAATGTTCTATACATACACAAAATCCACCAGATTTTAAAATTATAAATATCTGCTTTCCAAATCATAATATTTTGGACAAATTTTATGTTAGTATACCAAATAGAATTAACAAGATCAAGTTTTTTGCAAATGATGCAGATTTAAAGTGTTCATCTCTAAATGCTAAAATCTTTTTTTTATTGTTTTGTCGAAAGTAATTTTATTAAAACCAGAGTATTTTAACCAGTTAACAGTATAGCAGCAACATATTTTAAAGCTATAACTTGCTTGTCTCTTTTCGTCCACAAACAGCAAACTTTTTTTTTTTTTTTTTTTTTTTTTTTTTTTTGTAAATATAGCGACAAAAATATGAATTGCTTAGCTTGCGATGACAGTGCTAAATGTAGAAATGACAGTCTATCTTTGTTTAAACAAAAACTAACTGAAATTGTAAACAAAAAAGGTAATTATAAGCTGATTGGTTTATTATTTCAATAAAAATCCTTAAAAAGTGGATGTTGCATAAAATAACTCATGATATCTAAATAAAATAAATAAAACCTCTCTAAAACCGATGTTATATATACAATGGAAAATAATGGCAGCAAACACTTCCCTGATATTTAAAAAGTGCAATTTAATAATACACTTGAACAGTTTTTCATTCATCTTTACAACAACTCAACACATCCGCTATATCAGCATGGATATTCTGGATGGATGATGGTTCTTTGAAACATATGTGCCTAATTGCACTCAGGTGACTACTTCTGTATAAATCATGTCAATAGGAGAAAATTTTCAGAAAATGTTTTACAACACAATCTTGATTTGATGAATCAACAGTTATGATTTTTATTTTTAAATACTAGTCTTATTCATGAGATAAATTTAAAGTGTCATGTTGCAGACAACATTCTCGTCGCCCAAATTTTGTTATTGTCAATAAACAAGATGGGGCACAAATATGAATCATGACAAGACTGAATAAAATTTGCATGAATTTTATCGTATTTAAAAAAAATACCTTCCTCATAAGCGACCGGTATACGTGTCACTTAGGTGCTTAGAATCCTTCATTATTTCTCCCAGTTATGTTTTATTATAAATGTTTTCTTACTCTGTCAGAACATTTTCGCGGTCCACATAGAGAAAATGTCTTGTTTTTAAAAGCCAGTAATAAATGATTAAAAATTAGGCAGAGCTCGAAGGGGTTAAGAGATGAAACGCTACCAAAGAAAATCATCGATGATACTATACATTGTGGAAGCTTATATTTATTTCATTTTTAGCCTACAGAATAATAATCATTCTGATAACTATTTCAACAAGTTACTTCACACAAATAAAATACATGGGACATAACTGTGGGAGAATGTTTCAGGATCCTAACTGCAATCAACAATAAAAGTACATTCTCTCAAAGAGAACAGCAATCGAATTCATCGTTGACAATTCTTGGCTGATATTCAAACACAGATTTTAAAAATACCTTAGTTAGCTAATTGTAATCGCGGTTATACTACAAGTGATAAGTTTTGTCATAACACAGTTAACTGAAAAGTGATATATCAAATATCGAGAAAAAAGATAACAGGAAATATGAAACGATATTTTTCACTCGCATATGTATAAAAATAAATCTGTTATTTAAGTTAAACAAAAACTGGTTTTAAATGCAAAAAAAAAAAAAATATTTTCAAAACGTACTAGATATAGGGGAAGATGGGGATACTTGAGCCATTTTTTGAATTTTAATTTTTTAAAATTTTTTATAATTTCTTATAATAAAATAAAATATTGAAAATGAAAATTTGATATTTTTCCTTCAACTAAAAACCACTTTCAATAAATTTTGAACTATTTTTCTATGTATAATAAATGTTTATTTTTTGTTTTACATCATGGCTCAAGTATCCCCATGGCGGGGATACTTGAGCCATAGTGAAGGGATACTTGAGCCACTACGGAAAAATACCTACAAAAGTAATTTTTTTCGCTTTATTTTTGCACAAACATTTTACAGAATGATAAATTATGAAACGTAAAGTCTTTCAAAACCAATTGAGAAAACAAAGCTAGTAATACAATCAATTTTTGTCGTTAAAACTGGTTGTCGAAGGATAATTTGAACTTGACTTATAACGACGGTAGAAACATCCTCAGTTCAGAGCCATTTAAATTTGGAATCTGCAATTCTTCGGGCAAATTTCATTTTCAAAATATTAAGCACTTATCAAACAAATATTTTTACAGTTTTCTTTCTGGCATATTTTATTAGTAACCAACCATCAATAGAAGGTTTCCTTTCACATCATCACCATCATTGACAGAATTTTCCTCTAATGATATTGTCGAACTCATGCTTTTAGTTAAGTAGCTGTCGGAATTTAAGCCAGATGTATCATTCTATTATTTCAAACACTTTTTTGATTTCACAGGAAAAGATTTTGTCTTCCTCTTTGGCTCCATGTAGGTAAGTTTGAACTGGGATTTTTGTTGCTTTTCTTGTTTTTGTGCGCTCTTTTTACCAATTTTTCTTTAATTTTCTTAGTTAAAAAAAAAGTTACAGCAACAGAGGTTACGATTTCAATATAAAATACTAATCTTAATATGTTATATTAAAAAATAAATATTTTAATATGTTGGACCTAACTAATTAAAGTATTAGAGATTATAGCCTGTAAAACCGTTTTAAAAGTTATTTTCATTTAATGAAAGTTAAATTGAAAACTATGTTTACATTTATCTAGACAGGCTATTTTGTTAGTCAAATCGAAAAATAAAATAGACATTATCATTTAAAAAATATACATTTTTAAACATTTTTAGGTCGTTTTTTTTTAAGAAAAAAATAAATAAAATGAAAAATTATTCTCCCTTTTCTCCAGAAAAATATCGATTAGTGAATATAAGGATGGAATTTTAATTTTTGTTTGTTTCACCCATGTTTAATTTCTAGTGGGGATGGTTAAGACATGGCTCAAGTATCCCCACTCTCATTGGCTCAAGTATCCCCACTATCACTATTTTTGTTTCCCAGAGTTTTACTAAATAAAGCATGCAACTATTAGAACTATTTTAGATTCAAAATACAATTGAAATTATGCTTATTAAATTTATGTATATAGTTTCAACTTTAAACAAAACTTTGATTACAAAAAAACAAAAAAACCATGCATCCAAATATTTACTTCAGATAAGAAAAAGACAACTATTAACCACTATACTTTCAAAATGGTACCAAGATGTGTGATTTCTTTTTTACATGTTCAGAACTATAAATGTGTTACCATATTGGCAGTTTTAGAAAGAAAAATTAACCAGCTGTAGAGATAATAGGGGTGGCTCAAGTATCCCCTATGCTCAAGTATCCCCACTCTCCCCTACACTATATGGCCAAAGGTGACCGGTTATTTACGATTTTAGATGTTTTGTTAAATATCTAAAAACATACATAAAGAACTACCTCGAATTGCCAGGTATGTAGACAAAATAAGTACAGATAATATATTTTCCCGAAACTCAATAGACAATCGTCAACTACTGGAAAAATAATGAATATGTTTCGTAATACCCTATCAAAGAATAATGTAGCTAAAGCGTTCAAAAAGTAGATGAAAATTAAGTGGCTTATTGTAATAAACTTTATTTATTTTTTATGAGACTTATATATATATACTCATAGAAAAATTAAGGTTTTCATAAAAACAATCTCGGTTTTTGCCAAGTGATTTATCGAACTCTAAATATACTTATATATATATATATATATATATATATACACTGCTCAAAACAATTAAAGGATATTGCAGGGTGGATTTTGGTGGATTTTGTATCTGGGAAACTTTTTAGCTGATTGATACATGGTCGACAGACATAGTAGGTTATATGAGAATAAATTACACATGTTTGGCAGAAAAAAAGCATTTTATTGCGCATTTGTGTACAAAAGGAAAAAAACACAATTTATGCATATGAGAAAAAAAATAAGAAAATGTGTTTTCTTCAAAGAAAATAATTTTCAGTAGGGGGTATGGTTTCCACGGGCGGCCAGCAACGTTGAACACCTTTGAGGCATGGACTCAATGAGGCTATTAATGACGAGTTGGGGTATTCTGCCCCACTCTTACAGAAGAGCTCTTTCCAGTTCTTGGAGAGTTTGTGGGGGTTGTTGGCGGCCAGAAAGTCGTCTTACTAGAGCGTCCCAAACGTGCTCGAATGGATTCATGTCTGGAGAACACGCTGGCCATTCCATTCGAACGATTCCTTCCTCGAAAAGGAAATCCTCCTGCAGGTTTGCACGATGTGGCCTGCAGTTATCGTCCATTAAAATGAAGTTATCTCCGATTGCTGCAGCGTAAGGGACTACAATAGGTCTGAGGATCTCATCCCTATATCGGCGGCTAGTCAGAGCTCCATCTCGATTGATGTAGAGGTCAGTGCGCCCGTCAATGGAGATGCCACCATACACCAACACTCCTCCACCGCCAAATCTGACACTTTCGCGCACGAACGCAAGTTTATTCCTACTGCCAAGGTCCCTCCAGATGAAAATACGCCTATGATCCGGATGCACAGAAAAACGGGACTCGTCAGAAAACAGAATATTGGTCCATTCATTTCTCCTCCAGTTGACATGCTCGGTTGTCCACTCCCTGCGGTCGCGACGATGATTTGATGTTAGTCTAACACATACCATCGGTCTGCGAGCATACAGACCTACAGCATAGAGCCGGTTTCGGACAGTCTGAGTTGAAATCGTGGTGCCTGTAGCCGAGCGAAGGTGTTGTTGGAGAAGAGTAGCGTTCATGTTTCGGTGTCTCCGAGCTGTTAACGCTAAATACCGATCATCATTGGGCGTTGTTGCCCGTCTACGACCTTGCCCTGTGCCCTGGCTTGCGCTATTTCGGCTTGAGTTTGGCCCCCTTCTAACCTACCAACAATTCTCCAAGCTTCTGAATCCGTCAAATGACTTCGCTGAGACATCTTACTCATCGAAACAAAGCAATCACTGAATGCCGATCATCCTTGTCTTCATTCTCTTTTATCTAGTTGAAAGTCAAATTTCATTCACTGCCGCTGAAGCGACGTTTTTGACGTCGAATTCAAAATTTGCATACTCCACAGTTTGAAAACCAGAAAAATTTGCATTTGTGATTCTCTTCTTCTATTTTCGGCAAAAAAAATTTCGTTTATATCTTTATTTTATATAAAACTTCAAATATCCTTTAATTGTTTTGAGCAGTGTATATATATATATATATATATATGTGTGTGTGTGTGTCTGTCTAAAATTCTTTTCCGAAAATATGAAAAACAACATTTTAAACAATGTAATCAGTATTAAAAAACATTATTGTATGAAAATTGTATGAAATATGAGCAAGTCTACAAAGTAATGGTTCACTGTGCAAGCGTGAATGGGATAAAAATATAATGTACATCATGTATTCGCTAAATGCATAGAGCAGTTTTTCTGAAAGTCTCAAAAACATAGCTTGAAAATTGTGAAAGTTATTGTCGATGGAATAAGCTAAAAATTATTCTTTCCTAAAGGCAGCACAATATATGTGGCGATTTTTCTAGTTACAATGTAAAAAACAGTAAAGAGACTAAGATTTTTCTAGTAGATTTGTATTCCAAAACATTTCAGTTAACGGTGTGACGTGGCCGGTGATAAGTTGGTTAACTGAAGACATAATTTTATGTAAAAGTTAAAATCAACCAGTTTATTTAAACCTCTGGGACATGGGAAGCGGAGCTAACTTCAAAAGTTCCAGTCTCTAAACACAATACTAAGAGATTAAATCGTAATATATACTCACGTCCACGGCTTAAACTCAGTTCGGGGCACTCACACCGTCTCTCTTTCAGGTTGCGGCTAAAAGCTACTTTAAATCTGTAATAAAACAGCCCGTGGCTCCAAACAATCTTAAAATATTCAATGTATTAAATAACTCTCCCCCGCTGACTTTTATCTTAGGTAACTCAGCTCACAACACAGCTAACTCAGTTCACAATGCTAGTTATCTCACTTTAGAACACCTTGCTTTGCTTCACGACACAATCTATCTCACTTTGCTGGCTTCCGCCGCCTCACCACACACCACACACTCCAACTCATAGCTTTTATACTTTGCAAACTGAAGACGGAGCTATAAATTTGCATAATACTCCTAACCGCAGTTAACTGTAGACTCGAGGGCACCGCATACAGTATGGAAATTTAAAGTTGAATTAAGGATAGATGTTGCTTCTGCGCCACGACGTCACGATCTCACTAAAAATGCTAGAGTGCCTTTTCACAAAGTGACACTCCCTCACAACGGTAATAGCAGGAACTCATGTAACCTTCCTCGGTTACATGAAATTTTGCTGTTATCGTTGCATGAAAAGTTTTTGGAATACAAATCTACACAAAAAATCTTAGTAACTGTAATTTTTTTTTCCAGTGTAAAATTGAAATAGACAGATTTCTGTATTCACCATAATTAAAAAAAGGACATAAATGAAAAGTGGATAATACAATTACTAATGGTACTGAATAATAATAATAGTAATAAAATAATAAAATTATTAATAATAATAAAATAATAAATAAAATAATAATCAATAATAAGGAAAAAATAAACAAATAAATATCTCCATATGTACATACTTATTTGCATTTAATTTCTCGTTTATAGCACAATAATGCATTTCCTGTCATTCGCTTCATTGATCGCTTAAATGCATATAGCTATCATGAAACTGAAGTTTATTGTAATCAAATTTAACACGAACTATATTTATTCAGATAGAATTAATTTTCGAATTTGTGTGTTTGCATTAAATATCTTTGTGTGCAGCTTGAATTATAAACATTTGATATTATGAAGATAAATTAACTATAATATGAGTACGCATTTTATTTATTTCACTTAACATATGTTTCAGATTTATTTAACTTCGATAATTAATTGTACACAAATATAAAGCTATTTATTTAAAATAATTAAAAATCCTTTAATCTAAGAAATGGCAAACAAATGATAGAAACCGATAGAGATGGTCTACTATTAGGCCTCCTGTTTTTCTTAGTCTAGACTTCTAATTTCTACTTCGAATGTTTTTTCAAAAGATAGAGCAGACTGGGAAGAATCCTGTGGAAAATAATCCAATTTTAAGTCCCACAGTTTTTTCTCCTAAATTATTAGTTCAATTTTGATGAAATTTAGAATCCATTTTCACTGGATTATGCTTAAGATTTATACCAAACTGTTTTTATTGAGACTAAAACATTTTAGTTTAGAGTAATTTCAACTCTCAGAAATTTCCCATTTATTAGAATTTTTTTAAAATACTTAAAGTTATTTAAAACTGTTTGCTATATGTGATCTTATATTTATGCTTTATCACCAAAAAATAATAAAATAAAATAATGTAAAATAATGTAAAATAAAAGTAAATAAAAATAAATAAAAAAAGCTGGAGTACTTTATGAGATAATGGAATTTATACTTGAAAAGTACGGTTTTTAGCAGTCACAGAAACTTACACAATTCCTTCCGGCTAGTTTCGAACCTAACCTCGCCCGTCTACCTAAACATTTGGAGCTTTCATGGTTTTCTTCAAACTTTGGGAAACCTTGTGTAAATATATGTTAGGTTTCAATAGAAAGACACCCACGAAGGGCACTCTCCTTTGAGCCAAAGTCCATTCTTTGTGATGTGAAGTTCTTGCACAATTTATTAAATATAAGAATTAAAGTATAAATAAACATCTGCATAAAATGTATTGGGTCCACCAGAATGTTTCTTCGTATAATGATATTTCACGCTTAAAAAAAGCATACTTCTCCGTTGTCACCATTTTTTTCAAATGATTAAATTCCCATACTTTTTAAATTTCACATTAAGGTAAAAACAACTGGAATTTCACTATATCAAAAAAGTAGTGCCAATAAAGAAATTTGAAATTTAAGAAAGTAAGAGAGAAATAAAATTATGTGACAGAACATACTAGTTGACCCAATGGTTTCGTATCACCGACCAATCAATACCAAACCCTCCAACATATAAATGACGCGGATTTTCTGCAGCAAGTAAAATTTCCCTTGAATTTTTTACTGTTTTTAACGTATTTTTTTTAATTGCACAATTCAAACAAATATGTTATAAAGTACTGATATTTAAAATTAAGGGACTGCACATTCGTTCAAAACATTCGCTTTCGACAGCGGCCATTTTCGTGTCTGCGCTCTTAGTATTCAGTGGGCGTGCTCATACTAAACTAGGCCATGTTTTAACCACTTAACTGTTTTCCCCATACGTCTTACGGACAATGTGTTTTGGCCAATCATGCTTTGCCCGTACCATCTTTTTCAAATATATTCTTAAGTTAAGTGCTTAACAACTTTCAATTCAATATCACTTCTCATATGACTTCCGTATGACCAACTCGAATTTTAGTCAGTTAACACCCCTGTTTTTATGAGACTTTTAAAAGTAATTTGACAATATCTGTAGAATACAAAATTTATTTTAAAAATACAGTGGTGCGAGTAAAATTTGAAAGTACAAAATGTTTACAAAATGTATATGAAAAATTCTTCTCTTTAGAATAATGAATAGCCATCATTTCCTGCAAACTCGATAATAAAACATATGAAGAAATACGACAGCTGTACCATCGAAAATACGGCAAAATGCCACAAACTATTCGATGTCAGACTACTTGTAAACATGAGTTCCTTTCAACTGCCACACGCATACTCTTTATGGTATCGTCAAATGTTTATGGTTATCATGAACGCTTTTCATCTGACTCGCAACTGGTTAGTCTGAATTTGTTCAAAATTAGCTTGATATTGATCCTTGTTTTAGATTGTTATCTCTATTTTCGATGGTACAGTTAACGCATTTCTTTATACGTTTTATCATCTAGTTTCTAGGAAATGATGGCTATTCCTTTTTCTAAAGGGGAAAGAACATTTCATCAAACAACTGTTAAAGAAATCAATAGAATAGTGTTTTCATAGAAGTGGATCGTTATTTTCTGGAACACCCTGTAAATAATTAATGTTATAACATTTAATGTACCACATTGTGAAGTAATGTTCGTAAGTATAAATTAATACTAGAAGTGAAGTTAAAAGACGTAACAGAGACTTAGTAAAGACTTAGTAGAGAAAAACTGGAAAGTTCAATAAGAGAATGCCTTGAAAATCTCCTACTGAAAATCAGCTCATTTTACGCATAAAAAAGCGACTATTGTAGGGACTGGCAATCTTTCAGCCAAGACCTGAACTTAATTAAAAACTTTGGGTAAACACTTGCAAGAGAAGTATATGTCCATTGCCGCCAGGTTTCGATTATCTACAGTAATAAAATAACAAATCCCACTGTCTATATCCTTTTCAGACCTGAGGTACACAAATGTGTACCTCCATTCTTTTTCTTATAAAAAATAAACTGTTTGAATATTTTCTATTTTTACTTTATTTCTATACAGCTGAGTTGTTTTTTGCTTTAAAAAAAAGCAATAAATGTCAGCATTGATGAATAATACCTCATAAAATAAATATTATTTTCATCCGACTTTCGAAAATACCTTCAAGGCATTGTGGTCAAGAAAGTAAGAAATATTGATAATTATTTAACTGAAATACTTTATAATTAAAAAATGAGTATTTGCTGATCATTTACTTGTTTTAAAACCTTAATTTTGTCATTGCGTAAATTTATATTACTGATAGTTAAACTGATGTTTTAAGGTGATTAGTACTTTCATATCCGTATATGTAAACCTAAATTACCAGTCCCCTAAAGAATTGATTTCATAAAAATTACTCTTTATGCCATCTATGGTGTCTTTTTAATCATGCAAAAGCAATAAATATATATTTGTAGAGTTATTTTATGCTCAGGTCTAAAGAGGATATGTTAGCATGTATGTCTGTGTGTGTGTGTTGGCTAATAAACTCTATGGAATGTAGGTGGCTCGATCTTTTTGTGACGCAAGCTCAAAAGATCTCATATTGCGCCTGACATTCAGAATTTTATAATCCTTATAATTAGCAAAGTTAGAACTAAGCCGAGTCTTAGAAACGAAGATTTCAGGTATTTTGTCAAAAAAAAAAAAAAAAAAAAAAAAAAAAAAAAAAAAAAAAAAAAAAAAAACTGTGTTTGGCCGCAGGTGGGAGCAGACAAGGGAGAGATTTTTCCAGTGATGATAGATGAAACTTTTCTGCACTTATACAGTTAAAGCAAGTCACGCTTTTTTTATTATAGGATTTTTTAAAGACACGGTCAAACTTTTTAAATATTAAATTTTAAAGATATGCATATAAAGATTCATTTAAGATACGTAGCCAACTATACGGTGCCGTAGGGAGTGGGGACACAATTTGAGTTTCTTTCGATTCTACATTGCATCGGAACTACAATACAAATTTCAGGATCGATTGAGAATTTTAAAATGGACGCCAGCAACGCTAGGAAGGGCAACTAGTTCAGAATTTAAAACAACAAATAATACAGCGATTTTTTTTTTTTTTTTTTTTTTTTTTTTTTTTTTTTTTTTTTTTTTTTTTACAGTTACATATTTTCCATAAACTAGTTCGAAGTATGTCTGATTGGGTTACAAGTAATTCCAAGGAAATGCAGCTAAAATTTTAAATTTAAATATAATATTTTCCAAAAGTCCACATACTTTTGTAATAATCTATTTAGATAAGGTCCTTTTTTAACAAAAATTATGTAACACTTATGCTGTTTTCTTTGTTGTAATTGACTTATGTTCTGAATCCATTTGATTATTATTTTCTTTTGTGATCATTGCATCATTTGTTTTAACTGCTAGTTCAAACAAATTATATATTAATATATTTTTCAGGCGCACTGTACAACCGAAGAGTATTTCCCCTTCCTTTCGAAATGTATAAAAACAAGGGTAAAGAATTTATAACTTTTATCCAATTCGCATGCTCTCAAAGTCATTCATTTAAAAAACATTCAAAACGAAAAAAATAAGGGTCATGATTGCACGCTTTGGATTTTAAACGCCTCGATGAACGGTGAAATATGATCCGAATTCAGTGACTGGTGAAAGAGATTGGGCTCTCAGTCTTCTAAATTGGATCATACCTTATTATGCTGTTTTAATGAGTAAGAATCACAAATAAATATTATAAACAATAATGTTTGCAATTAATGAAACAATGAAATAAAACAGCCGCAGTAAAAATAATGAAATAAAATGTCTGAATATAAGAATATTTTTAAAAATAAAAATTTGCTATAAATGCAAATCAAAGTATTAGTAAAAAATGGAATTTACAGAATAAATTGTCCGTTACTTGAATATCATGTGAGCAGTGATGTAAATTTAACACATGTATTTGTTTTTAATGTTTTGGTTTCATTGCGGAACCATGTTTGGTAATCCGTTCCTTGAATTATTTCTTCTATTTATTTATTTATTTTTTAATTAAGCAAAAAGGAAAACCACTGTCCGGTGTTTTCTTTGAATATTCTGAACAATTTGACATTGTTTTGTAACAGAAATTCTCTTTACCTTATGGCTGTTCTTCTTCATTTCCACCATTTTAACTACACTGTTAAAAATAAAGGTGACGAGCCGGTTGCATTTGACGCCCAGGGGTGAAAAGGTTAAATTACTTGGCACCAGCGGGCTTGAAAATGTGTTTGGGGTGTTATTGGGTGTTTCACGCTAATTAGGGTGCAGCGCAATGCATACCGTTGGAAGATTTTCACCCCTTAGCCATTTTCACATGCTCTGTAACGTGTATCCTTGCACTTCAACTCGCTGTCACTGGTGGATCAACACAGCAATTTTTTCCTACAATGACTATCACCGCTATACGCAATCCCAATTTTGTTTAGAACTTCGGATGGCTAACTTTTGGCGAGCTTTTTTATATAAAGCAACTTTTGAATTTCAGGACATATGAACATTTCAGGGAGACTTTGAAGGTGAGCTTGATGGCCGAGTGGATAGTAATGAACTTGTAATCAGACGTTCTGTGTTCGAATCCATCGAGGGCCGAAAGTCGGTTAGTATATTTTTTAATTTTTTTCATTGGGCACTCTGGATTAAGGGTGCCATCTTTTCACCCTAATTAAAGGTGCTATTTTGGCTCCTTTAGGGGTGTCACCAGTGAGACAAGCCTTTCACCCTTAAAAGGTGCAATGTGTCACCATTAATTTTAACAGTGTAACTGATATACCCCTTTCTTTAACGTAATGCTCCAATTTCTTTTGTTCAAATGTGTTTTTTTCTGGGGTCTTTTTGTTTATTCATTTTAAGATTTACTTTAATATAGTGAAGATGTAAACACAGCTGTTTTTTGGCTTCCTCAGTACTTTGATTTAAAAGATTTAGGCAGAGAAAAACCCTTCTAATTACTCTCTGTCTTTTCTAAAGTTTTGTTGCTAGAGTGCCCATTCGAATCACCCTCTTAACAACTAACTCTGACATTTTCGTTTCCTAATCTTAAACAATTTTTACTATCACTGGAATTCTTTTTCAAATTGCTTGTCTGTGTCATTTTTATCATTTTTTATTCTCTTAGTACATTTCATGATTACTAACTCTGATTCCAAATTTTCAAAAGTAGCAGAATCAACGGATGAATTTGTAGTTTTCTCTTTGACAGCCTTGTAAAACATTTGTGTTACGTTACTCCATAAAATTGGTAGTAGCTACGACTTCCATTTTACTGAGTAATTTTTCACTTATATAATGATGTAATTTATACATATATTACTGGTGTAACTTCACAATGTTACACCAATTATATCAGTTAATGTACTCCACAAAATTGGAGGCAGCAAGGCTTCCGCCAATTTTATGGAGTAACGTTACACAATTTTTTACAGTGAGGAATAAGTGCAGGGAGATAAAAAAGGATGAGTTTTAAAATCTTGACTTTTAAATGGGCAAATTCCATTGCTTTAAAATTTTCGATAGTAGTTTTAACATTTGCTGCTCTGTTGTAATTCCAAACAATAGTTATTGTATAAATATGTAAAAGGTATTTTTGTTTTCAACCACTTCCCTGTTTTGCTCACACATCGTACGGGAAGCGTGTTTTTTGCCAATGATGATTTGCATGTACCACGTACGGGCATGCATACTCCAATGTTTTGAAAAACCATCAAAATGATAAAAATGATCATAAAAAATTAAAAATATTCTGTAAAAGTTATGAAAAAATAGGAACTATTTGAAAATTTATTTCAAAATTATTGATCAGTTAACTGGCTAATGGGCTTAAACTGTTTAATGAAATTGATACAATTATTAAAAAAATACCTAGTTAAATTATTCAAATACACGTGTGGAGACAATAATCCGCTATAAAATATTTAAAAAAAGTATCACAAAGCCTATTGACCTTATTAATTGTTCTTTAAACTTACGTACTGATAGTATTTGTTATCCAAAATAAGCAACTCAAACTTGTCCGACGAATACATTCATGGACGCCATGCCGTATTAATATTAATCCTTAGTTCCCACATTGGAAATTGCACAACGAAATGTTCAATGAAAATTTTACTTTTGTCAAGTACTCGAAAATATACTTTTACTTGATTACAAATAATTTTTTGTAACTACTGCTGTCATTCATTTATTTCAACATACTATGAATAGAAGCATCTTTTTTCTAAAACGAAATTTTATAAAACAAATGGCAATAAAACAAATTTTATAAAACAAGTATGAACAAATACTAAAGGAAACAAAACCACGTGCTCAATAGAATGCAATACATAAATTCAGATTTGTACAGCTCATATTCAAAATATTAGAAAAATTACCTTATTTTTTAGAAATTGAAAATATCGTTTGGTAATTTAATGTCTTTTAATGAAAATATGCAAACGATATTTTTATTAAGAACTTATTGTTGATTAAACTTACTTGTTATCTTAAATTTAATATCATTTTTGAAAGGATTAATTGCAAAAAAATTATTTTGAAAAGTCAAAATATTAGAATATTTATTCAAGTGGTTCAAAATATTAGAATATTTCATATTAATTATATTAATTCTCCTTTAATTATTACCAATTCTTAACTGGTGGCATCATTGATTAAATTCAGACTATTTTATTTAAAATCAGTATTATTTTTTGCAGTTTGTTTCTTTTTCGTCTTAAAATGGGCCGTGTGAGTGATATTCCTGAATCTACTAAACTTCGTGTGGTTGATTTGTATCGGCACGGTAAAAATCAATGTTTTATAGCGAATTATTTACATTGTTCGCAATCGAGCGTTAGTAAAATACTAACACAATATTCAAAAATTGGAAAATTTCAAAATAATCGCCGTAATGGTGGCCGAAAACCAAAAACATCTGCTAGAGATGACAGGAAACTGAAGCGTATAGTTAAGAAAAACCGTTTTAAAACTGTGCGATTCTTGCACCGAAAATGGAAAGAAGAAAGAGTTGAAGTTTCTACATCGACAACATTAAGACGTCTCCATAAATTTAAATTTGAATCTCGTGTACCGAAAACAAAACCTCTCATGACTGCAAGACAAAAGCGTATAAGATTGAATTGGTGTAAATCAAGACGTTTATGGAGCAATGAAGATTGGAAAAATATATTATTTAGTGATGAAAGTATGTTTTGTGTTTCATATGGTAATCAAGGTATTCGAGTTTGGAGAATGAAGCGAGAAGCATTTGATAAAGAATGCCTTAAACGTTCCGTAAAATTTGTGCTAGTGTCATGGTTTGGGGTTGTATGAGTGCAGAAGGACCTGGAAAGTTGTGCATCGTCTACGAAAAGGTTAACTCTCTGATATATCAAGAAATTTTAGAATATTACATGATTCCATCATCAGAAGATTTATTTGAAGATGATTTCATCTTTCAACAAGATTTAGCGTCCCCGCATACCTCGGTGTCAACTAAGAATTGGTTCCGCCAACGCAACATTAAGGTACTTCCTTGGCCACCAAATTCACCAGATCTTAATCCCATCGAAAACTTATGGTGTATAATGAAAAAAAAACTTCAAGAAAATCCTCCTTCAAGTAAAACTGAGTTAGTGGCACGTATAAAGTCTATTTGGGCTAATATTGATAGAAATGTTTGTAAACACCTTGTATATAGTATGCAAGATCGATTGTACGCTGTTATGAAAGCTAAAGGGGATGATACAAAATATTAACTACCATTTACTTCATATTCATAAGGTAATATTGTTGCGTAAAATAAAATATTCTAATATTTTGAACCAATCTAAATTTTATTCCAATATTCTGGTGTGTTTAAGGAAGCTGTATACCTAATTTATTGTGTTGTATTTTATATTTTATAAATGTTAAAATCTTATCTAAACATTCCAGATTTAATTTATAAGAAATTTAATTGCATTTACTTAGTATAAAAAATAAATAAATGACAAATAATTTTTTCTTATTACTTTTTCTCAATTATTCTAATATTTTATTGTGAGCTGTATATGAGGACATAACATACCTTACTTTTAAAATACTCTCTTATATTAACTAGAAAAAAATGTCCAAATTAGCAATTATAGGGAGGGGGGTAATTGTCTGAAAAATACACATGGAAGGCACTAGTTCTTTGAGTGATAAGTGACATAATTCTTATGAATAGGTTTTCATAGGTAGATGATGTCTCTTTTTGTAATTCACCGCAGAATTTCAGCGGTCTAGTTGAAGCGGCAACATGGCTTCTTGCCCCCAAAAACTTTAATAGATTTAAAATGACCATTGGAGATATGGTGCAATAGCAAATAACAAAAAAAAAGTATACTTTTCTGTTAACATGCATTTTCAAAATATTAAAAGTCAAGGTTATAGTAGAAATAGAATAAATTTGGCATGTAATTTTTTATTTTTTTTTACTTTTCATGTGCAGCTTTTCAGTAAACTTTTTTTTTAAATGTAGTTCTTTTAACATTGATACGTACAATTTGTGTAATAAGAGTACTTATAATGGAGATTTGATTGTTGTGAAAACCCAGAAAAGGACTTTAACTATTGAATTATCTTCATATATAGCTTAAAGGATTTTTTTTCAAACCATATGTAGCTTTCATTAAAATGCGATCATAATTTTGATCAAAATTTTACACATTTAACTGCTTCATTAATGTTTTATGTACTGATGCTATTCGTTATACAGCGAAAGCCCGGCAGCACAGATAATCACTTCATCGATTTCACGTATGAAAATCTAGGATTAGTTAAATTTCGAATCGCATATTAAAATGAAATCGGTCTAGCAAGTCAAATCTTGGTGTAAAACACTTAAAAAACATGGTTTTAGCAATTGATTAATAGGTTTCCCTTCGTGTTTCCATGACACCTATCCTCCTTTTCATACTTTTGGGTGCAGGAAACCAAAATGTTAAACCTAGAAGTAAATAACTAAAATCGTGTTTTTAGGGGTTTTCCTGGCCCCACCAGTGACCGCGAGGTTCTGACCTACAAACTGGTAGACGGTAAGGTGCTGGGTTCGAACCCAATCGCGACCGCCGGCCTAACCGTTCGGAGTTTTCCGTGGTTTTCTTCGAACCTTGCGTAAATACGGGTTAGATTCCCTTAGAACCCCCCCCCCCCCACGGAGGGCATCCCACCCCATTGGGCCTATATCCCATAGTGTAGATAATTGGCAAACATAAATACACACACATTAGGTGTTTTCCACAAGATATGACTTAGCAGACCGACTGTATTTTAATATGTGAATCAATAATTAAGTAGTCCCAGAATTTCATTTGTGAACTGTATGAGGTGGTTGGTTGTGCTGCCGCGCCCAGGTCTATTATTGATGAAATTTGTCCGATAATCGAGCATTAATAAGCATAATTTATATCACATTATATGGTAATGATCATACGGTTATGCTTGACATTAAGGTTTATTTTGTTTAATTTCCAAAATGACAAATTTTGAGTATGTTTCCGAGTATTTTTAACGTATTATTAAATACTTCATTGTAAATCAAATTATTAAAAAAAAATTTTATTTTTTAATTAATGGCATACATATTAACTATTTATTTTGTGATAGAAATAAAAATCTCAAATATTTCATTTTAAAGAGTTACACAATTGTTACAAGAATTACACTTAAAGTTTCAGAAAAATTTCACAGTAAATAAAAAACATAAAAATTCAATGCAATTTCAAATAGTAGATTAACAGTATAAAACAATCTATTAAAATAAAATGCTTTCGTTTTTTCTGTAATGTATGTATATATTTTTTTTTACTCATTGATACTCAAAATTAATAGACAACATAATTCAAGTTTTATTAACATCTAATTTGATTATATCGATGTCGCCAAAGAGAAATAACTTTTTCCTTATTAGATATCTAATGTTATTCACTATTATGTTACTATAAAAAAGTAATAGTTTATTGCTTAATTATCCAAGGAAACTTAATTATTATAAGTAAGCGATCTTAATTACGAAGACAGTCTAATAAAACGGGAAGATTTGTGTTACATTTTTCTTTTAGAAATATAATGCATTTTATTAATTATAAGAAAGAAACATTCAATTTTTTTCATTGAGTATTTTTTATACTTATTGGTGTTTTTTTTATAATATTTTTAATGCGACATTTCAGAAGTTTTGTTCTTTTATACTTTTGAATAGAAGTGTTTCTTTTCATCAAAAAAATATCCATGTTTTTTAAAAATGATTAGGTAAAACTTAAATTCAGGGAATTTAGATGTCTTTGTTTTATGAATTAATCGTAAGTTATTCTGATTTGTGGGGTTCCATTTCTTTTTTCTTCAATTACTTAAAATATATTTCAGATTACTTATTTCGTAAAAGACATTTGAAAAAAAACTATAAAACGCTCAATAGGTAAAGTGGCAGAAAAAAAAAAAAAAAAAAAAAAAAAAAAAAAAAAAAAAAACATTGAACTAATAATAACGCATTTCTCAGTGGTGCACAAAATAGGAATTTTAATATACATTTGTACATATTAAAATAAAATAAAACTTTCAACGTTTCGCGCCGTCTTCTGCAGGCGTCTTCAGGAAAATATGATAATGGAAGGAGACTACGTTTGCATCTTGATCGAGAGATAATATTACTACTAAATTAAAATCTAAATGAATTAAAATTAAAAAAAAAATGTTGCCATTTACACGTGAGTAAAAATTAAAATATTGCAAGGAAATAAAAAAAAATTAAGATTTTATGATGTGATGCCATATTTTTGGTATATTGTAGGATAAGTTATCATGAGCAATGCGTTATTATTAGTTAAATTTTATGGTGCAACTGTCCTATATATATTTATAAAAAAAACATTGGTTCTTATATATCTGGCCTACATTCGAACATTAAAATGCATAATTGTTCTTGGTGAATTTCTTTTAGCATCTGTACGGTGCATCGAATTTGGAAGTCACTTGATCCTATACTCTCAAAAAAACTAACTTCATTTCACGGAAATTCTACTGGCAACAGCGCTGTGGAGATACTTCGGTGATATGACGAATGTCAATTATTATCCTCCATTACAGGAGGAAAATATCTGTTAATTGCACCCCCACCAGTGGCCAAGAGGTTCTGATTACCAAACTGGTATACGGTAGGTACTGGGCTCGATCCCAATCGCGACTGTCGGCGTAACCGTTCGGAGTTGTCCATTGTTTTCTTCGAACCTTGGATTTCCTTGAGTACATAAGGGTTAGGTTCCATTGGAAAGACTCCCACGAAGGGCACCACTCCCCTTAATGGCTTATATCCCTCGTGTAGATAATCAGCCATCATAAAATAAACCAAATAAACTAAACTGTTAATTGCAAAAAGGTGGGAAAAGGGAAGCGCTATTGGCTCTGGATTGGAACCAGTCCTCCAAGTTTTGCGAGACGAGCATGCTAACACTGAGATATACTTGTACAACAGCAAAATGATTTGGAGTAAATATGATTGCTGCAGATGGGTATAACTCGATAATTTTTTAAAAATATTTTTATTTTGAAGTTAATTTTGGGAAGATTTCAATTTTTAATTAGATTGTGGCTAGGGTATTAATATACGCTCTTAAAACGAATGAGTGGGTTTGGCTTCTCAGTAAAGAGCTGTAATAAATTGGATCATGAATGAGTTGTTTTTTTAAATGCTTTACTCATTTTGATTTAAATTGCTTATTTAAATAATTCATCTTGATTTAAATTGTTTAAAAAGAACTCACTCACTTGAGTCGTTTCAACTCTTTATTGAGAAGCTTCCTTTCAAAACGTGAATGAGCGAATTTCGGCTCAAATTAAATCTTATCAATCAAATCTTAATCAAATCTTATCTTAATTTAAGAATATAATTTTAAATATTTTTAAACTAATTAACAGCAGTGAAATCATTGAAATTGTTCAGTATTTAATAAGTGAGCATTACACTACTATCTAAGCATAGAACCAACATAGTGAAAAATGTCCAAGCCGGGATCGAACCCTGAACTTCGAGAATAACACTCGAAGTGCTCTGTCATTCAAGCTACAATAAACAGCGTATCATTTTCACTTACATGTTATTGGTAAGGCTGCAACTGCAGCACAAGATGGAAACATCTACATGATCTCACAAACCTGTGTCGTAACATAAGAGACAAATAAACCCAGCATCTGTAAATACATAGTAAATTGTAATTGTAATTAATTTTTAATCTAATTATCAGCAGTGAAATTATGCTTGAAATTATAAAATATTTAGTGAATATCACATTACCATAGATTAATTTTGAACACGATTATTCAATCTGTTTTAAATCTGTGATCACATAACCAATTAAGATTAGATCTAACTTAAGGGAAAATGCCCAAGACGGGTATTACGTAAATTATTGAAGCCCATGTAAAGAACTTGGAGCTCTATTTCAGGGGTTCTGGATTCGATTCCAGCCTTGGACATTTTTACTATATTGGTTCTACGCTTAGCTAGTTATGTGATATTTATTTATTAAATATACTTAAGAAATTTATGTTTTTAATTTAAAAATAAATTTACATTTAATATTAATAGACCCAATATGCATACGGGCTAGGAATGAAAGGAATTTCTATTTCTTCTTTAGACATTCGGGGAGGATTCACGGCTAAAACATTTTTTCTAGGAGTGTGGAAAAAGTTTGTTAACAAATGACGAATAATCTGGTTATGTTGAAGAAATTTTCTGAGAGTGTAAAAATTGTATCTAACTTATTTATTATCAGAAGAATAAAGCTTATAAAATATTTACATTAAAGTTAACAAATATATAACATATATATAACATATATATATGTATATGTTACACAAACGCTAAGAAAGATCCATTTACGTATGACGCCGTTTTTGTGTTAGTCCGTTGGCCTACAATTCAGGGGGCAGTAAATAAAATGCAAATAATGCATCTAGATCTAAATAACATCTTTAAAGAGTAGCAATGTGTGATGACTGATGACGTAAATATCTGCGAGACCCCACAGTCTTTTGTCACATGGCAAAAAGGGGCAGAGAGGAAAGAGTTGAAGGTATGGAGTAATAAAAAAATGTGGAGAGGCGAGCAGAGATTTAAAAACAGAAGTGTGGTAATACAGTAGAAGTGCAGATGTTATAAAAGTATAGAAATAGTTCTAAAAGTTGTGCAATATAAAGCTACAATTTTTACGTGCATGATATTTTGATTTCTATGAAAGAATAACAGTGAGATGGTGCTAAGAAAATAAATTCCTGGAATAATCTCTGTGTTTTATTTCGCTATATACACTATATAGCCATTGATTATTGGACACTTGCGATTTTAGGCATTTTGTTAAATATCTAGAAAAATACATGGAGAATCATCTCGAAACTCTTAGTGTATAAATATAATAGTATAAGTCATACATCTCCGTGAAGATGTTTTCCCGAAACTCCATAGGGGACGGTCAAAAAATTAAAAAAGAATGAATATCTTTTGAACAACCCTGTCAAAATTAATGTAGCAAAAGCGCTCAAACTCTAGATTATGATTGAATGCCTTATTGTAATACGCCTTGCTCATTGTTATGCAAATAGCATGCATACTCGCAGAGTAATTAAGGTTTTCATAAAAATGGTCCCAAAATTTTCCAAGTTTTTTCCTTATAATTTTCAGAGTTCTTAATATAAAATAATATTTTTTCAGAAAATATGAAAAACAACATTGCACACATTACCCTGTAATCAGAATTAAAAAATAATGAAAATTGTATTCAAAATGAGTTGGTTTACTAAATATTTTTTTACTGCGCATGCATTTTTTACTGCGCATGCAACGATATCAAAATTTCATTTCCATATTATGTTAGCTAAATGTATAGAGCGACTTTTGTGAAAGTCACAAAATCATAACTTGAAAATTCTGAAAATAATTGTCAATTGAATAAGTTGAAAATTCGTTATTCTCAAAATGAAGCAAAAACAAGAGGGGTTGTATCCATATATTCATTGATTAGTGTCAATATAGAATGCACAACACGGTATGTACTACTACAATTGGATAAAATCCCTCATTTTTTTACTTCATTTTGGAAACAACGGATTTTGTCCTTTTTTATAGACGATTACTTTCAGAATTTTCACGCTACGATTTTGAGACTTTTACAAAAGTTGCTCCATACATTTAGCTAACATAATATGTAAATGAAGTTTTGATAACTTTTACGCATGCACAGTAAAAAATTATTTAGTAAACCTACTCATTTTTCATACAATTTTTATTATTTTTTAATTCTGATTACAGGGTACTGTGTGCAATGTTGTTTGTCATATTTTCTGAAAAAAATATTATTTTATATTACGAACTCTGAAAGTTATAAGAGAAAAACTTGGAAAATTTTGGGACCATTTTTATAAAAACCTTAATTACTCTGCGAGTATGCATGCTGTTTGCATAACAATGAACAAAGTGTATTACAATAAAGCATTCAATCATAATCGAGAGTTTGAGAGCTTTTGCTACATTAGTTTTGACAGGGTTATTCAAAAGATATTCATTCTTTTTTAATTTGTTAACGGTCCCCTATGGAGTTTCGATAAAAAATCTTCACGGAGATGTATGACGCATACTATTATATTTATACACTAAGAGTTTCGAGATGATTCCTCATGTATTTTTCTAGATATTTAGTAAATTGTCTAAAATCGCAAGTGTCCAATAATCAATGGCCATATAGTGTATATATATATATATGTATATATATATATATATATATATGTATATATATTCGTCATACATATATTCGTACATCATGTATCATGGCCGTCCTAAATTTAAATAATATGTTTCTTTAAAATTTGGATTCCTTGAATATATTATAAATATAAATACACACTATTGCCCCGTTGAAATGTACTCAAGGAAAACAAATTATCACCAAAAAAATAGAAAAAACCTATAATGCTTTTATATTGAAGTTTAAAGGAATTTAACTCAATTGCTGAAAATGTCCAAATACGGAAGAGGCCGATTTTCTTTTAACACATTGGTCTCAGTTTAGGGGGCAGTAGATAAAATGTAAATTGCGCAACCAAATCTAAATAACATCTTTTAAGAGCAGAAATGTACGATTCTAAATTCCATACAACTGCGAAACCTTATGTTCCTTAACACTGTTGGTGCCAGTGCAGTATAACTTTTGTGCTTTGTTCTCGAATTCTGCCATGTCTGAAAACTACTGCATGACAATATTCGAAAAAAGAAAAAAAAATTGAATTCAAATGCTATGCGTTAAAAACCAAATAATGATGTTTTTGATCAGAAACGGACTTATATGACAAAATGAATCTATTCTATCCTATATACCTTTCTTGCTTAGTAGAAAGTTTTGCAATGTTCAGCTTCCACGGAGCTCAGTAGAATCTGGAAAGAAATAATACAAAGGATAAAGAAGCAATAATATAAAATATTTCATGTTCACTATTTTGCCATCGTTAATATTACAGTTTATTTCAATAGGTTTGTGTTCGCATGATTTTTGATTTTGTTTACTAGTTTTTCAATTTTAGTTATTGTGAAAGCATTGTTATCATTTTATTTTCTTATAAATGTTGTCGTAGGATGCAACGAAATATGTGAAAATTTGAATTAAAAAAAGGTATTTTCCCCTTTTTAAAAAATTAATCTAACTGCAATAAAAAGTACTATTGGTTTGTGCATCTCGAATGTAATTTATAGTAGAATGTAAAGCGACATTATAACCTGCGTGATCCGTGGATAGAGTAAAATAATTATATTTAAGAAATTAAAATATCTAATTGTAACTAATTTTTGAATTGATTATCAGCTGTGAAATCAAGCCTTAAATTATTCGATTGGGTTCATCTATTGTCTCATGATACCCCATGGATTTGTGTTTTCATGTCGACATTTCGATCTTGTGTAGCAGTTGTACCCATGCCAACATACGAGAGTGAGAGATGCCAAGCTGGGCATAATCCTCTTAAAATTAATGGGAGAGAACTTGGAAGACTTTTCCAAGGCTTCGCGTTTGATCCCCTGCTGGAAAATTTTTCGATGTGTTGATTCTAAGCTTAGATAGCATGCGATAATCACATATTAAATATTCAAGGAATTAAAAGTAAAAAATAAATTTTCATACTTAATTTACTTAACTGTAGGCTAGCTCATGAAGGTTCCACGTATTAAAATATTTATTTCTCGAGGCGATCACTTTTTAAATATTTTTTTTTATTTCTTTATAGACAACACTTAAAAAATATAGCGGCACACAGACACAAATGTATACAAAATAGCGCTTATATCTTTTTACATATTACAGTTATCACACCACCAAAACAAAACGTGAAATGAAGACAGCTTTGAATAATAACTACATTTCTTATTCGGCATATCTCATGATCACGTGACGCGAGAGAGCCTTATTTTTGGAGCAGGTATTCGCATTACAGAACTTAATGTCTCTGAAATTATCATTGAATATCCTTTCTTACAAGGGAAGATTATCCTTTCTTACAAATAAGTAAATAATTTAATCTAGAAATGAGATATTTTCCCTTTAAGATATCGGAATTTATTAACTTTAAAATTTTATATAAATATCCGCAAAAGCGTCAGAATCAGTAAAGTTAAATTAATAGAGTATATTATTACACATATTAAAAAATAATAGTGTTTTATAAATTTTGTGAATTTTTTTAATAATACCTGAAATGAGATACCAATAAAAACAAAACATAAGTTTTATATGTCGCTGAGATACGACTCCCATAAGTGATAATTAAATTATTCATTAACATAAATTACTATAAATTTATGCATAAACATATATAAATAACTATATTTATCTGTATATGAACATTTATCTGTAAACAAAATGGTTTCCTTAAGAAGAATACATCTGCCATGATATTTTAATTCAAATTAACAGTTTAATAAGAAAAAATATTTCATAAATAACTTCGTTTAATAGAGGTTTTTAAAAATAAATAATGTAGATTATTAAACATTTTAGAAATTATAGTTACGCTACAGCTGGGATTTAAAAGGATTTGCATGAAAATGACGGTCTTTATTTTTATAGAATTTAAAATTTGTCGTTTAACATCTGTTACAAAGATATTTAAAAATATATATACTGCGCATAATTATTACTCAAAAATTAATGAGAAACGTTCCATATTTATAGGTGTTATTTATTATGTCATAAAGTATCAAACAAACAATAAAATTTTAATATTCTTTTAATTTGCATTAATTTATATATTGTGACAGGTGTTAGATGAAGCATAAGCGAAGAAAAGGGAATCGTGTATGTTTTTGTTGGTATGGTTGTTGATGTTATTTTATTAAAGTTAATGTTTGAAAGTTAAAAATTATTAATTCCTATATAATTTTATTAGCATTATAATTAAATTTACTTTTTCAATATGTTTTGACGTTCTTGCAAAATTTATTAATTCTATTTAAAAACCCAATGTTTTGATATCTTATTTATAAGTTTTTTCAAGGACAAACATAGACAAGGACACTGGCTTAACAATATATTTTTAAAGATTTATTTATTTATATATTTAATTTTTCTGACTGCATTTAGTAAAGTTAAAAGAAGTGCAAAAGATATTTTATCTAAATAAATAATTCCTTCTCGAAAAATATATTTAAACTTTTTATTAAAAATGAAATAAGTTATTTTAAAAACACCATAATACACCAATTAATTTGTTATTAAGATAGTTTTGGGTAAAAACATATTCTGAACATTAAACCCAGTTTCTAAACTAAAACTGATAAGAAGACTAATACATTAAATCGTAGATTAACAAACATTTTCCAACAATTCTTGAAGCCTTAAACAAAACTTCATTAGTTACGGAAATAAGATGTTACTAAGATGTTTAAGCTTTAATTGTCTGTAGCTAAATATGTATTACAATAATTATGAGCAGACGTGTGTTTGATTTCCGCTGTTAAAGAATTCTGTAAAAAAACAGAGAAAAAAAAGCGAGGCTCTCTGTAAATTAAAACTAGTTCTCATTTATATGATTCCGATTAAATTTTCCGTTCATCATTTTACAAATACTCCTCTTATCTTGTCCTCTTCAAACCTGACACATTTTAAGCCATCATAAAAAAATATTTTAAAGTTTGTTCCATCTATTTATACGCATAGAAACATAATTTTGTAATAAAAATAACATAGTTATTTATTAGTTTCTATTTACTAGCAGATACACATATGTGTACCTTGGGTTCATACTGCAAAAAAAAAAAAAAAAAAAAAAAAAAAAAAAAAAAAAAAAACACTTTATTTAAAAAAAATGTTTAAATAAGGAATTTGGTTGACAATTGATACATATAAGCTTGTTTTACATGCTGTTTTTGAAACAATTATTTTATTTTTATTTTTCCTACAGTGATATATATTTCGCTTTGTACAAATAACTCTTTTTCTTGATTTGCAGCCTTCATACTTACATTTTGAAGCAAAGTTATCATTTGTTGAACATGCAAACTGGTTAATCTTGTCGTATCTAATATAGTAAATGGGCTGATGAATACCCTTACGTTGTTTTCGCTGTGTTTTATTTTCGGAGTTGTCTTCTGAATCATTTTCAGATGAATAAATTTTGCGTTGTCTCCCTGTTCGTCGTTCTTCACATAGTTTGCCCTTATATTTAATCAATACCTATGCAATCTCTAAACACCGTAAGAGAGACAATCTGTCTTTTCGAGGAACTTCACCTGCTTTGCAATTTCTGATATACTTTATCCAACAAATGGAAATAACTGAAATTATAAAAAGTACAAAAACTCTTGTTGACTACTTTTGTGTATGAATAGCACAACGGTAGTAAACTAAACAACTATCGTTTAAATCTGTACCGCCCAAATATGCATTGTATATATTCACAACTGCAGGTTGTGTTACATTAATTTTTTAGTTTTGATATTTAAACCACCTAACACAACTGATCTCGGGATTGCTATCTATGCAACTCGAAAGCAAAGTTGCTGATTTGTTATTTATCCATTTTAATATGCACATATTCTTCCCTTCCCTTAGTCTCTGATCCCACTCTCCGCGTTAAAAATATCGATCATTCTTGATTTTTTATCTGCTACTCCAAGTCTTTTGTTCATAATTATTCCAGTTTGGTAGATACTGTTCCTCAATAAAAAGTCGGCACATTTTACAATAGTAAAAAAACTGTCCGTATGAATCACCGTGTGTTGCCTTTTGGTATAAATTAAAAAAGAAATTTGACAATCCTCAGCTAGACCTAATCATAATTATTTTGAATCATCAGCTGGTGCAATTTCGTTTCCATGATATATTTGGTAGTCAAGGGTAAGGGCATCCCCGTCGGATAAAACAAAATTTTTTAATCCCAGCGGATTAGGTTTTCATGGCACATGCTGTCTAAATCCACAATGCCCAGCAAATGGAATCAATTGCTGGGCATTGGAGACCATTTTTGTTCTTCTAGTGATAAATGTTTTGACCGGGGCAGGGACAAACAGTTAACTCTTACTGCATTCAAGATAAGATTTACTTTCCATAATTTGCAATCTGCTTAATGATCAATGATTTATCTGCAAAATGAAGAAATTTTATAAACTCAAAAAATCGATCACGTGACATAGAAGCAACAATTCTAAGTAATTACAAGTCTTTTTGCCAGTAGAATCTTGCTTGGAGATATTTTAAAGTTCCTATGAATATGTGTACGCCTGCAAATTTTAAAATTTCATATTTAGATGCTTTTATTGAGCGATGATTTCGCGTTTGAACGGAAAATAAATTGATTTTATATCAAACTTTTTCCTCAAAATCTTCATTTAACTAATCTAGAAATGATTCAAAAGGTTATTACGATGCTGTAATCTGCTTTTAGATAATTCTCATCAATCAAGGGTCTTCGGAATACCATTAAAAAAAAAAGATTAAATAAATTGATGCGAAAAGGTAAGGTTTGATTCTCAGCAATATTATTCTAGTTTGCTGTAACACAAGTTTTAAAAATGTATTTATTTTCAGCTTTTCAACACAAAGGTCTTTTAGGTTAAAGATTATTGCTACATGGATCAGGATAAGAACAGGAGCAATATCCTCAATGGTTATATTTGTGTCATCAAATTTTCATTGTCAAAAAACTCACCATCACCATTGGCCATATCTGTTTATTTACTCTTACAAAGATACATTAATTATGATTTTAAAAAATTAATCTTTAAGATAAAATATCAACAAAATGAATTCTTATTTATAATGAAGTACATTTTTTGAATAATTCAACAACTTTAGCACTGCACCATTTAGATAACATTCATTACAAAGTTTATAGTGAGATGACTTCTTTCCAAAAACGCAGAATTGAAGCCTAAGGTGCATACACGTGCACCTTACAAATTACTATAAATTTAAATAAACATTATGATCTAGCTAAAAAATTTAAATGATTTATAAAATACTGAAGAGTCATGAGCATTCTTAAAAATTATTGTGAAAAAATATTAATTTTCTAGCTATAAAAATGTACTTACTTTTTCGAAGTTTTATATTTTTGGCCATTGCTCGTTTATTTCCTCAAAAATCATATGAATTAAGGCTGCAAGTGTCATTTTTTGTTGAAACTAGAAAAGGTTAACATACACAAATGACATCCTCGCTTCCCAATAAAATAATTTCAAATAATAAGTGAGATACGCAGCTGAAACCAGAGGTACGTAAATGTGTACCTTGGGTCTGAAGAGGTTATAGGGAATTCTCTGTACGGTTTTTCATTCTTTAATTAAAAAATATTTTTATCTTTGTTAAACTTGAAATTCAAAATACTTACTTTACATTTTTTGTAATTTTATTAAAAATATTTAAAAGATAATTTAATTTAATAATTGTTTTGTTAAAAATAGAATACTTTAGTGAGGAAAAAATCATCTGCTCAGAGTAAGTGGGAATTTTTATCGTCAAGAAATTTGATTTTGTTTCCTCTACCATACGTTTGATGCTTGGTAATGTTAAAAATAAATTGCTTAGTATTATTTCAAAGTTGCTATAATTATTACATCGTTATTATTATTATTTCATCAATAAATACGTTTTTTAAAATAGATTGCATTTCTCAAAAAATATTACACGAAAGGAATAAAATCATGAAAACATAACAATTCACTTCTAATTATAGTTTATATGTTGATTTTTCTCTTATTTCTTACCGTATTTTTTTGTAAAATTAGCAAAATAACAAATTAATAGCGTACCACAATTTCAAAAAATTTCTGTATAATATTTTTGCTGTTAAAAATGAATTCGATTCAAAGTTTTTCATTTAATAAATACCACTGAAGAAACATGTATAAAATATATGTATATGTATATTGGGATATGATTAATCCCAAATATTAAAACAAAATTAAGAAAGAGAGAAAGAGAGTAAATTACTAAAATGTCAAATTGTTTATTACATATATATATACACTGGTGTTCAAAATTTAAAGACGAGACCCAAAATGCCAATTTTCAAGGGATTTTCAAGCGATAATTTTCACGCGAATATTCAGAAGCAAGTAACATAAAACGAATAATTACTATCCCTACATAACAGCTAGTCCATATAATATCTCATTCAGGTTACACATGGTCATAAAAATCGCAATCACTATAGCGAGAAAAAAAAATACGAAATTCCATCCATCTCTTTTATGAATTTCAAATGAATAATATATGTGACTCCACTCAGAGGTCATTGTGACTGCTGCTTTGTGGCGAGTCTCCAGGTGACTTTACAATGTCGTTTCTTTGAGACTTTCATATGACCTCTCATCTGGAGACTAAATTTCAAAGTTATTGTAAACATTGCATTATGATAAATTACCAAATAATGTCCCATTAAAGTCACTTGGGGAGTTTTCACCACTTTTCACAGTGGTAACTTCACAGTAGGGTCTCTGTCACCATTTAGTAAAGTCTTGTGTCAGAAAGTCACCATCTGCCTTTAATGTGACATTATTTGGCGATTTATCATAATGCAACGTTCACAATGACTTTGAAATTGAGTCTCCAAATAAAAGTCACATGAGAGTCTAAAAAAACGACATTGTAAAGTCACCTGGTGACACAAAGCAGCAGTCTCAGTGACTTGACAGTGGAGTCACATATAGTAGTCATTTGAGACTCATAAAAGAGACGTATGGAATTTCCTATTTTTTGTTTCGCGGTAGTGACTGTGACTCTTGTGACCATGTGTGACCTGAATGGTATGTTATATGGACTAGCTGTTATGCAGGAATAGAAATTATTCGAATTATATTACTTCTGTTTGAATATTCGCATGAAAATTATTGCTTGAAAATCCCTTGAAAATTGGCATTTTGCGACTTTTCCTTAAATATTTTGCACACAAGTGTATATACAAAATTTGTAATATTCTTTGTAGCGGTATTTTAGTTTGTATAGATATGTTAATGATATAGCTATATTTAGATGTCAATTTTGTCCAAAATATTTACAATAGTTTTCGATTTATGAGAATTAAAACAATATTTCTGTTTGTACAAATACAAGTTGATATGGACGCTAAAAACTAATCAGCATTATTCTGCAAAGTTTAAGAATAAATTTAGCATTCGAGTTCCCAAACTTTTTAACTGAAAAAACCCTACTTAAACCAATTATTTTTTTTTGCTATCCGAATGTTCCAAATATTGTGATACAAATATTATGCAAATTATACTTTCTTAAAATATTGTATAAGATTTGTATATTACAATAGAATGAGACGTTCGTGTTAAAAAGTAAGCTTTCCTAAAATTTCAAAATTTAGATAACTTTCTAATGGTATTTTAGTTACATCATGATTTAATAGACTTTATTGCTAATCCATTGCGATCAGGTACATTTTTTGTAGAGTGATATTAAGCAGGGTTAGTATCAGTGCCATTTGTCTTTTATGAATATCTACTATTAAAAAGCAAAAGCAGATCATATTCTCATATTATTTAGATTAGATTAATTATTTCGATATATTTACCATTTGTATATTAAAATGCTCTATCAGTAATTAATTACAATTACAATGAAAAATTATGCAATTTATTAAATGGAAGAAAATATTTCACAATAAAAACAACAAGCGAAATTATTAGTTTAATTACACTGTAAAAAAAAGGGTCGACCTACTAAAAAAACTTCAGTGATCCTTGTAATTACTAAAAAATTTTTAGTAATCTTAGTCGGTTACAAGAAAATCTGTAAGAATTACTAGAAAAAAGCTAGCAACGAAGAGATTTAATAGTTTTATATTTTTAATATCTATTACTAAAACTCACTTGGTGTGACCTTGATAGCATAGTGGTTATAGTAACGCACTCCAGACTGAAAGGTCCCGCGTTCGATACCGGCCACCGCCAAATACGCCCCGAATGTATGTGGTGTAAGCACTCGTTAGTAAAGAGATTATGAAAATCCTGTCGGAGCAGTTAGCATTGTTTGGTGCTGCCATCTATTGCAGTTTTGCCGAAAATCTTCCGCTTCAGAAGTCTGGATGCAACTCGAAGGAACCTCCTGCCCTTCGGGCGCACGTAATGGTTATTAAGAATAATTTTGGAATTATTACTAAAATTTGCTTGGTGGCTCAAAGTAAAAAATTTTAAGTTAATTATACAAAAAATTCTTTTGTTCAGTTTACAAAAGAAATGCGTGTTTCACTTGCAAAAAAAAGTTTGTAATGGTTACTAAAAACTTCTGTGGAATACAAATTTACTAAAAAATTTTTAGTAACCTCTTGATTTTTTTTACAGTGTAGTTTCTATAATTTAGACGGAGTTCATATGAGTCAGGCATTTGAGTTACCAGCACTATTTTTTATTATAGAAAAATAAGTCTAACTAAGGTTTTCAAAGTTTTGCCTCCGCTTAAGCAAGATTTTATATAAGAAAATACTGATACCAAAGACGTTTTTTGGTATCCAAAATTCCAAGAGATGTACAAACTCTGTTTAGGCATTTTTCTAATGTTCTAAAGCGTCTCTTATGCATAGTTCTTAAAATAGTAGTTGGAAGTACTTGTGTACATATAATAATAAAAATATTTTGTAATACGTAATCAATGTTATACGTTACATATTTTCTGGTAGGTATAATATTTGAAAATTACATGTTGTTTTTACACATATACTATTTGCATTAATATATAAATCTCAGATATATTCCATGAGCACTTTTTTAATTAAATTTTTTCAATGTTTCATTCTTGAAATATTATTTTTCCATTAAAAATAATAAATCTAATATAATGCTAACAATTTTTGTAATTACATAACAAAAAAAAGTCATTTTTATACAGCTTACAAATAAAAGATATTGCGTTTTTTATTATAGCATTATACGTGCTTCGAATTGGTGAGTGCCTCTTATTTCTCTCTATTTACTGCCTCCTTACTCCAAAAGTGCAGAAACCACTTCTGCAACCGCACTGATTACTTTCATTTTCTCCCAATTAGAACTTGTTCAGTTAGCTGCCGTATATACGGAAGTGCTTCATTATTTTCGTGAATTACATTTTATCGACAGAAGTTTCATTTCTCCTTTTTTTACATGCAAGTCTGTAATGCAATACTTATAGGATTTTTTCCTCTTGCATGCCAACATTGAACCACAATCATGAATGCTTATATATTAATAGGTTATATCCAAACTTATATTGATAGGATTATGTGATAGAATTTGAATTGGCGTAATAATATGAAATTGTGATACTTAGTACTACGCAATTTGTTACTAAACACAGAATAATTTAGCTAGAACAAATCATATTTACAAAACGAATTCAATCTTTCATCCCATTTATCAATATCGAATATTTAATGGGATAGTACAACTAAAGAATATTCGTATACTTACAGAATGAAAATTTTTGTGATGTATTTGTGGTTAAATAGTTTTTAATTTACAAAATAAGGCATATGTTTATTAATATTTATATGCAATGCTATATATATTTAAAATCATTTTATATTGAATTCTACTATATGTACCATATTTATAAATGTGCTTTTATTTCCAAGTTTGAAATTTATTAAAGTCTGTCTTATAAATAATACCTTAAAGAGTAATAATGGAAACGTTCAAATAACGATACTATATTCAATTTTTAAATAAGAATACTTTTTTTTTCTTGCGTATATATTAAAATTAAATTTCTTTTTGTAACAGTGTATACTCACTCAGATAAATCAAGTATCTCTTCTTTGACACAATTTGAAGAGTTTTCAGCTTTTAATATCTATTTTTTTTTTTTTTTTTTTTTTTTGCTCTTTGCAACAAGATCATTTGATTATTATGGTACATCATTCATTTTTCTGTTATACATTCATTTATTCAACTACATGCAAAAATACAATTACGTATATAACTTGCTTTTTTTACCGTTTCATTCTAGAGAAATATGCATTCGATAACACAAACAGAGATAGCTTATCAGATGCTTTCAACCTGTTATTGGACACACTTTCATGGAATCGTTTATAAAGACACGATGTCCGCCCCCGTCACAATGCTCTGTAAAATATTTATTTTATATTTAAAAACAAGTGATCAATACACACGATGGTTGACCAGCTATGTATTAAAAAAAATTAGTTTTTGATTGTTTGTTTAACAAACAGGTAAATGTGTTATTTTTCGAAACCGTGACAAAGATATAGAAAATATTTTTCTCTCTTTCTTTTCTTCCTCTTTACTTTTTTTCACAAAATATCTTTTTTTATTAGGTGTTAAGATTGGTAAAATTGGCAAATTGTAAAACTGTTTTTGAAAACTTTTAAAGAATTGTTTAAAAACTTTTGACACCAACTTTTCTCATTTTGGATAACACAATAATCAAGAATCGGTTGCGTATTCTCATCTTTATCTACTTTAAGAAGCTATTATTCGTCATACTAACGCATTTTGTTTTAATACATTACTTTCCACTCTACATTTTCTTCAGCTTACTAACATGTGTTATCTTTTTTTCAAAAATAAAATGTACATCATTTTGTATATGTATATTTAGTGACTGCAATAACAGTATTGAAATATACAATTTAGGGCTTTGTCTAATGCACATTTGAAATTTCTTAATTTCGGAATGTTGGCTGTCCCTCATTCTAAACTGAAGTATACTTCTTAAGATAAATATATGGAAGGTAATCAGTTTAAAATATAACATAAATCCGCAAAAAACATTTCATATTTATTTACTTGGAACAGGTGTCACAAATAAAAAATTAAAAAGTTGACATGTTTCGGTTCATTCATAAGAACTGTATTCATAACACATAAAATCAGTAGAAAACTAAATGATGTGTCATTTAGTTTTCTACTGATTTTATGTGTTATGAATACGGTTCTTATGAATGAACCGAAACATGTCAACTTTTTAATTTTTTATTTGTGACACCTGTTCCAAGTAAATAAATATGAAATGTTTTTTATACGTAAATGAAAAAGGTGAAGTGATTTTGTTTTAGTTTTTAGTTTTGAAAAAACGAAAGCTAACAACAGTTTTAACATTAACATAAATCCGTTTCATGTGCGCATAATTTCTTTCTGTGACACACCAGAATGACAGAGAATATAAGGCACATTCAATAAATAAAGAAAAACCATTGAAAAATTGTAGAATGCAGTTTCCAAATGAATAGTTAGCTATTACAATATTTTTTATGTTGATTTTTTAAAAATAAAAACTGTCAATTTTAATTTAATCTTGAGCTTTTCTTTCCTTAGTTTATTTTTGAAATTTCCGGTGTTACGTTATTTTATGCGAACAGCATAATTATAAAAAATATTAAATGTGTTAGTCGCAAATTAAGTACATTTTTCAAACCCTTCAGGATGATCGTATTTTTTCAGAATTTTTTTTTTAATCTTTTATTACCGGTTCTTTAAAGCAGAAATTTTTGCCTAGTTTAATCACAAAAATCGTTAAATAAGCAAAATTTTCAAAAAAAGGTGGAAATTATAAGGAATCTAAATGGCGTTATGTGGCATGCATACTGATCCGCTATATGTTAAACTAAGAAGAACCTACTGCTGGTGCTTACATTCTGCTTTGGCAACTACTCTCGTAAATAGAGTACATTTCAAGCAAACAAGTTTTTTTTTTTTTTTTTTTTTTTTTGCAAAATATTGACTTTTGCTAAAAAGACTTTATTTATTTACTTTTTGAGAATTCGACCCTCTTTGTTCAAATAGGAAATAGGAGTATTTCATCCGTTCTGGATATTAAAAAATATACGCTTATGTTTTAAGTTTACTCCCAATCTTTTTTTAGTCAACTGAAAATTGCCTTAAAGAAGCATTGAGTATGAAAAAGATTTATTCGATGATATTTAGTTTTAAGTACAAGCATATATTAACTAATGAGACTGAGATTTTCGCCCCAAGCAGAAAGCCAAAGGGACGACGGTTGCAAAAGATGCATGCGGTGGGGTCTGTCAGCTACTGCATCTAGCTGAAATCAATTGTCCTTGAAAGTTTGCAGTACACATGGATACCTCACTAAGCCGACACCTGTTTGAAAGTATTGTTTGGTTTTCATAATGAAACAGACTATCGAACAGATATCCGCTATAAATATTTGTGTAAAATTAATCAAATTGGCTACTGAGAGATATCGCATGCTAGAAAAAGCCTAGTAAAAGGATTCTTTACCGATGTCTGTGTTTAGCTGTCTCAAAGACTTTGAAAGCAGAAGAGAGGACATCGATGACCAACAATGTGCTCGACCTCTATTAAGTTCTCGGACTTCAAACAATGGGGCTTAAAGACAAGTGCTTTTGTATGTTGTAACGTCGAATAAGGATACGAATAAGGATACGAATAATTGCAGAGACGTTAGATCTTGTGAAATTGATTGTACATTAAATAGTCACGCAGAAGAACTTTAAATGCGGAACATTTTTGACAAGTTGGTTCCAATAAATCATTCAAACTGACCCATTTCCTACTAACACAGAGCACCCCAAGCACCGTACCGCCTCAATCTGTCTTCCCTGGACATTTTTTATCCCTTCAATTAATATCCGTGACAAAACAGAATCGTTTTCATAATTTGAAGAACATGCAGAAAAACATAACGCGCGTTCTCAACTGCATTCCAGTTGAAGAGTTCCAGATTTTCTTAATAAGACAGCAGAGTTCTAGACAACAGCGTATTAATGCAGAAGCAGCCTTTTTTCAAGCATAATAAGTTTTCGTAAAATTATTATCAAATAAATAAGTTTTATGGAACAGCCCGATTATTTATTGGACAAACCCTGTATATTTCTTTTTGGAAATGTTTGCTTATCCTTCAATAATGTCCAAAATATATTTCTATTTAGAATATATCAATAGAAACTAAAAGAATTAATTCATTAAAAGCAAAGGAAAATATTATGATCAGAAAAGTATGATCTTAAAAATACAGCCTATGAATATTTATGGAATAAATGAGAATCGTTTTTCATATTTTTATTCGATATTATGCAGATATCAATGTTTTTCTCTTTGTTCTTTTCGTAATTTTGTAAATAAAATTCTGATCTTTTATTTTAGCCGGGTAAAATTCTCATCAATAGAAATGTATGTTTGTTGATTGCAAACTACAAAACGTGCTTTGATGTTGAAATAAAATGTTTTATATAAATATTTATCTTTTTTGGTGTGTGTGTGTGTGGGGGGGGGGGGGTAATATTTCTTACTAACTTTGAAATGTAGGAAAGATGTATTTCAAATTCATGTAATATTCGTATTTGTATGTAATGTTTCCATTTTAAATAAAATGTGTGAAATGTTTATATTGAGAATGAAATTATTACAATGCAAATGAAAATGATGGGGACAAAAGTTAAAAAGTGGTAATACAAAATTACCTTAAAAATATTAATAATAAGCAATGGATATTAACTTGGTGATTAATTAAGATAAAAATTAAAAGAATCGCTTTACATTACTATTATTGGTAGCTATAATAATACTACAATAAGGGGGCTATAAATGTAGTAGACCAATTTCCTTTTTCAAGAAAAATGAGGTATACTATTTAAGCTGCATTAAATCTGTTTTAAACACCCCGACAGTGACTCAAGTCTGTTTTTACATAGTTTATATTTATATATATATCACTTATTCGTAGACTTGATTCTCTGTGAAGCAAATTAAAATATATTATACACACTTTATAAATAAATTATCTACTTAAAAATACTTTGTCTACAATTATTGTGAGCCCCTTTATTAATAATATCATTTATTACAAAAGAAACTAATAAATTAATCAAATTGAGTAAACCAAGCTCATTTTGAATTAAAACGAGATAGACTGTCTTAGATTGCGTTAAATCTATTAATTTAACCACTCCGGCAGTATAAACAGGTATGTTTTTACATTTTTTCTATATATGTCATCGATTTCTCAACTGGATTTGTCTTTATACAAATTAAAACATATTTTATGTACCTTTAAAATGGATTTTTTTTAATGGATTTAGTCTACAATTATTGTGACTCCATTTTTTAATGATGTTATTTATTTTTTTTAAAAAAAATAACTAATTATTCATATAATAATGAAATTCAATGATGAATTCTTAATAAAATTAAAATCAATACTTCAATAAAAATACAAATCAGTACAAGAATCAAATGAAATTTAGCCGTAAAATGTGAAGAAATCCACATTTACCTTTACTTGGAAAATAATTATACTCCTTTTAAAAAACTTATTAGTCGCATTAAAACATCCAGCGATTTTTTTATCATTGTTAATTACATATATATAAAATAAGAGAATCTTTTTCAAAGCAAAATAAAATATCATACAATTATCATCTAAACATAAAAACTTATGAATATATATTTAAAAGAAGAAGAGCAACATTTTTTGCTTTTATTCTATTTTAAAAAGATCTAAGTGTTTATTTCTTGAATATATTTTCCTTTCTGCTGTTGACTTGTAGACTACAATTCATAAATCTTTCATTAAAAAGGTAATAAAAAATATGGATAAAAAAATAAAACAATTAAAACAAATATAATTTCAAACATATGGATAATTTTGTCAATAAATATATAAGTAATAATAATAAATTAACTTTAACACAAACATATTTACCTATGATTGAAATTTTTATATACCTTTATGAATGAACGATAATTAAGACTTTTATGTTTCTTATATGAGATAATACAAAAACGCAGTTTTTGAACTATATAAACTGCCGTTAAAAAGTATAGAATAGATATAAATATATTATATTTTTTGTATGTTAAAATATACATGAACTTCACAGCTATGTTTTAAAAAAACATATGTATTAAAATCCATTTTTACAGGAATGTCTTTGTCATACTTACTTTAATATAACTTTTTACTTTTTATCAACTTATACAGTAATGTAACTTAATCTTCGAAAAAGTAGGTAGTAAAGATTAAAATAAAATTTCATTGCACTTTTTTCTTATTTTCTTCCCTTCTGCATTAAAGAAAAAAACCCCATTAAGAATATATGAATATATATCACTTAATTAAAATATGTCTAAAAAAGGGAAAAAATAACTTTCCAAGAATTTCTACTTTTCTATACATTTTCACAGAAACTCTGCTCAAAAACTAAAATATAGCAAAAAAAGTGCATTTTAAGAACAAAATTTTAAACATGGAAAAAAAAATTCTTTACTGAAAATTTGAGGGTAATATAATAAAGTATAAAAAATCTTTTTGTAATGTTAAACATATGAACTTATAAACCGATAAAACAAAAATAACGGTTTTGTCGAGTGTGTAAGTTAAACAAATAATAAATGTAATTAAACTGACAAAGTGTTAAATTAAATCGGTTGTAACCGTCAACACATGTAAAGATTTGCATGCATGTGTATCTAACAACCGAAATGGGATTAAAATGGGAAACGACAGTTAGCGAGAATGTATGTATAATGTTACATTTTCGGATATTGCCGCAGTCTAGTAATTTCCTCATAAGCTGAGAAAAAGAGGCCACAACGGTACCACATTACCGATTAAACTAAATTTTATTTTTATAAATTACATTTAATTATTTCTACTATCTTATATTTGTTAGTATTAAAAACTTAAATTTTATAATATTTGAAAAGAGTCAAATTTTTTTCTAACAATATATTTGTATACTGTTCCATGAGATATTTCCATAGGCATGTTGTTTTTTGTTTCTATAAGAAATAAACATTCGAATTTTAAGATTATTGTTATTTTTTTTTAAAGACAAACTAAGTTTGCTTTATAGCCCAGAAGACCATTGCACAGCTATCTTTTTGCTTATTTATCACCGTTAATACTAACAAAGAAGATCTCCATACTGGGCATACTCAGAATTTTATGAAAAATATACTAACTACTTATGTATGTAATAAAGGATTAGTTAAAATTATCGACGGAATTACAGTAGAAATCATGTAAAAATATTAAATACTTTCGAGCATTTGGCATGGAAACACCATTTGGATATTTAGAATGGGTGTAAATGGTATTTAATGGATTTAAACATAAAAAATGAGAGACTTTAATATATTATATACCTACAAAAATTGTGTAACATACATATATATTGCTTGCTGAAGTAGTTATTTAATTAATCACAGGAAAAAATATAATGATATAAATGTACTTTTTCATATATAAAAAAGCCAGATGTTTCTATAACAACAAAATCTAATCGACATTGATCAATCGGACTTTCAGCTTGAAACAATTTTAATTACTCTAAATTATAAATTTCGTTAGATATTTTGATGATTAAATTTGATTATAAATACATATAAATATCGATATAATAAAAATATACTTAAAACAAACTAAAACTGACAAAAATAATGTTATTTAAATTAAACTTATCAAAACAAGTTCAACAAGAAACTTTTTTTTTCCTTAAAATGTATTTGACAAAAAACGTGTTTTTTGGAATTATATTCAACGCCAACCGGCGAAAGATCGCCAAATAACGAAATTTCATTAATTTTTACAGACACTGTATGGAGGTGAGTTTTAGCTATTATTGGAAATTGACCACCAGCCTTTTTAGCAGCTTGCATTATTTATATTCATCAAAGTGATATTAAATCACGAAAATTGATACAGTCTCTAAATAATAGAGGTGATGCCTTTCTATAAAATTTGTTTAATTCAACAACCTTTTTTTACAAACATATGTACTTTTTTCTAAATCTGATGCTATTAAATATTAGCTTTATTATTCAAATACTATACAACAAATAATAGATCGGGAGTACTAAAAATCATATTACATTTTCGTAGTGTATAAAAACTTATGTAATCCCATTGAGTTATACGTTCTTTATCGAGCACTCTTAATTACTGCAGTAACCGAGCTAAGTATTTTTATAAATACCTTTTTATTGAAGATTTCTGATTTATTTATCATCTTACGGAATAAGCAACTAAGACTATAAGATTACGTAGGATCTGTAAACTACGTTAGTGAGATGCTTTTCATATTTAAAATCATTCTTATATTAGCAAGAAATGAGGAGTACTTATCATGATCATGGTTTTATTAAAAATATAAATAATAAAAATAAATGAAGAATTTATATATATTTTGCAAACATTTAAGAAATAATAATAATAATAATATAGCAGCTCAATCCATCTCTTGTACTAAGTGAGCTATATATATATGTGTATATAGACTTAGTACAATAAGGGATCAAACTGTTTTTTAAGGCTATGCAGTAATCCTTTGCCAGAATCGTACTATAATAGCTCCGCTGTGTATTGGCTCACAATTAACCTGCTCAAGTATGAATAATTTACTTTTTACGAAACTGAATAATAATTTCATATATATGGCTAGGTCTTGTAGTTTTTATTATACGAATCATTAGGAATTTTAGATGTATTTTAAAGTACAGATAATACTTTTTAAAAAGTGAGTGGATTCGTTTACGAATTAAATTTTTCGAAACCATTTAGATTTTTATTTATTTAAAGTTCACCTTAGATAATTTTTCACCTTATATATTAGTAGTAAAAGTAGTAATTAAAATATTTAAAAATATATTGGCATATATATTATAACAAATTTAAACATTTTCAAAATTGAAAATTCAACAAAATTTAAAAATTCCCTACTTTAATCTCATTGAAGAATCAATTAAATGAAGTTTAAATAAAACGACCATTTAAACCCTTGTAGAAGAGTGACACGTATACGTGCCGTAAAAAGGCTTAAGATTCCTCATTTATATCCACCAGAAAAATTTTACTGCGAAATTTGCCTTATTTAATCGGAACATTTTCTCGATTTAATAAGACATAAACTCATGTTTTTAAAAACCGGTGACAAAACATTAAAAATTTCGTAGAAGACTTCCGTCGCAAAGGGGTTAATTGTGCATTTCATCGCATTTCTCGATACTGTATTTACAAGATTGAATGCAGAAATAAACTGTGTGTTTCTAGAAGTATTGCGATATTAGTCAAAATGGGACATTATTTTACAATTACCTGCATAATTCTTTGTGTATATATTAGCCAAACTGAACTTTTGTTGAATTTAGGAGGACTGATGCCATTGTATGTTGCTGGATATAATCATATTATTATGGGATGGATAACATTTAAAAAGAAAAAGAAAATCAATATTATGCTTTACAATAGTAAATTTATTAATTATAATTAATAAGAAAATAGAGGCTCCATATTTATATTAGCTAAAGAAAATTTAATTAATTCCTTGGAATATTCCAATTTGAAAACAGCAAAATGATTCAAATAATGAGAGACTTACCGGAAGTTAAAATCAAATTTATGGAGTATAACTTTAAAAATCACGCACGAAAACAAGTTTTCTCTCCCTTTTATATGACAGTTTCAAATTATGGGAGAAAATATGTAACAAGTGTTTATGAATTAAAAACTTCAATATCGAAAGTAAAAATGCTAAGGATAATTGACTTTTTTTAATTGTTGAAGACGATTATTTTGTAAAGAAATTTTTTTAGAGCTGTACAATCACTTATCCACTCCGGCAATCAAAGTACGAGGATGAACAAGCGACAGAAGAAAAGATGTCAGTCAAAAAATGTATAAATTTTAGTGGAGAAATAATATCTTCTTTAAGGAAAGAAGACTTATACCGGAATGGACATCATATATTAGTATAATATTTCATAGAAGCTTGTTAAGAAACGGCCCAAAAAATAGAAGGAAATAAAATTCACAACGATGTTTCTGAAATTATACGACAACAAATAATTTTACTTTTTATTAGACTTCTTTTCTATAACATTGAAAATATCAATTAAAATAAGATTTTTTAAGCTTATTTTTCTCTTTTTTCTTAATTTATTATCACTTAATAATGTATTAAATTTTGACAAAAAAGACAGCATTTAAAATATAGTACTAATTTGTTATTCCCAGTTACTACTTTTGATATTTCTAAAAAAAATCCTAAACTTTTATTTTTTTAATGGCATATTTTCTGTCTCGAAGATGTCGGATTTATAAAGTTCAACTTCGATGCATGAAGAACTAAAGATGTCGACAAATTCAGAAACTATGCATTCCAATATTTAATTCGTTAATATTATCATGTGTTAATGAATTTACCTCCATCAGTGCATCCTGATGTCCATAGCGCCAAATAAGAGCAATTCATGACAGCAGCGACGCTCGTGGGATTTGAGTACAGAATACATGTGCTGGAGACAGGTTGTTTGACGCTTGACAAACAATAATTATTACAAATGTATGGCAATCTAAATTAAATGTAATTAAGAAAAAAGAATGCTTAACTGAATACATTTTTACCATTTTCTTAGAGTTAAAAATGTTTAAAACAGCGGTTCTAAATCTGTGGGTTACGGATTAACGGAGTTTTACACAAGAATAAATATTTTATTCAATCCGTTTAAACAAAAATAACAAATGCAATGTTTTACAACAGCAACATTAACCCATTTCCTGCCGTGATCCCCATTTGGGGATCATTAATATTTTGATCTTGCTCTCCCCTAATTTCAAAGTTTTTGTTTATTTTTCATGGTATATGTTTACAGAATAGTTGTTTCTTAACGTATGGTCAAAATGTTAGGTGTGATTAAAATATTTATTAGTATATTTAACTTTTTCTTTCAAAGTTTGCTCGAAAGTAACTCTTTTTCACTTTTATGGATTTACCTTATGAATATCTAATATGCAAATTTGAAATGAAATATTTCTTACCATAGGATTTATTTGTACATGTGTCCTAAATAGCATAATATCAAAACGGAGCAATTTTTATTTCTTTTTTGATTTTTTGTATCCAAAATACACTGATCCCCATTTGGGGCTTACGGTTGTTGCAATGTAAAATGACTTACTATTCACACTGCAAACAGGATATGTTTTTCCACTAATGCAATACGTTCCTGGATTTTTTTAAAGGTTCATTATCAGTAAGTGTGGAATGTACCCTCTGATAACAGAAGAAAATATATACAATGGGCACGTGGGGGGGGGGAGGGAAGGTTGGGAAGAAATACCAGGTGTTAGGAGCAGGTGCTTTGATAAACAAATTCTTTTTACTGTTCTAATGACATCTTCAATCCTTTTTTTTTCTTTTATTTTCTTTGGACAGCAAAAGTTTAGCTATGAACTTTGACTCGAGAAGTTGCTTCACTTAGAGATAATGTTATCAGCTTTGAACTAGTGAAAACTAACTTGGTTGGATTTTGATTTTTAAGGAAATTATTGTTCTGCTAGTATTTTTGTGAATGATTTTATATTTTTTAAGTGGATAATTATGAGTCGAAAAAAATTTAAAACGCTCAGAGACCTTGAAGAATATTGGGACAATAATATTGATATAGATGAGGAAGAACCTGATGGTACAATAGATATAGTTGAACTGCCCCCAGACAAAGCGGATGAAGTTTCTGATTTGGAAGATATAGATGATAATAAACTAGAAGATACCATTCCAAATGATGTTCCAGGTTCTTTAGAAATACATGGTGGTAAGTGTAATGAAGAGTTTATAGTTCCGAGAAAAAAGAAACCTAAAAAAGAAAAACCCATATCAAAGTGGAAGAGAAAAAGTGCATCATATAACATTTCTACCCATGGAGAAGAAGAATGCAAGCAACGTGAAATGAATATGATAAAAGCAATTAAAGATAAAACACCATTAGAAGATTTTTAAGATGTTCTTTACAGATGAATTAGTAAACTATATCGTACAACAGAGTTTATCTTATGCTGCTCAAGATAATCGTCACCAGTTTACACTTTCAGCAGACTGTATAAAAAAATTTTTGGGATTTTTACTCTTAACTGGATATCACTCTTTACCCCAAGAACAGATGTACTGGTCTGAAGATGAAGATATAAATCTTGAAATTGTGAGAAAATGCATGACAAAAAATCGTTATATAGATATAAAAAGAAACCTACACTTCTGTAACAATGCAAGTATTCCAAACATAAATGGAAACAAGGACAGACTGTTCAAAATACGACCAATTCTTGATGAACTAAATAAAAGATTTATGCAATTTGGAGTATTCTCATATATTTTGCGTATTGATGAACAAATGGTGCGTTATTATCGTCATCATTATCTGAAGCAATTTATTAGAGGCAAGCCCATTCGCTTCGGCTTCAAACAATGGGCAATGTGTTGCGGTGTGACAGGATATTGCTATAATGCTGAAATATATGAAGGGCAGCAAACGAATAATTTAGAAAAAGATACGCATGGATTAGGGATGTCTGTTATATTGAATAAAATTGCCACCATACACAAACCAGAAGAACACTGCTTTCATTTTGGTAATTTTTTCACTAGTTTTATTTTGATGAAAAATTTAAAATAGAGGAATATACCTGCAACAGGAATGGTCAGATTTAATAGGATGAATAAATGCCCTATAAAAACAGAAAAGGAAATGTAGAAAGAATTTCGTGGGGATTTTGATTACAGATATGATGAAATAAATGAAATATTTTGCCTTGTATGGAAAGATAATAGCATTGTGAAAATGTTATCAAATCATCTGGAAGTTTTACCTTTGGGACGTGTGCAAAGGTGGTCTAGAACTGAGAAAAAACAAGTGCTGATTCCGCAACCTAATGCTATTGCAAATTACAATAAGAACATGGGTGGTGTCGACAAACTTGGCTTCAAAAATATAGGACGAAAATTAGAGGCAAGAAGTGGTACTTTCCAATTTTTACCAATGCTGTGGATATGGCTCTAGTTAATGCTCATACAATATACAACATTGCTAACAAAAAAATGCCACTACTAAACTTCAGGAGAGAAGTTGCAAGATTCTACCTGAGTTTACATTCTCTATCGGATCAAAAAAATAGTGGAAGACCATCATATAGTATAAGTTCCCAGAGAAGAGTACCAGATGAGGTAAGAAAAAATTCTAAAGGACATTATTTAGAAAGAACTTTAGAAGGTAAACAAAGAAATTGTGCTGTTTGTAAAAAAAATGTTAGAAAACAATGTGTAAAATGTGATGTAGGGTTGCATGTTGAATGTGTAATACAATGGCACTCATAAAAAAATTACGCATTTCTTTCACATGCGATCTACCGTGATCCCCAAATGGGGATTGATTTTCAATTTAATAAATTTCATGAATTTTTCTATTATATTGTAAAATTTACTTGTTTGTGTTTGTTTATATGCAAAAAAGTTACTTTATATGAAAAAAGATTTAAAAAAAAATCTGGCAGTTAATGGGTTAATAAAATCTATTAGCTTAAACTAAAACTTCACGAGAAAATTTTGATTTCTTGAACAGGTATAAATCAGTATTTCTGTGAGATATGGTAGCAGGCATTCATTCAGAAATAAATAGCTTACAAAAAAATTTGAATTCAATTACTATTATTTCCTAGACTTATAAAATCTATATTGTCTGCATATCGGACTCTTCAGAATGAATCAAAAAGTTTCGTAAACTTAACCGTATAGGTATTATAAACATGCTGCGCTGGCAATTTTCGCACAGTCGTTATGGATACTCTGACTTCCGCTTTTTAGTTTGTGGATTAGAAATCCTATTGAAGAAGTGCATTTAAACACCTTAAAACTCTCCTATCCTGACGAAAACTCCTTTAGACCTTATCTTGCGTTTTCTATTTGAAGGCAATTTACAAGCTAAGATCCTTAATTTCCTTTTGAATGAATATACAAGCACAATAAATAGGAATATCTAAATTAGCTTTCAGGTTCTTGATATTGTTTATCACGAAATACAAGTATAGATGTGCTTTGTCTATTTTTCTGTTCTCGAAAAACAAGTACAAAAAAAAAAAAAAAAAACTATGTGTAGAAAGTCACTTAAAGTTTAATTGAACTATTTTTTAACCAACTTCAAAAAAGAACAGGAGGTTATCAATTCAACGCGTATGTATTTTCTTTATGTATGTTCACCGATTACTCCGAAACTATGAAACCGATTTCTGTTATTTATGTTTTAAATGAAAGAGAATGCCTTCGAATTGGTACCACTTCCGTTTCATCGAAATTGGTTTAGTACGTTTTTAGTAATTAGGCAAAAACTAATAAAATTATTGATTTTTCACTAAATAAAAGTGTTGAATAAATTCGCTGAACGTAGTGCAGACAGAATGGCCGAGCGGTCTAAGACGTCAGATTTACGCTCTGGTTTTCGAAAGAAATCGTGGGTTCGAACCCCACTCCTGCTGTACTTGCTTACAATAGCTTTTTCCATATTATAATTTTTACATATATTGTCATAATTTGTCATATTTTTTACATATATTACATAAAATAATTTTTACATATACTATCTTTTACAAATTAAACACTAATTATGCTATTAAGAATACTTTGTATTTAACCGTTAGCACTGAGTATCAGAGATCATTTTACAAGCGAAAAGTATTAAAATAATAGACTTGCGAAAAATAACATGACGTTGAAAAGTTCAATTACAGTAAGGATTGCCGAATCGATTACAGTAAGGATAGCCGAGCTGTCGAAGTCGTCTGATTTAAGATCTGGATCTTATAAGAGATCGTAGGTTCGAACCTCGCTGATGACATACGTGTATAATATAAAGTATTTTTCCTGTAATATAACTTTTTTAATCGACTTAAAAAATGGAGAGGAGGTTATCATCAATTCGACGCGTGTGTATTTTTTCTTATGTTTACCGATTTCACCGAAGCTATCCAACCGATTAAACTAGTGTTTGTGTTAAATGAAAGAGGTTACTCTCGAATTCTTATCACTTCCATTTCATGGAAATTGGTTAAGTACTTTTTTAGTAACTAGGCAAAAACTAATAAAATTAATGATTTCTCGCAAATTAAAAGTAACATGGTCGTTGAATAAGTTCACCGAACAGAATGCAGTCAGGGTAGCCGAGTTGTCGAAGGCGCCTGATTTAACCTCTGGTTCTCGATAGAACGTGTGGGTTCGAACCACACTCCTGACATACGTGTGTACAATAGTTTTTATTTTTTCGTATTAGAATTTTTATATGTATATTTTAGAAATTAAATACCAGTAATTATTAACCGACATCAAAAAATAAGGAGGAGGTTAACAATTAGACGCGTACGTATTTTTTATACATATGTTTATCGATTATTCCAAAACTATCCACCGAATTAAAATGATTTTGATTTATTTTAAGGGGTTGCTCTCGAATTGGTAGTACTTCTGTTTCATCAAAATTGGTTCAGTGCTTTTTTTAGTGACCAAGCAAAATAAAATTAGTGATTTCTCGCAAACTATTATTGATTGTTGTGACCGTTTTCTCAATCATAAACTGATATAAAAAAAAAAGTGAAAATAAACTTTTTTACCAAAAATAAAACCGACTTCAAAAACTACTGCAATCTAAAAAATATTTTTTTAGAATAGTTAATAAGAAATTAAACAAAGAGCATTGCGTTTACTATGATTTTTGTTAGATTTATGTACAATAAATTAATTTTTTAGAGTCGGTTCCAGACAATCCAAGTTAAATGTAATTATTCAATATTAGAAACTTAGCTTTAAGTTTGAACTTGGCTTGGATGGCATAGATTCCAAAAAAAATCAATTTAATGTGCATAAATCTAAAAAAACGCATGGTAAATACAATGTTCTTTGTTTAAATTTTATTAACTATTCTGTAAAAAAATATTTTTAACTTTGCATGTAATTAATTATGTAAATACGTAGCATCTATAATTGTCGTTCAGTACATCCGTCTGTCCGTCTATCTGTCTGTCTGCATAACAACTAAAAAAATACCCAACCGAATCGTTTGATATTTAAAATACATAATTCTTAGATAATTTTGTCGAGTCATTTCAAATTTTATGAAAATCGGATGGATAGTGCAATTATAGGGACAATCAAAAGTATGCCAATACATTACGGTCTATGGGGAAAAAAGTTTCAAATGCATTTTAATCGTTTGAAATTTAAAATACATAATTATTACGTAATTTTGTCGAGTCATTTCAAATTTTATGGAAATCGGGTACACAGATCAATTACAGGGACAATCAAAAGTATTCCGTTACATTACGGTCAATGGGGGGAAATGATTTAAATGCATTTGAATGGTGTTACACTCATTCGAACATAATAAAATTGATATGCATCTATAAAGTACATATTATAATATACATTTTGCATAATCTGTAGTGCAAAGAACATTTGTTACAGATTTACAAGGCCACGCAAAAGTGTTCCATTACATAATGGTACAGTGAGAACATTGTTTGGTGCGGATTAACCCTCTCATGCATACTGGCCTCATATGAGGACGGATAAATATTACCCTATAAAATATTAGAGTTACGAATTTTTTTCAGCATTCATTCATGGGGACCTTATTTATGGACAGATATTACCTTGCATGCAACACAATAGATAGCAACAACATACCGATGGTTGTAATTCACACGAATGTTGCAATAAAATCAAAGTATTGAAGGATAGTGCTATTGCGCAGAATTTGCTACAAATAGACTAGGAAATATTTACAATACAGTCAAAGTAAATTTTTTATATACAATTTATCATCATATAGCATGTAATTATAGAAATTTTTTACAATATTTCAATTAGGTTTTTATTTAAAGTATAAAACATATCTGTCCTCATATGAGGACAGTTTGCACTAAAGTAAACAAAACACATTTTTGTTTACTACCTTTATTTATTTTTGAAATACATTTTATAAATAATTCAATGATTATTGATGACAATACAGATGAATATATAAAAATTCGACCGATTTTGACAAAATTGCATGAGACATTTCACAAAGCTGCCTATAATGAGGAATATCAAAGTGTCGATGAGATGATGATTCCATTCAAAGGAAAATCATCTATAAAACAATACTTACCTAAGAAATCGCACAAATTGGGATACAAAATGTGATGAAGTGCTGATGTATCTGATTCCATTTATTCTTTTGAATTGTTTCAAGATGTAACTGGTAACATCTGATTGTGGTGCATCTGTTGATGTCATACTTGGTTTCATTCATCGTTTGCATCAGACAAACTGCAAAATATATGCAGATAATTGTTTTTCCAGATTACCATTGATTTTAAAACTAAAACCCCTGGGAATTCGGTATGTTGGGGCTATAAGAATTAACAGGCTGATGGGTGCAGAAAAGCAGCTAAAATCATTAAAACAACTGAAGAATGAAGGAAGGGGTAGTAGTTCGATTGTTTTATCTTCGGATAATATTGTAATCGGATAATAAGTATCACCCGATGGATCGATAATACATCTTTTTATACAATCTCTTCGTACTATGGAAAGGTGCCTGAAGGCCAAGTAACACATTTCACTGCAACGGAAAAGAAAAGTTATTTCTATCAAGTGTCCACATTGTATCTCTAAGTATAATAAGGATACGGGGTTGACCTTATGGATTCTCTCATAGCCCTCTATCGTAATGATTTCAGAAATAAGAGGAGATACATGTGTATTTTTTATCACCTTATAAATGTCACCATTGTTAACGCTGGGATTCTATGGAAATCAGAAAACACCAAAAGCAAAGACCTTCCGGAATTCAAAAGTTCATTTGAAATGCGCTTGATATATAAGGGTGCAGCTGCGATAAATAAAAATAAAAGAGCCCTCTGAAAGATAATTAGCAATAAAAGATAGGAATACACACGATGTACCTTAAACTATGCGTTTAGATGGAGGAAAGCATTATCCGAAGAAAACGGAAGCAAAGTTTGTCAATCACTGTAGAGATAAAAATTGCAAAAGTAAAACATGATACATTTGTGGAACATGCGCTGTACCTGTATGTCCAGAATATATAGAATCATTTTATACTAAATAAATCATATGAAACGTATGCAGATATGTGAACATTGAATCATATTGTCCCCATATTTGAGGACAGTACGAATGTACCCCTTGACGCACAATGTAATCAAATGAGGAGGTATGAATATATTAATAAATAATGTATAAAAATTTCCAATAAAATTATTTTCATGATAAACTGCTCTCATTTATCACAAAAAATGATTGTTTGATTTTTTTTACTGTGTAGAAAATAGTTCATGCATGAGAGGGTTAATTGTAATTAACTATTTACAATTTTATGAGATTGATTCATGAGAGTGACATTTAAAAAATTTCGTTATCGTACGAACGCACCTCATTTGCTACGCTTCACGTGCAATTTCAAACTTGATAACTTTGCAGTAGTTTTTGAAGTCGGTTCTATTTTTGGTAAAAAAGTTTATTACCCTTTAGATTCTCTTGTCGGTGATCATAAGTGTAAGAAATGTTACTGATTGTAAAGTTATGTTTTGATAATAAGTAAACTTCTTTTGCATTACATTTGTAATATATGGGCTGTTTTAATCATTATGACATTTATCCATATTTCGATTACCGATTCTTGATTTTCTTTATAGTCTTCCTTCTTACGAAAATTTGCCTTTTTATTAAGAAACAATAGCCGATAGATTACAGAGGTAAAAAATTACTAATCGATATTAGATACATCTTCATATTCCGTGGGTCTGGTATTTATTTATTTATTTATTTTGTTATTTTTTTAACTTCTAGCTTGATTATGTACCAATAAAGCTTCTAACCACACCTTAAAATAATAATACATATAAACGTGTCTTTCATTTATTAAAACGCTTTTAGGAAAAAATAAAATATTTTTATACTGCTATCAGGGGCGGAAAATAAGCAGTAATTTATAGAATGTTATCATCATCTTTTAGATTGAGTTTCTAAATCAAGATATAGTTCCAAAATATATAAAATGCATTTAACCTTATTGATATTAGAAAAAAGTTCCGTGAATATAATTTCCTAAAGAATACAAGTTCAATATTTTAAGAAAAATTCATGCTTTGGAAATTTAATAAATAAAAAGCATATAACCAAAAACCTGATAAATTAATACTATTTTAAGAAAAACATTTTGATAATAAAAGAATTACAACTTAGAATTTATTTTTAGAGCTATTTAAAGAAACTGGCATTAATCATATTACTCAACTATCTGTGTCCGCAAGAATTTTCTCTTACAAACGAAAAACTAGTTGGATGTGTCAATCCCAAAACTTTCTTCTATCTCATAAGTACATTTTAATATTAAAAAAAAAAAAAACGTGGTGAGCCCAAAGTTACCCACTATCGAATTTCCTCGAACATTTGACCTAGCCTAATGAGATTCTGTTATCCGAAAAGCCTAAAACGCAAAATTTAATTAATATTCTGAGAAAATGAGCTTAGTAGTGCCTCATGTTGGGTAATTTATACTAAAATTTAATAAGCATCTATTTACGTCAAAACCTAACAGAATCTGAAATTTGATGGAATTTCGTCCATTAGTTCTTGAGATATAGTTATAACAAAAAAAATTGCAAAACGTAGCACAGCAACACCATATCTTGGACAATTTATGCCAAAACGTAAAAAAGCGTCTAATTATGTTATGGTGTAAAAGAATCTGAAGTTTGATGAAATTCTGTGCATTAGTTCTTGAGATATAGCTAGTTTAAAAAAAAACGTGTAAAATATAGCACAGCAGCACCATTAGTTGAAGGATTTATAACAAAACGTAATCATCGTGTAATTATGTTATATGTCATTTTGTAACGAAATCTGAAGTTTGATGAAATTCTGTGCGTTGGTTGTTGAGTTATAGCTATCGGAAAAATCGTGCAAAATGCAGCATAGCTGCTCCACCTGTTGCAAGGTTAATACCAAAATATAATCAGCGTCTAATTATGTCATATATTCTAGTGTAACAGAATCTAAAATTTGATGAAGTTCTCTGCATTAGTTCTTGAGATATAGCTATCGCAAAAATCGTGCAAAATGTAGCATAGCAGCGCCACCTATAGGGCAGTTCACACCAAAACCTTATCAACGACTATGTATCTCAAGGTATCGCGGAATCTGAAGTTTGGTGAAATTCTGTGCATTAGTTCTTGAGATATAGCCATCATGAAAATCATGAAAAACGTGGCATAGCAGCGCCACCTGCTGGCCAATTTACACCAAAACTTAATCAGCGTCTATGTATATCAAGGGGTCACAGAATCTGAAGTTTGGTGAAATTCTGTGTATTAGTTCGTGAGATATAGCAATCCTGAAAATCATGAAAAACGTAGTATAGCAGCGCCACCTGCAGGCCAATTTTCACCAAAAACCAATAGGCACTAATTCATATCAAGGTCTAACTGAATATAAAATTTTATTAAATTTCGAGCATTAGTTCTTGAGATAGAGCGCCCACAAATTTTTTGTCACATACAGACAGACAGACAGACAGACAGACAGACAGACAGACGGACGGACAGACTCACAGACAGACATTGTCTAAAAATAGTCAAAACGTGTTCAGGACCTTCTAAAACGTATAAATCCGTCGGAAACCGGAAGTCGAAAATTTTCATGAATCCAATACTTTCTTCTTGTAAAGATAGAAGAAAGTAAAAAGTTTATATAGAAACCAATTATCCAAAACTCAACAGGATCGATTGTCTTTATTCGTTTTTTCCCATAAAAAATTAAATTATTAAAAGTTAGTTAAAGTTATAGTAAAGTAGTTATATATTATGTTGTGATTATAATTACTCTATCAAAAAGATTTTGGTTATTTTACGGATTTTTTCTTATATTCTTATGTAGAAACTATGTAACTTAAGCCCATAACAGTCAATTTTGTGCTGGCATGTTATAATGGTGTAAAGTATTTTTAAAAACCCAATGGCATGTGGTACGTCATCATTATTTGATATTGTGTGGTTTAAAGTATTCCATTTATTTACAACTACAAAGTAAGTTTAATTAGAAGTACTTTCTGCTACGTACATTTGAACAACAAAAAAAAAATTCTGAAGCTCTACAGCTTTTTTAAGCTATATAAATATATCTTTTACAGCATTTAGAGAAAGAATTTAATTTTAAGATTCTTTTAAACTTTATTAGCACACAAAGCGTAACTTTAAGGAAGAAAACATTTACAGAAGTTTCAATTTAATAGATACACATTATCTTGCAAAACAAAAGTAGGCTATTTTATCTGTCCAATTACCATTTAACCATATATTATTATTATTAGATTAAGTAAATTTAACAATTAGTAAAATTATTCAACCTACAAATTAAAAAACATATATAAAAAATACAACTGGTCATAACAGATATTTGCATTTAATGACGTCATACCCCTTTTTAATGCCATCACAAAACGTTTTTACTGCTATTATGACAGATTATAGCACATATTTTAACATCGTTTATATTGCTGTTAAAGAAGTGTTTATCATAAATGGCTGTCAGAAGCGTATTCTCAGATGTCTTTACGAGCAATAAATTTTTATGTATGCCGAGAATGTGTGTAATATTCCACAGTATACTGCAATGTTTTTCCCTAAAATAACTAACATTTCTAATTTTAATTTTGTTTTATGTCGTAAATTATAAAAGTTGTTTACAGCTTTGACAAATAAGAATTCTTCGCAGAAAAATCTATATCTATAGAAAAAAAATATGAAGTCTTGATTTAAATAACATTATACAATAGAATTCTTGCATTTATTACTTTTGTTGACAATGTCGACTATGTATATGCTTTAATAAACAAAAATATAATTTCTTTTTAATGATTTAAACGTAAAGCTCTCTCATCTCAAATATATATATTTTTTAAGTTTATGGTGCATGTTTCTTTGTATAGTAAATATCTTTTTCCATATCTTTATTGTTCTTTTTTTCAATAGAAATAATTGAATTTACATTAATTTTTTAACACATTATCCATGCAAATCGATTATAAATGTATGGCATAATATGACAATTGCTAAATAATAAACATATATGTTTTATAGTTACATAAAATAACATTTTTTATGCTATCATTAGGTTTTAACACAGTGAGTATTTCTATCTATATTTTTGACTTATCAGATCACGTCGGTTGTCAAAACTTTTCTTTTTTTTGTAACTATGTCAGTTTCAAAAATATGTTTGTTGCTACATTGTTCTACAATATTTATGCATTTTAATTCTTGCTAAATAATAAACATATATGTTTTATAGTTACATAAAATAACATTTTTATGTTATCATTAAGTTTTAAAACAGTGAGTATTTCTATCTATATTTTTGACTTATCAGAATCAATTCTTCTGTAATAATTTTATGCAAAATTGAATTATAAGTCCAAACATCTCCATAATAATTCGGATACTCGTCCGAAATTTAAAGAACAAAAGCACTTATATTTTAGTCACATTACCCTCTAAAATAATATCTATGAATAATTTGCCCAAAATTCTGTATAAAATGTGAAGACATCTGGCTCATTCTGCAGATCTTTTTATGGAATTGATGAATATATTATCCAGATTTTTTAAGGTAAAGCTAAACCTGTAAATTTTTTTAATATTTTTGTGAAAATCCTAAAGAAAGGGGGGGATATCTTCAGATAATCTTAAGATTATTTTTAGAGGAGTTGTGTGAAATTTGAGAACTTCATGAATGTTAGCGCATTCCTCACCATTGATGTTTTTCCTTTCGTCTTTGAAGGCTTTGTGCCACCTGAGCATTTGACATTTAGACAAAAAAAATCCCGTAGACTTCTTTCAACAATGGAATTCTCTCAGTAGACAATTTGTTTAATTCTACACAAAATTTTATGGCATATCTCTGTTCTACGGTCTACTCCAGCGGTTCCCAAACTTTCTTTACATGACCCATCTTTCAGTGAAAACAAATTTCACGACCCACCTTTCAATAAAAAAATTTAAAATAATGACCCACCCAAGATAAGACTGTAAACAGTATAGCAATTTTTGTGCTATATCCGCTCGGCTATCTTGTTCTACGAAAAACACAAACTTTCGTATGGAAGATACATTATCAACAAAAACAAGAATCAGGTATCTCAATGTGTGTGTAAGTAAATAGTATTAAAACAACGCACAGGTTACAAAGATAGTTAAAAATACGTTTAATTATTATAAAAACATACCTTTAAAATCAATGAGATTTCTAGTACTGGTGTTTACCAATGTGGGAACATACATTAACAAGAAGTTTGTTTCAGTATTTGTCTTTCAAAAACAGCAAAGTAGAAACAGCATGTTCTCATGAGTACGAAGTGTTGAATTTCAACAAGGATCTCAAAGCTGATTTAAATATTTCTGGATATTCTTTTCGTATATTAATCTGGAAGGAAATTAAGGATTTTCCCTTGAAATATTATTTCCTTTTGAAATTGTCATGTCTTTTTAATCAGATGAAATAAGAGATATATTTTGATGACAAACCTCGATTGTTCCGCGACCCACCAAAACAATTGCCGCGGCCCATTAGTGGGTCACGACCCATAGACTGGGAACCGCTGGTCTACTTAATTCTGAACACTAATGCAACATACAATCACGTGTTTGCTTTATGAGAGATCTGTGTGCTACAAAGGTTGGAAACCAACTAACTTCTGCTGGAATCTCTAACTCATTGTCACCACCACCCGTATAGCTTATGAACTCCATTCCTTCTGCCTTTTGGAAGAAGAAAAAAATGCAATCTCATTACTCAATGGACAGACCATGCATTTATTGTCACATTATCAAAAGCATGTGTTTTATAACATTTAAAAATGCTTAATATTTAACATGCTTTTTTTTTCCAAAATTTATTTGCCCACTTTGAAAATCAAAACTCATGTATAAATATTTATCCATTTTTGTTTTTTTCTATTTACAAAAAATAAAATACTTTTCATTAGTATTCATTTCACTGACAAAAGAAATCCAAATAAAAGAAACTTAGAAAAGAGAACTTTTAAATTGTATCACGTTTCCTTTTAACTTTTTTAGAAAATGGCAATTTACTTTAAAATACCAAGACATAATTTTCCAACTTTTAGTAGCTTTCAAAAATATATTATTTTAAAAGCAAGCTTCTTTTCAAATATTAAAGCATATTTTTAGATTTCCATGCACAGACTTTGTAAGTTGTAGATTGTGATAAGAGTGCTTTATATAAAAATGTCAAACTTCAAAATGGCACTTCTTATGTATTGGTAACAAATCAAAAATTTATTTAACTATACTAGTAAAATTATTTTGTATGCATATTTATAAGCATATTTTTGAAGTATTGGAAACATTTAAAACATTTCTTTTGCTAAAACTTATAACAGCTATAAAATAATGTTTTTGATAACAATAATTAATTAATATTACACATGAATTTTTTGAAAAGATTTATTCATTTTGAAATGATCTTGCCACTAGTGTTTTCAAAAATACACATTTTAAAAAATATTCAAATAAGTTAAGTTCGACTAAAATAAACTGTACTAAAATTTAAAAATGTTAATAGAATCTTAAAGAGGACTCAGTATCCATCATATTCGCATGAACATGACAAAAAGTATCATTCTTTACCGACAATAAAAAAGATGAGGTTATCAAGTCGATCTGTATGTACTATTTGTTGATGTATAACTTTCGTAAATATGTACTTATTTTGGTAATTCCTTTTTTTTAAAAAAAGCTTCAGGCACTTAAGGCACCCGAGTGATTTCGTTCCAATTCCATCAATATCGGATCACTAGAAAATTTTGAAGACTAGACAGACATTTTGCAAAAGCATGTTTTTCAGATTCTCTGATCTCTAAAACGTGTAAATTCGTCCAGAATCGGATTTCAAAAATTTTCAAAAGTCCAATACTTTTTTTTTTGTAAAGATAAAATAAAGTAAAAATCTTCTGACTACATAATTAAATGATGTGCGCGTGATTCTAAATTATACTTATAGAAAACAGTTTTTATATAAAACAGATCATAACATAAACATGTCTAACTTAAAGCAAAATTTACACAAAAAATTTTGTTTAAGATTTAATCTTAGCACAAAATAAGAAAAAGTTAAAAATTTTCAATATATTTTTTAAATTTTTAAGCGTAGAAAAATAAAGTATCAAGATATTAGAATTATTTTGATTTTAGCTTGTAGACCATTAAGAAATGTATATTTCATTAAACTTTTAAGTTGTAGCTAGCATAGTTTAAAACTAACAGTGCGCTCCAAATTTACTAATCTGAAAAAACTCTTTTTTAATTTCCCATACCTATGGACATTGATTCATAATCACCATATATAAATGATTATAACTGAAGAATTATTGCAGAATTTTGAATGGGGTTTTTTGCATATTGTTGAGAAATTTTAAACAGTCAAAATGAAACCAAAACCGAAAACTGATTTCTTGAATGTCTAAAGGTCCTGTGCTCCTTAAAAAATCTTTGTTAGCTTTCAATATGATGCTCTCGTTACATTTTGCCAAGAAATGTCAAATACTTCGATGAAATCACCTTTCCAAATCTGCTGTTTCAAAATTACTTTACTCGTATTTCTCGGTTTTTCTACCCAGAATTAGGTTTTTCTTGTATAGCTTTTTTGTATACCAGCATTGTTATTCTGCTTCCTCTTAACAGGGTCTTGCTTTCTTTTTCAACGGGGGGAATTACCGTCCTATGCATTTTTAACAGAATTGTGCATACTATATATAAAAATTTATAAATTATAAACAAAGTTACACAAACCATCTGCATATTTTCCTTCTGTTTTTAGTTATTCCCAAATTTGGGTTTTTAAATATATCTTATACGTTTTCAATTTTTTTTTTCAAATTGTTTTTAAGACGTCTTCTTTCACATTATTAATCTGTAAAATTTTGTTAGATTATTCGGAATGCTTTGGAAAGTGTAAAATAATGCTTGCTGGTTACATTACTTTTTTTTCATGTTTTATTAATTTCAGTATGCAAATTTTTATAATTTGTAACAAATGTAATCTGTGCATTTGAAAATATATAGAAGTATTTTTTTTTAAATAACAGTTTAAGAAATGAAGCATTGATCACGAAAAAAAAAATCAACTAACATATCGAATCACAACTTTATTACAATACAGAAACATCATTCATGTATCACATATTGTTTAAAATATAAAATTCAAAAAAAGCTGTCCCATAAATATATGAATCTTGAAAAAAAAAACGCTTTTATTACCATAGTATGAAAAAAAATGCATGTTTTGTATTAAATATTTCTTACGTAATCCCTTCAAAATATATCGCTGATTTTTTTTTTCAATTCTTGAATAGTACGGAAATACCTTACAGCGTTCAAGTCTCTGCAGCTGATATAACTAGAACTTAATACTTAAATGCTCAAAATGTTAAATTTTTGATATTGCTAAACTAACGGAACGTATCAGATATGGAATTAAAGAAATAAAAGACGGAAATGAAATTGCAAAAAATCATTTACGCAGACCAAGATAAACAGCTCAATAACAAAATACAGAGATTATTTCAGTAGTTTCATCCTATAAGAATTATCTTTGAAAAACTCGAAGAACTTTAGAGTTTCCTGTATCGAGACCTAATGCTCATCGTCGTATACAGGAAAGGAAATTTCAAAAAAGTGTAGGAGAGCTTGTTAAAACTGCACCATAGAATACTATGTATTCTTTGCGCTATAAACACATGCAGTATGCTGATGAATGGTTTAATGCTTTCTGAAATGACGAAAAAGTGGCAATTTGGATGGTTCTGACGGTTAGGTAAACTGCTGGAATGATCTGCGATGAGAATATCTCGAATCCTTTAAATGGCAACAATGTTTGAGATACGTTTTCTTTTAACATAAATTATTCCGTTCTTTAAAACATTCATTTGAGATGACTGCAAAAGCAATCTACTTATAAACTGAAGATATTTTAGGAGGGGAAAACTGAAAATTCTAAAAAGGCAATGCGTCAATTCAAGCTTTCCACTGAAAAAGAGCAGGTGTTTTACACATAATAAACGAGTTTTTATAGATTTCAAGTTCCCTGCCTTGACTTCAATTCAATTGAAAACCTTAGTGAAGTGCTTTCACAAATGCCTATGGTCACTGCCTTTCAATTATTAAGGAATCGGAGCAATAAATAAAGCAGAGTTGGTTCTTTTTACAAATCCCTCCAAACACTAGTTCAAAGCGAGTTTCATAGGAGTACAAATAAATTTGAAAGAATGGATCCAAATTTTGAATTTAAATGCAAAATATTCCAAAATTCCAGATATTTTTGGGATAGCCTATAATTATTATAATTATTAATATTATTATTATAAATATTATTATTATTATTATTATTATTATTATTATTATTATTATTATTATTAAAAAATATTTAATTTAACGTTATATATTTAATCTAACGTTAGGTCAAACAGTTACGAATAGCACCAGGATACGTTGCTTAATATGCACATCAAAATCATTGTTCATCATTATATAATAATCACGTATGTGTAATTGAGATACAATTATCCGTTTAAAAGTACTTGAACCTAGCCGTTCTGGAACGGTAGGTAAAAATAGTAATTTTCCCTTAAAATTTTAAATAATGAACAAAAATATTCATACTATTGTTCTTTAATCAAGCTATTTGGTTTAAAAAATCTTAAAAAGTCAATAAGCTGAAATACAGTTTTCAAATACTTTACATTCATACTACACCCGCCTGTTTAACGGTGCAAAATTTTAAATTATCCATGTTTAGATCTAAATATACAAAAAAGGGGGGAATAGAAAATGGATTAATGATTTATCCAATTAAATTTTTATAAATAATTTAAAATACAAAGCTGGAATAAATTAAATTAAATTATACAAATTAAAATAAGAATATGGTTAGTACGGTACACAAAAATATAGGAACTTGGCGATGTGATTAATCGCCAAATATTGTTCACAATGACATAATTCATATTGCATCAACTTTACTTACTATATATCTTTAACTCATTTCATTTAAAAAGTATACCTTTTATTTTGAAACTGAAAAAAATGGTGCATCTAGTATTTGTATTGAATTTTGCAAAACCCATGCACTCGTGACATCAAAATTAACTTTTAGAATATTAATTCCAGTATATCCAGTATATCCATATATATCCAGTATATCTATCAGAACATATTGTCGTTATCACTATCTTTTTATGTGTGAAAATTTGCTAAATTTGAGAAATTTTGTAGTTTTTTAAATTCAACATTAGAAAAAAACGTATAATCTTTAGATTTGAAATTTATATATAAAAAATATAATTTTTTATCCTTCCCATGCAGTTTTTAAAATAATTTTTGACAAATACTTTTCATGCTATTAATTGTATCTGTAACTTCAAATACTTTCTTTCACGACATTAATTTGTGTGCACGTTTAGTGGAAACGCAAGTAATCAGAAACATGCAGCTTTTTATTAAAGATGATTGAATAGAAATTTTATCTACAAATTTCAAACAAGTGTACATTGTAAAAAAAAAAAAAAAAAAAAAAAAAAAATACAGATAAAAAAGAAATTGTTCCTTAAACTATGCAAATGTATGACAATCGCGTACGAACGTATTCTATTATCATATCCACTAGATACCATAGATATACTACTACAACCACTAAATATTCTTAAAATCGTTCCTTTATTTTTAGAACTTTCATTTTTAATGTTTTCGAAAATTAAAATACAATTTGTATATATAAAAAGAATATTAGCTGACTGTTGTTTTCGAAAACTTTTTCAACTAGTTTTTGAATGGATTTATGAGTTCATATAACCCGATTTTTTTAATGCAATGTCTAAGCCAATAAGTATTTTACAGAAGAAAATTCTGCTGAAATTAGTTCTTTATGGTGTATCAATAGTAGTTTGAGATATCATTGCATGTTTAATGACAAGCAGTGTAATATCTGACTGATACGGGTACATATATATCTTTACGATATTATTCATAGAACGTTTCATATGCATTCATAGAATTCATAGAATATTTAAGTATAATCTACCTCCATTGATCGGCTAGTAAAATGTATGTCATTTATACGAGTATCGATTTAAGTGAGGATTTTTTATTCTGTTTCATTTATTTAGGTGATTAACAGCAAAATATAATCGCCAGGAACTTATTTCAATTTCTTATTGAATCTGAAACTTCATAAAATTGAGTGCATTCGTTTCTGAGATGGAGCTATTTCGTCATACTAAAAATTTCTGCATAGTCATACTTCCATCTGTTTAGCAATATCCCCAAAAATCTAATTTGGACTAATTTATAGCTCCTAAAATCTAATTTGGACTAATTTATAGCTCCTAAAATCTAATTTGGACTAATTTATAAACGGTACTAACTGAATCTGAAGCACAATGATAATGCATGTGTTGATTTTTGAAATGCAGATTTATCAAAATTCGTTTTAAATGCAGCATAGCATCAGCACTTTTTGAGCAATTTACATGAGAAATTATAAAGGACTGATTTACATTAAAGGCTAATTTAATCTGAAGTTTGATTTAAAAAAAATATATGCTTTTATTCTTGAGATAGAGATATTGCACTGAACATGAATACTCCAGTACAGCAGTGCCACCTATTGAACAATTTTCGCAAAAACATACACAACACCAAACTACATCAATGATTAACTGAATTTTTTTATTTATTTATACACTTTTTTTTTTTTTTTGAAAATCGGTGCAGTAGTGCTTGAAATATAGCGGTTCCAGGAAGCACCGCAATAATAGCACAAGTAAATAAATCTAAAATTTAGTGAAATTCCGGGCAATTCCGTTTATTGAGATGGTGTGCATACATTTTTTTTTTTTTACTCATAGACACATGACAAAGTGACAGACTGACAGACAGACATTTGGAAATAATTATTAAATCATCTTTAGGACCTTCTAAAGCGTAAAAAAAAAAAAAAAAAAAAAAAAAAAAAAAAAAATCCAAAACTGGAAATTTAAATTTTTTCAATACCAATATTTTCTTTTTTGTAAAAGTAATTTTCCCCCTTTCCGTTTGCTTCTGCTATTATAAATCATTGATAATAACTTAAACTTACATAACATTGATAATAACTTAACGTCATTGATAATAAACTGAATTTGATTCAATATTTTTTGACATGTATTCTTTAAATTCATATCGCTCTTCTTAAAGTATAGTATAACAAAATAGCAATGTTTAACAAAATTATATTTGAAAAAAAGAATATTGAGGAAATAAATTGTATAACTAAATGTTTTGTTTTAATATTTATTTAAAATTAATAAATAAATTTAACCTATTCATGCTATTAATAAATAAAACTTTTCTTGATACACTGTTAAAACTAAAGGAAGCATTGGCACTTCTAGGGGCAAAATGCTGGTCCCGTCAGCGACTCCCTTAAGGGAGCCAGAATTGCACTACTAAGGGTGCCCTAAAGCACCCCATGCCGCCCCCATGGCACCCTACACGGCACATGCACTGTAAAAAAAATCTGTAACCTTAATAATCTAAATTAACCGAAATCTCTTATGCTTACTAAAATTTTATGTGTACACTGTACAAGAAAATGATATCAATCTACAAAACTTGTAAGCAAAACTAAAACCATCTGTAACTTTACAAAAGAATTTACTAAAATTTTGGTAACTTTACTAAAATTTTATCTATAATGCTCGTTATCGTCACTTAAAAAGTTCTTGGAATACGATTTCCCAAAAAAATTCGTAGTAACCTTGAAATTTGTTTGATTCAAAGTGCAAATCTGTATCTGTTACATGAATTTTTATTGTTGCCGTTACATAAAAAGTTCTTGGAATACAATTCTACTAGAAAAATTTTTGTAACTTTCCCAATTTTTTTTTTTTACGGTGTGTGCCATGAGTTCCCATAGGACACCTCTAGGGGTGCAATTCTGGCTCCTTTTTTCAAAAAAAAAAAATAAATAAATAATATAAAATACTTCTAAAATTACTGCGAATATAATTTCACATACTCTATGGTGATAATTGTAACGATATGTAAATTATTTGTTACCTCTGGAAGACATTTCTTTAAAGAACTTTTAGCATTTTTTACCACAGATAAATTTTTATAAATAAGGTTTCTAATAAAACAGTAATTTGTTTCTATGAGTTGGCCATCGAGTTATCATCATATAAATTAATCATTTATTTATTATAATTCATTGAATACTATTTAAACTTTTTATACCATCATGAATTTCTAAAATAGTCTGAATCTGATTCAAAATATTTAGACAAGTAATCTTTATATTCATGTCGCTCTAATTAAAGAACATTATAACAAGATATCAATGTTTTTAAAAAATGAAATAAAAAAAGGAATAATGAGATAATAAAATGTATAATTAAATTTTTTGTTTTAATTTCCATTCTTAAATTAATAAATAAATTTACTTTATTCATATTATTAATTAATAAAACCTTTATCAATGCTCGAAACTTTTCTTCTGGAAAATTAGCGAAATAACCTATTGAAACGCTTTTAGTATTCTTGAAAAGAGTTCGATACTCAGTATGTCAAAAGAATCAATATAGTTTTTTCAAAGATAAAACTGTTTTCACTATATTATCCTTTATTTAGATGTTTCAAAATGCGCCTTTAATGTATTTCCTGAAATTTTTATCCGCTTTTTAAAAAAATAATTCGAATTTAATTTCACATTATCTCTCTTCTTATTGTTACGATATGTACGTTAATTGTTTTTTTGTTGAAGACATTTCTTTAAATACATTTTAGCTTCTGTTTCCACAAATAATTTTTTATAAATATGGTTTCAAATACAAATAGTAATTTATTTCTATGAGTTGGCCATCGAGACGTTTATCATCGTATAAATTATTCATATATTTTTTTATAATTGAATGATAATAAACGTTCTTTATACAACAATGAATTTCTAAAATGAGCTGAATCTAATTCAAAATTTTTAGAGAAGGATTTCTTTATATTTATACCGCTCTAATAAAGTGTATAATTAAATATTCTGTTTTAATTCCCATTGTTAAATATATAAATAAATGTAACTTATTCATATTACTAATTAATAAGACCTTTCCCGATCATTGAATTTTTTTTTCTTTTGTCTCCAAGATTAGTGAAATAATCTATTGAAATTTCTTCAATATTCTAGAAAATACTTCAATATTCAATTATGTCACAAGAATCAATAACGTTTTATCAAAGTGAAAACTGTTTTTCTTTTAATCCTTTATTTGTCTCTTTTATTCTTTGCTTCAAAATGTTCCTTTAAGATATTTTATTAAAGTTTTCATTTGTTGTTTTAAAAGCAATTTTAAAACCGTATGTACTAATGTATTTGAGAAAATATTAGTGTTTTCATGTTTTAGACTTTTCCATTTCTAAATGAAAAAAAGTTTCAAAGGCTGTATCAATTATTCATGTATTTATTATAATTTATTGATAATAACTTAACCATTATTTATATGTCCATGAATTTTCAAAATAAACTGAAATAGTTTGATCATTTTTAGACAAGTATTCTTTATATACATATCTCTATAATAATCGAATATTATAACAAAATAACGATGTTTAACACAATGATTTTAAAAAAAGAATAATAAGGGATTAAATTGTATAGTCAAATTTTCTGTTTTAATTTCCGTTCTTAAATTAATAAATAAATGCGACCTATTTATTCTATCAATTAATAAACCCTTTCCCGATGCTCAAAATTCGTCTTCTTTTGTCCAAAAGATTAGCAAAATAATATCTTGAACTTCCTGGTTATTCTTGAAAATAGGTCGATACTCAAGTATGTCAAAAGAATCAATAAAGTTTTATCAAAGTGAAAAGTTTTTTATTTTTTTTTTCCATTTTATCCTTTATTTAGATGCTTCAAAATATACCTTTAAAATATTTTCTTAAAGCTTTCGTCTGTTATTTAAAAAAAAAAAAAAAAAATTAAAATCACTTGTAGAAACGAGTTTTAGGAAATATTAAATTGTTTTCATATGTTAGATTTTACTGTTTCTAAATTAAAAAGAAAATAAAAGCTTTCGTAACAATCTATGAAATTGTACTTTTACTTTACATATATCTACACGTATCTCTTTCAATATAACTGTATTTATATTTTTTTATATTTACGTAATAGTTGTAATAATATAAAAATTATTTCATCAATCTATTTTCTTTGGAAACTAATTGTCGTTGCAATCGGATCAATTAATCCCAAGGCAGAATACGTCATTAATTTCTTAAAGTACTATTAATAACTGGTATACGAATTTAAGATTTTTTTATTTTCCTTTCACATCACTAACTACATAGTTTGTCGGCTTATCTGTTAAAAGGGAACTTTTTTAGTTTAATGTTTTATTAATACAATTGTCTAATACTTTTTCGGAATTTTTGTGCTTTCGCAGGTTGGTTTTATGGAAAAAAAAGACAAAAATTGCAAAAATATTGAAAAAAAAATATAGATATCTTGAATTATATATTCAACAGTTTTAGAGAAGCATTGTTTATATTCATATCGGCCTAATCTAATTATTTTATAAAAAATATCGATGTTTAATAAAATGTTAGTTTTAAAAAATGAATAATTAAGCAGAAAGTATATAATTAAGTGTTGTATTGTAATTTCCATTTTTAAATTATTATACAAATTTAATCTATTCATACCATTAATTTATAAAACCTTTCCCGATGCTTGAAATTTGTCTTCTTTCGTCTCTATAAATGCTAGAGTCTAATATTTTTTCGGAAATTTGTGATTTCAAAGTTTTTTTCAAAAACAAAATTACAAAAATTACAAAAGCATTGAAAAAATAGATATCTGGGAATAGATATTCAACATTTTTAGAAAAGCATTTTTATATATGATAAAAAATATCGATTTTTAAGAAAATGATAGTTTTAAAAAAGAATAATGAGGTAGTAAAATGTATTATTTAAATATTGTGTTGTAATACCCTTCCCTAAATTAATAAACGAATTTAATCTATTTATACCATTAATCAATGAAACTTTTCCCGGTGCTTGAAATTTGTCTTCTTTTGTCTCCAAGATTAGCGAAACTTACTTAGTCTTTTTGAAAATATTTGAATACTCAAGTATGTCAAATGAATCAATAAAGAACTTTAAATCGCTTGTAGTAATGCATTTCTGGAAATATTAAATTATTTTCATGTCTTAGGTTTTTCTATTTCTCAATGAAGAAGAAAATAAAATCCTACAAAACAATCTATGAAATTGTATTTTTACTTTACATATATCTATATGTATCCCTTTCAATATAAGAGTATTTATTTTTTTTTTTTTTAATATTTACATAATAGTTGTAATAGTATAAAAATTATTCCATCAATTTATTTTGTTTGGAAACTAATTGTCTTTGCAATCGGATCAATAAAAGCCGAAAACAGAATACGGCATTAATTTCAAAAAATATTGGTATCTGTTATCTATATTAAAGAATTTTTAGCCCACAGGCTATCAAAGCATGAGAGCTTATGTGCCCGCCCGTTCTGTATGTATGTACCTTCGTGCGCCCGTGCGTGCGTAACGCTATAACTCATGATAAAAATAGCTGATTCAGTTGAAATTTTGGATTTAGGTTTATTATGATAAGGCGCTTCCCTGATTACTTTTGGGAGTTCATTCGAAAAGTATAAGAAGGGGAACAGGGGCTAATGCCCTCCCCTTTAATTTATATAAATGGGTTTTTCACGCAGAATTATCAGTTTTCGCTATCTTAGGTATAAGATCATTCTGAGAAGGCACTTCTCTGACTAATATTGGGTGTTCCTTAGATAAGTACTAAGAAGGGGAACGGGGCTAATGCCCCTCCCCTTAATTTATGTAAATAGGTTTTTCATGAGGAATTATCAGATTTCGTTCAAGTATACTCTGTGAGCTCTATGCCATCAGTTTAACTGGGCAATATTCTTTTTATCATTTTCCTTTCCCATCACTAATTACATAAGTGATCTGCTTATTTGCTGAAAGGGAACTTTTTTAGTTTAGTTTATAACGAATGCTATTGTCTAATACTGTTTTGGAATATTTGTGCTTTCGGAGATTGTTTTTTTTTAAACAAAAGTTACAAAAAGATTGACTAAAAAATAGACATCTGGCAATATATATTCAACATTTTTGGAGATACATTCTTTATATTCATACCGCTCTAATCTAACCATAGAGTAAAACATATCTATGTTTTAAAAAATGATAGTTTCAAAAAAGAATAATGAGGTAGTAAAATGTATAATTAAATGTCCTGTTGTAATTTCCATTCTTAAAATTAATAAAAAAAATTAATCTATTCATACTATTAATTAATTAAACTTTTTCCGATGCTTGAAATTTGTCTTCTTTTGTCTCCAAGATTAGCGAAAAATTCCCTTGAAACTTATTTAGTCTTTTTGAAAATAGTTGAATACTCAAGTATGTCAAATGAATCAATAAAGTTTTATCATTATGAAAACAGTTTTTTTAAATCTTTTTTTTTTTTTTGGATGCTTCAAAATGTTCCTTTAAGATATTTTCTTAAAATTTTCATCTGTTATTAAAAAAAAGAATTTTAAATCACTTGTAGTAATGCATTTCAGTAAATAGTAAATCGTTTTTTTTCTGTTATATTTTCCTATTTCTAAATGAAAAAGAAAAAAAAAGGTTTCAAAAATATTCAGATATAAATTATTGATGTATTTATTATAACTCATAGATAAGTCCTTAAACATTCTTTATATGTCCATCAATTTCTAAAATAAACTAAATCTGATTTAATATTTTTAGAAAAGCATTCTTTATATTCATATCGCTCTAATTAAAGAATAATATAACAAAAAAGACGATGTTTAACAAAATTATATATTTTAAAAAGAATGATGAGCAAAAAAAAAGTATAATTAAACATTCTGTTGCAATTTCCATTCGTAAATTAATAAATAAATTAAACATATTTATACTATTATTTCATAAATCCTTTTTCGATAGTTGAAATTTGTCTTCTTTTGTCTCCAAGATTAGTGAAATAAGATCCTGAAACTTCCTTAGTATTCACGAAAATAGTTCGATAAAGTATGTCAAAAGAATCAATAAAGTTTTATCACAGTGATCACTGTTTTTTTTTTCTATTTTATCCTTTATTTAGATGCTTCAATATATTTCTGTAAGATATTTTCTTAAAATTTCAATCTATTATTTAAAAAACTAGCTGACCCGCCCGGCGTTGCCCGGGTCCGTATTAACAATATTAAACGGACTTGAAATTTGTATAATTTTATCATTAACTGGAAGCATGCAGAAATGCATTGGCTGAAATACGTCGCAGCTGACTTTGTGGTTGATTGGTTGATTTTTGTCGTCCGATTATCTACGCTAATGGGATATAGGACCAGGAGGAGTGCCCTCCGTGGGGGTCTTTCTAAGGGAACCTAACCCGTATTTACGCAAGGTTCGAAGAAAACCACGGAAAACTCCGAACGATTAGGCCGACAGCCGCGATTGGGTTCGAACCCAGCACCTACCGTCTACCAGTTGAGAGGTCCGAACCTCTCGGCCACTGGTGGGGCCAGCTGACTTTGTGAAAAATTGGTTTTAAAAACAACAACTACTATTAAGCTCTAAAAATACTTAAAATGAGCAATGAGAAACACGGGAGGGAACATGTATCCAACAATTGCGTTAGGTTCGTGTTGAAGTGTTGATATTTACCCGTAAAAATCACTTTTAAATCACGGTAGTAGTAACTAATTATTTTTTTCGCATAGAAATCTCAAGTGAAAAATTTTGAATTTCAAACTAATTATATCACTCTTAAATCCGACTATACTGTGAATGAAATCGATACGCGATGATAAAAGATTGGTATATAGTATTATAATTTCACAGCCATTTAATAAAAGTGTATATTTTTAATCAAAGCATGCGTAATGTTGACTCTGTGGACAAATTCCTAACCGTAAACTTTTGTACCGTAACCATAATCTGTCTGTAACCTAACTGCGACTTAACAGTACCCTACCGTAACTTAAATATAACATAAATGTAACCTAACCGTCACTTTATTGTAACCTATTCTTATTCTAACCATCACATAAATGCAATTTAACTTTAACCTAACTTTAAATTAACCGTGATCTAACTGTAACCTAATGTGAAATTAAATAAAATCAAAGACTTACCGTAATGTAATTGCAACCTAATCGCATCCCAAATGTTACCTAACCATTTATTGAGTTCATGTCCATGGAAATTATTTTGTCTTGTTCGGATTTGGTTATGATTCATTAGAATATTTTTGTCGGGTTTAGATTTGGTTCGATTCAGGTTTCAGGTGTTTTTTGAAATTCGATTTAAAGGTTCGGGTCGGATTCATGTCCATGGAAATTATTTTGCCTTGCTCGGATCCAGTTATGTTTCTGTGAAATAATTTTCTCGGGAACAGATTTTGTTCAATTCAGATTTCGGCGTTTTCTTCAAACGGAATTTTCGGGTTCAGGTCTTAATGCGTGTCCACGGAAATTATTCTGTCTAATTCGAATAAAGACATGCTTCACTGGAATATTTTTGTCAAGTTCAGACTTGATTTAATTTAGATTTCGGCTTTTTTTCAAATGTAATTTTTGGATTCGGGTTTTCTTGCGTGTTCACGGACATTATTCTGCCTTGTTCGAATAAATACATGCTTCACTGGACTATTTTTATCAAGTTCATTTCAGATTTCGAGATTTTTTCAAAGAAATTTTTAGGTTCAGATTCGGTTCATGTACATGGAAATTTTGTCTTATTCGCATCATGTTACGGTTCTTTGGAATATTTTTGTCATGTTCAGATTTGGTTCGATTCAAATTTCAGGTATTTTTTCAAATAGAATTTTTAGGTTCGAATCTCGTTCATGTCCACGGAAATTATTTTATCATACTCGTGTCCGGTTATGATTCTTTCTAATATATTGATCGGACTCAGATGTGGTTTGAGTCAAATTTCAGATTTTTTTTTCAAATCGGATTTTTTAGGTTCGAGTCGGGTTTATGTCCATGGAAATTATTTCGTCTTGCTCGGATCGGGTTATAGTTCTTTGGAATACTTTTATCGGGTTCAGATTTAATTCAATTCAGATTTCGGGTTTTTTTTTCAAATGGAACTTTTGGGTTCGGGCCTTCTTGCGTGTTCACGAAAATTATTCTGTCTTGTTCGTATAAGGAGATGCTTCACTGGAATATTTTTGCCAAGTTCAGATTTGGTTCAGTTCAGATTTCGCGATTTTTTCAAAGAAATTTTTCGGGTTCGGATTGGGTTCATGTCCATGGAAATATTTTGTCTTGTTCGGATCCGGTTGCGGTTCTTTGAAATAGTTTTGTCAGATTCAGATTTGGTTCGATACAAATTTCAGGTATTTTTTCGAATTTAAGTTTTAGGTTCGTATCGGGTTCATATCCACGGAAATTATTTAGTCTTACTCTAATCCGGTTATGGTTCTTTCAAATATTTTGGTCGGATTTAGATGTGGTTTGGGTCAAATTTCAGAATTTTTCAAATGGAATTTTTTAGGTTTGAGTCGGGTTTATGACCACGGAAAGTATTTTGTCTTGCTGGGATCGGGTTATAGTTCAATGGAATATTTTTATCGGTTTCAGATTTTGTTCGGGTCATATTTCGAGTTTTTTTTAAGACAATATTTAGATTCGGGTCAGGTTTCATGCCCACTAACATTATTTTGCCTTGTTTGGATCGGGTTATGCTTCATTTGAACATTTTTATGGGATTGAGATTTGGTTCGGGTCAGTTATTAAATCCATAGTTTTTTTTCAAACAGAATTTTTAGGTTCGGGTCGGGTTTATACTCACGGAAATTTTGTCTATCACGGATCGGAGTGTGGTTTGTTTTTTTCTGATATGGATCGGGTTATGTGTTAATTAGTCTAAACATTAAGGTTATAACCAGTTTTGCTACTATTCTTTTTATGGCTATTTCTGATAAATTATTTACTTTGCTATTTGATAATTTTTTTATGGTGTATGAATCGTTTGCGGATTCGAACAATTGTACGCCAAACAGCTATATTTTATTTTTGTTTTAAAACCAAATTAAAGCCATAATTTAATTTTGACACGCCGATCAATTCAAACTGGTTTAAACCCGTATTTCTTTGTTTTTTACCTTTTAAACTGTTATTGAATAGATGATTAAGTTTCGTTTAAAAAATAACGTTTTGTGCCATTATTGACTGTAATACACGATCGGAATGCATAAAAGATACAAATATATCAATCATAGGCAAGAATTATGTGATTATTTTTATCATATGACTTTGAAATATCAATATAGAAGCACCATTTAGGATTTTGCTTGAGAAGTTAACATTCTTCCGTTAATGTCTTAAAATCGTCTGCACTCTGAAATCTAGATTTTAGACTAATATTTGTTATTTAAGTTTTCGCGCATGATGTTAAAAGAATGTTTTCTTAAATATATTTTATATATTGACACAGAGTTATTAATATGTTGTTAAATCATAAATATTTTTCATCTACGTTATAAAGTATTAAAAAGTTCTGAAGAAAAAGGAAAACTTTTAGTAATACAACTTTTAGTTCAAATCAAATGTTTTCAATATTTTATTTAATTTTATTTTGACATTTAATTATTTCGAATTTATCAATTTCAATTATTTTAAAAGCAAACATTTTTTTAAAATAAATAATATAATAGAAAAAAGACCAAAAAATTACTATTTCTTCGTAAAATATGCTTCAGCTGTAATTCATTTCTTTCAATTCGTCTTATTAATGCAAAATCCCTTCCAAAAACTTTTGTTTGGGTCATTAAAATTTGAGCGATAAATGGTTTAATATTGCAACCCTTTTTTCGGTTTACTTCACCACCACCTATCTTTTTCCTCCATGGTTTGCAACCGCTGTGATAAAAAATCATCATTTAAACTGGCAGTTAGCCAGTCTATGAATTTTAAAGGTCTGTTCCAGCTTTTTTAATTATTTATGCGAAAATTTTATGCAACCAACCCACCATAACTAAATGAAGGGAAAAAAAGAAGAAAAAAGGCGATTTTTTATGAGAGTGATCTTTGGAATTTAATTAATTACTCAGTTAATAAATAGAATTTCGAAATTCTGAAGCTCAGGTGCATCAGGAGAGATTTGGGGCTACTCTCAAAAAAATTTTGAGCCTCGTACATGCTGTCGATTTTTCTAGCCATCGCAGACACACACACACACACACACACACACACAGACAGAGCGTTTTGTTATTTTATTAATATACTAGCTGACACGCCCGGCGTTGCCCGGGTCCGTATTAACAATATTAAACGAATTTGAAATTTGTATGATTTTATCGTTAACTCGAAACATGCAGAAATGCATTGTCTGAAATACGTGGCCACTGAGTGTGTGAAAAATCGGTTTAAAAAATAAGCTCTAAAAATACTCAAAATGAGTGATGAAAAACGCGGGAGGGAATATGTATCCAACGACTGCGTGATTTTCCTGTTAGAGTGTTGATAATTATCAAAAATCACTGTTAAGTCACGTAACTAATTTTTTTTTTCACATAGAAATCCCAAGTGAAATATTTTGAATTTCAAACTAATTATATCACTCTTAAATCCGACTATACCATGAATGAAATCGATACTCGCTGGTAGCTAAAATGTTGGTATGTAGTATTATAATTTCAGAGCCATTTAACAAAAATAAATGTTATTTTTAATCAAATCATGCGTAATGTCCACTCTATGGATAAATTCCTAACCGTAAACTTTTGTACCGTAACCATAAACTGCATGTAACCTAACTTTGACTTAAGAATACCTTACCGTATATTAAATAATACATAAATGTAACCTAGCCTTCACTTTATTGTAACATATCCTTATTCTAACCATAACATAAATGAAATTTAACTTTAACCTAACTTTAACTTAACCGTGACCTAACTGTAACCTAACGGGGAATTAAATATAATCAAAGACTTACCATAATGTAATTGCAACCTAAATGTTACCGAACCATATATTGGTTTCATGTCCATGGAAATTATTTTGTTTTGTTCGGATCTGGTTTTGATTCATTAGAACATTTTTGTCAGGTTCAGATTTTGTTCGGTTCAGATTTTAGGTATTTTTTGATATTGAGTTTTAATGTTCGGGTCGTATTCATGTCCATGGAAATTATTTTGCCTTGCTCGGATACAGTTATGGTTCTTTGGAATATTTTTGTCGGGAACAGATTTGTTTCAATTCAGATTTCGGCTTTTTCTTCAAATGGAATATTTGGGTTCGGATTTTTTTGCGTGTTCACGGAAATTATGCTGCCTTGTTCGAATAAGAACATGCTTCACTGGAATATTTTTTTTCAAGTCCAGATTTGGTTCAGTTCAGATTTCGTGGTTTTTTTCAAAGAAATTTTTTAGGTTCAGATTCGGTTCATGTGAATGGAAAATTTTTGTCTTATTCAGATCCGGTTACGATTCTTTGGACTAATTTTTATCAGGTTCCGATTTGGTTCGATTCAAATATCAGGTATTTTTTCAAATAGAATTTTTAGGTTCTGATCTCTTTCATGTCCACGGAAATTATTTTGTCATACTCGAATCCAGTTACGATTCTTTCGAATATTTTGGTGATTTGCGTGATTCAGATTTGGTTCGGGTCAGTTATCAAATCCATAGTTTTTTCCAAACAGAAATTTTATGTCAGGGTCGGGTTTATACTGACGGAAATTTTGTGTATCACGGATCGGAGTGTGGTCTGTTTTTTCTCTGGAATATTTTTATCGGTTTCAGATTTCGTTCGAGTCATATTTCAGGTTTTTTTAAAGAAAATATTTAGGTTCGGGTCAGGTTTCATGCCCACGAAAATTATTTTTCCTTGTTTCAATCGGGTTATGCTTCACCTGAACATTTTTGCGTGATTCAGATTTGGTTCGGGTCAGTTATCAAATCCATAGTTTTTTCCAAACAGAATTTTTAGGTCAGGGTCGGGTTTATACTGACGGAAATTTTGTGCATCACGGATCGGAGTGTGGTCTGTTTTTTTTCTGGTTGGGATCGGGTTATGTTTAAATTATTCTAAACATTAAGGTTATAATCAGTTTTGCTACTATTCTTTTTATGGCTATTTCTGATAGATAATTTATTTTGCTATTTGATAATTTATTATGGTGAATGAATCGTTTGCGGATACAAACAATTGTACGCCAAACAGCTATTTTATTTTTGTTTTAAAAACAAATTAAAGCCATATTACAATTTTAAATTGAATAGAACACATTTAAATTTAATCAGTGATTAAAAAAATAAACTCATAGAAAAGTGTTGAGTAATGTTTTTTTATTGCAACTCACCTATGACTCATGCCAAAAATATGCGTACAACCATATAATAAAAATAAATTAATAGAGTGGCAGTATAATGTCTTGGGGTGACGCAAAAAATGTAACTCTAAAATCTGCTACAATGAGTCCAAATAAGCACCAACAAAACCATGTCCTTTGAAACTCCGATCAATTCAAAGTGGTTTAAACCAGTATTTCTTTGTTTTTGTTTTTACCTTTTAAACGGTTATTGAATAGATGACTAAAATTTCGTTTAAAAAATTACGTTTTGTGCCATTATTGCCTGTAATACACGATCTGAATGCATGAAAGATCATAGGCAAGAATTATTTGAAAATTTTTATCATATGACTTTGAAATATCAATATAGAAGCATCATTTAAGACTTTGCTTAAAAAATCAACATTATTTCGTTAATGTCTTAAAATCGTCTGCACTCTGAAATCTAGGTTTTAGATTAATATTATTATTTAAGGGTTCATGCATGATTGTAAAAGAATCTTTTCATCACTATACTTTACATATTGACATGGAATTATTAATATGTTGTTAAATCATAAATATTTTTCATCTACGTTATAAAGTATTAAAAAATTTTTTTTTAAAAAAGAGAAAACTTTTAGTAATAAAATTTTTTACTTCAAATCATATGTTTTCAATATTTTATTTAATTTATTTTTGACATTTAATTATTTTTAATTTTCCAATTTCAATTATTTTAAATGCAAACATTTATTTTAATAAATAATATAATAGAAAAAAACATTTAAAAAAAATTACTATTTCTTCGTAAAATATGCTTCAGCTGTAATTAATTTCTTCCAATCCGTCTTATTAATACAAAATTCCTTCCTTGTGCTTTATTTTGATACAATAAAATTTCAGCGATAAATGGTTTCATATTGCAAACCTTTTTTTTCGGTTTACTTCGCCACCACCTATCTTTTTCCTCCATGGCGTACAGCAGATGTGATTGAAAAAAAAAAAATCTTCATTTAAACTGACAGTTTGCCAGTCTATGAATTTTAAAGGTCAGTCCCAGTTTTTTAAATTATTTTTGCGAAAATTTTTTGCAACCAATCAACCATAAGAGAATGAAAGAAGAAAAAGCTAAAAAAAAGCGATTTTTTATGAGAGTGGGGTTTGAAATTTAATTAATTACTCAGTTAATAATTAGAATTTTGAAATTCTGAGCATCAGGTGCATCAGGAGAGATATATGGCTACTCTCAGAAAAATTTTGAGCTTTGTACGTACCGTAGTTTTCGTTAACTATCGCAGACACACACACACACACACACACAGACAGAGCGATTTGTTATTTTATTAATATAGATAGATATCGCTTGTAGTAATGCATTCTTGGAAATATTAATTTCTTTTCATACCTTTCTTATTTCGAAATGAAAAACAAAATAAATGCTTTCAAAACAATCTCTAAATTAGTTTTTTTTTCATATATTTAAGGTATCCTTATTTATATAACTATATTTATTTATTTTAAATATTAATTTTAATAGTTATAATAGCATAAAAAGCATTTCCTCACTTTATTTATTGGGAATCATTCCAGTATGTGTTAATCAATATTCAATTTGGATGTTCGAAATGATCTTAATAAGTCAGATAATAAATAAATATATATTTTTATTTACCCAACTCCACAATACACGACAAGTGTAGCAAATGAGGTGCGTTCTTACTGTAAGGAAGTTTTAATGGCATTCAGATCTTAGTATAATAGCTAATCCGAAGCGGTTGCACTTCCAATACAGTTGCGTGTTCAGAATGTTTTCTGTATCCTTGTAAATATTTACTGCTTTCTATTATTGGGAGGTAGCTTGTAATAAACTTCAGCAACGTATATCAATTTCATGAAATGTGAAATATTTTATTTTTATTAAAACGTGCTCCATAAAAATTCCCACCCCCCCGATACCATTATATAATGGGATACTTTTGTGTGGCCCTGTAAATTAATATCAAATATTTTTCCCACCACAGAATGTACAGAATGTACATTTTAGTGTATACTTCATAGATGTATATCAATTTTATTATAATCGAAAAAGTGATTTGTTTAGTTCGAAATTCGTAATTTTGCTTGTTTGTCTGCTATATCCACATGAATCATTTCTTTTTCCACTTTTTGTAACTAATAGTAAGTGAAAACTGCATGTTCTTTCACCTCTTTGAACTCGGAAACACAAAATAATATAACATTCAGATCTGTCGCGAGCGAAATAATTGCAGACGATTCATAGCTTAGTTTCGAGCTTGAATGCAAGAAAAAAAAACAATGGAATTATTTCCTTTCATTCATTTTTTTTTTACCTTTTTGCACACAAAATTTTATTAATTTGTTTTAAGGAACAATGTGTATTACCTAATTTATTATTTTATGAAATTTTGAATTGTTTAAATATGTATATATACAGGGTTTTTCAAAAATGACCGGTATATTTGAAAAATAAATAAAAACTAAACAGGCAGCGATAGAAATACGCCGTTTGTTGCAATATGCTTGAAACAACAGTAAATTTTCAAGCAAACAAGGTTACGAAATTAGTTAAAATTTTCAACAACACATGACGCTGCAGTCTGAAAAATCTATAATACAACATAATGACAGTTTATCTGCCTCAAAATTGCAAATTTGCAGTGCGCGTTATATACGAGATTTTTAAAAATGCCATTTTCTTCTTGTAAAAGACGGGGTGCGCGTTATACAGGCATGTGACATATACACGAGTAAATACGGTATGTCGGCTCGTACAATTAATTCTTTAAGAGGATGGTGGACGTTATTTTTTTTCATCATAGCAATATGAAATTTTCTGGATATATACATTTCACGAAAAGCATATAAAATACCTTCAAAAAATTTTCCAAACGTATTAAAATTTTTAACAAAAAAAATAATTTTTTAAACAAAGTTTTAAAATACTCCTCGTGTCTTAATTTTTGAGATCTTTACTTGCTTTTGCATTTTTATAACTTAAAACTCTTTTATAAACAAATTTGTCTAAGATTGTTTTTTATTTCTAATATTGTTTGTTTTTTATTTCTAATATTGTTAATATTTTACAGATTTTTTCCTAAATTTTATAGCGATTTTCATCAAAATTTTGCGTTTTAATAAATAAAAGATAAAATTTGACTAGCACAAAGAGGACGAATTTTTAAAAGCCTACACATTTTCTTTCTAAGCAAAATCAGGATACTTCCTTTTCAGTTTCATAAATATTGATAAAAAAATACGTCGGAAGGAGCATTTAAAACTCTAAAAACAGTGAAAAATTAGTTTTGAAAAAAACAGATTTAAAGTACATAAACACACTTATTTTTATTATTTACTTCTTAAAACCTTCATAAATGATATTTTAATAAAAAAAAACTCTTTTGGTACTATTATACCACAAAAATAATCTTTTTACGACAGATTTTTGCGCAAATAAAGTTACACTGCTCCCTTTAAAATTGTTTACCAATCGACGTAAAACATAGAGATTGAACCGGGTACTTCCGGTTTAATGTACAATTCAAGAATCTATGAATTACAACGAATAATCTTCACGTTTGCAAGGAATCCGTAGGATTATAATCCGCATTTAACGATCAAATGTCGGAAACTTTATTCGAATATTATAGAGACCACGAAATAAGATTACCGAGTCTTTGTATTCAATTTCAGTTAGAATTGCAGTCAGATATTTTTATTTAAATTTAATTTCTCTAACACTGTGATTATGCTTTCCTTATTTGTCATATTAATCACAAATGCTGTGAATCAGAGTTTCTTTGTGTTGAGGCTTAAGAGACTGTTGCGAAATATTGCGCTTTATATAAAAATGCCATTCCAAACTTCATTTCTTTTTAACATTCAATCCATCAATATATTGTACAAGATTTATGTAATACTAAAAAGATATTTTGTAAAAAATGATGAAAATTTAGATATGTGACATGATATGGAGACATATACATTTCAATGAATGTGTAGATTTCTAGCTTGTTCTGCGTGGATATTAAAAACTAAACATATTTATGAAACGAAATGTACAGTTAAAGACGACTTATCTTCGTTCCAAGTGTTTTACAAATTTTGTATTATTCTTTAAAAATTTATATTTTAATGTAATATTTTAATATTCAAAATATAAATCTTAAGTAACAGTTTTAATGTTATACCCTTGTTAGAGGTTAAACATATATTAAGATTTTATTATGTGCTGCTTATAAAAACACTTAGACTGTATAGATCTTACTTTGATGAATATAAGGTACCCTGGGGTAATAACGCCACGTTAAGGTTCTACCAATTTTCACGGCTCTGTTTTAGTTTGTATTTTTCAAACAAATATATGATTTGATACAGCAACTCCTTGACCATCTATATAAAAAAATTATTTAACAGATATGTATTCATAAAATGTCATGGCGTAATTTCTTGACCAATGATATTTGTCATTATTACCCAACTATATGGCTAATAACGCCATGCAAACAAAACTATGAAATAATATGGAATAATTGCATGTAGATTGCCCAATTCTAAAAATACAAACTCTACAAACTTAGAAATTGACAAATTGCGCTCTAAGCTATTGAAAATGTTCAATTTTTTGGGAAAGTGTAAGAAAAATAAAGGTGTGGTGTGTGGGGGGGATGAGGCAAAAGAATATCAGACCGTGAGCTTCTTTTTGCTTAAAAAGTACCGCTTAAATTGAATTATTAGAAACATTGCACAGTTTCAACAGTGTTATTTGAATCAGTATTTAGGATGTAGCTCGGCCACTGTAGGGAATCAACCGGGTATTAATGCCAAGGATTGGCGTCGTTACCCCGTTATAGTTATTGCGCTGTACATTTTAAATTACAAATTATCTCGATAAGATATCCAAAATCTTCAACTACATTTTGAAAGTCCATGAAATGTATTACAAATTTATGTAATTAACAAAGTATTTCCGGATAAAAAAAATAGTCTCAAAACGTATCTCGCAAATTTTAGATAAAGCGTTAATTTTAGTTGCTTGTAAAAACAATAAGACCTAAAAATGAAACAAATTAACTTGAAGCTGTTTTTTGCGATTTATACGACTCAAAACCCTTCTGCGCAGAGCACATGGGTGTCATTTACCAGATTATTTCATAATTATGCAAAATATTAGCACTTGGCGTTATTACCCCGCCTGGCGTTATTACACCAGGCCACCTTACATATATTTTCATTTGTTTGAGAGCTTTCTTTCCAATACCCATCTTAAAGTTGAATAGAGGATTTTAAATGTTAAATTTTTTAATAGCATTTCAATGTAAAATAAAAATATTCTACATCTATTCTACAACTTTAATTACTTTGAACACTAACGGAATTTCTCCATATAAATCTGTCCTTTAACTTAAATCCTACTGTTACATAACTAAGATAGTTGAATGCTGCATTTATTCTATAATAAAAAATGCAAAATGAGGCATATAAAATATATAAGACTTTGCATATCTTCCTGAAATTATCAATAAAGATAACGATCTAAATGATCCTAAATTACTACACGTTCTACTCAAGTAACATACGTGACTTTTAACTTCCTTTCACATGTAAATATTCATTCTAAACATCTTTGGAGAAGTAAACGCTTTTAAGACACGTATTGATTTTCATCCGATCGATTCCAGAAATCGCGGCATTATAGGATAAGGAAATGAAATAAGGTTTTCAGTCAATTTCCTTAAATCATTTCTATTTTAGGATAATTTAATACTGAAGATATGTATAGCGTTGGCTAAACTAATTTCAAAAGAATACGAAAAATATCAGTTTGACAAGATACATTTATAACGTTAGTTGTATTTCGTTTAGATATGATTTTTTAATAGTATGACAAATTGTCACGATCGGTATGATTGATGGCAGTTAATTTAATATGATAAAAAAATTATTATGTTTTAATTATTATTATTATCACTAATCGTTCTAACGCCCTTGGTGCTGAATTTATGATCCGTATGAATAAGATATTTTTCTGTGTATTTTTCCATACATTAAAGCTAAGATTGTGGCAAACAATATTTACAATAATTATACCACAGAGATTTTTTAAAATAAAATGCCATATGCAGGGCGCCTATTCCTCCGTTCGCACTTTCTTTATTTCCGAACGGCTGCAGCTATAGCATAAATGTTTTATCAGAGATATAAGTATAAAATTGCGGTACATTGTAAAAAGGATATGGGCTACTAGATGAGATTACTTACAGCGCTGCCTGGTGTAAAACGGCGAACATAGCGTTCGAATCACAAAGCGGTACGAGCTAAACAAAATAAGTATATTGGAAATTGAAAGAATCATCAATTTATTATGAAAATACTCTATATAAATAAAAATGCTAAGAACAAAAGACTTAAAATGCAAAATTGTTTGTTAATGATTTTCTACACTATGACGTGACGAAATGGTCTTAGAAAGAAAAAAAATATAGCTATAAAAATATATCTTTATTTTTGCCGTTTAAAGCTCTATTTATCAACTACAATTAAGATCATTAACATTCTTTTCTCATTAAACACGTTGTAGAACAATGTTTAGCCATATTGGCAAATCGTTCATAATGTGTCTTTGATGGTCCTGCAATGTTTGCGAATGAGCATATACACCTGCTATGTCAGATATTTCGACAAAAGAAAAAAACTGATTTAAGCGTTTTGTATGAGCAGCCAAGCTCATTTTTTTCCTTTTTAAATCGAGCATGCTCTACAGCTTTGCATTTCATTTTTTAACATATCTATTACAGTTTACGAGAAGGCCATCATTTTGCACCAATTGGTGCATTAACTTTCTCTGTCCTGAGGCAAATATTACGAGGGACCCACAAATTCAGGTTTAAAATTACTATATAGCATCTCCAAAAATTCATCAGACTATGTATCAGTGCTTATGTTTCACATGCATTTATTACCCCTTTAAGCTTCATCGTGCTTTTCCATTACATTATCTTTGGAATCGAGGACTAATTTAATAAAAAATTGATATTAATGTTATTTTTTTGAAGTATATAAGATAAATAAATATGTAAGGTAATCTTAAACAAATCCCCATACAAATGGTTTTCACTGGTATTATTTCATGAATAATTAAATATAAAGTAAAAAATATGCCGGACGCTTAAATGGTTAAAAATGACTAGAAATAATTTAAACATTTCTAGAAGCCTTTAAGTTATAATAAAGGCTGTTATTTAGTATCTCCTCCATTCAAGTGGATAAACGGTATCATCTAGTAGAAGTATGGTATAGATATTGTATTATACCTAGGCATCATTGTTTGACTATAGATGCAGTAATTGGGCAGTCAAGGGTGTAAGAACGAACTTTACACATTGTGCACACAGGATAAAGCTGCTTAGAATCCTTGCATTTTCTTATCATAAAGGACGACAAATAAAAAATGCAAAGTTAAAACACGGAACTTATGTGATTTCAGCAGGAAAAGACTGCCAAGAAACAAATTGGAAATGACGGCGATAAAAAGTGAAAATTTATTTCCAGAACTGTCGTCGCCAAAATAGTGAAATATTTCATAATAGGATTTTTTTTTCACTTTCTTCTATCTTTACATGAAGAAAGCATTGGATTCGTGAAAATTTTCGAATTCTAGTTTCCGATTGATTTAGATTTCATAAGGGTCAGCGATACCAAAAAATATATTTAAAAAAAAAGTCTTTCTCTGAGTCTATATGTTAGTCTGTCTGTGTGTAATGTGACATAAATTTTGTGGGAGCTTTATCTCATGAACTAATGCATGGAATTTCACAAAAATTTAGATTAAGTTAGACTTTAATATAAACTAAATATGATTAGGATTTCGTATATATCGCCCAAAAACTGATGCTGCTATTTTGCCTTTATCAGGATTTCCACAATAGCTATATCTCAAAAAATAATAAACGAATTTTCTCAAAACATCATATTCCGTTACTCTTTGAAACAATATGACTTTGATTACGTTTTAACCAGTGAAAAATCGTGATTAAAATCGCAGCTATCGAATCGCGTTACGTGACAAAATCATTCAAGAAGTGGCGCTGCTGTGTGACATTATTCATGATTATTGCAATAGCCCCATCTCAAGAATTAATAAGCCAATTTTCAACAAACTTCAGATTCAGTTAGCCCTTGATATAAATTATTATTCTTTAGTTTTTGGATTAAATCATTCTGCAGGTGGGGCTGTTTTGCGTCATTATAAATGATTATGTTAATAGCTCTATCTCAGGAATTAATGCCCGTATTTTCTTCAGATTCATTTAATCCCGAATATGAATTTGTATTTCTGAGACTCTAAAGTAAATCGTTCAACAGGTGACGCTGCTATCGCAATTCTTCTATTTCAGGATATAATGCACGAATTTTCATCAACCATCAGATTTCGTTAGAAGTTGAAACAAGTTGATGCAGATTAGACTATGATGTTATTTACCTAACCAGCTATAATTCATTTTTCTGGAAGCATTTACGTGTATGAGATTCGGGGATAACAACTTCCGACTAGATTCTTGATGTTGTTGCTGTTCTATTACTAGAGTTCGAATGACATTTGACACATGGGGAATAAACATTTTTTTTTTTTTTTTTAAGTTTTGTGGATAATACACTTAGGTCTTTCGCGATTGTCGTAGTTATAATGGAAATATGTGTATTGAAGAAGTTTTTAAATTTAGAAATATGTGTATGTCATAAAATCCGATTCGCAGAAAAAATCTTTTTAAGGTATCAGTTTATAAAATTTTGGTCGCTAAAAAACTTTCACTGCAAAAAAAAAGGATGATTTTACGGAAATTGTATCCGTAACTGGGACAGCAGTACATTTTATTGTTTTTAACGGATAAATTCCCATAAATTCAAGAAAACATTCCAAAAAAAGAGAAATTCCTGGCATTTACCGAATGAATTTTTTCCGTTAAAAAACAGTAAATTGCACTGGCTATTAGTATAATCCACCATAAAATCGTCTTTTTTTGTGTCTGTAACTTATCTACTTACTAAATTATTTATGTAATTATTATGAGTATTATTATGTATGTATGTTATTTATTTATATATGTATTATGTACTAAAGCGTAAAAATTATGTGACTTTGGACTTATTGTTTAAAACCTCCTTGCATATTGTGCTTTATCCTTGCTTTATGTTTATCTACCAACTATATCTTTTCACAAAAGGTCGTCAGTTTCTGCATCCTTTAAGTAAGATTCTTTTTTTATTAGTTATCATGAAGTAATAAAATTTGTTAAAATATTGTGCGCACTGTTAAACAATAGAGAACTATGATGAAAACCGATAAACGTTTACTTTCGTATTTAGTCCCAAAATGTAAATAAATCTCAAATTAAATTCTCTTAAATTTACAAAAAAGGCTTTCCAATAACACAGTTTACTCTGACTTACTTTTTTTTTTTTGCAACTAGGGGCCTATGCGCTTTATGTTCTATTCTCTTCTACCTCCCCCTACTCCAAACGACTCTAAAAATCAGTTAATTTGATGAACTTTAAAAAAAGTACGAATGATTGAATTATAATGATATTAATGAAATGGAGATAGCCCTTTAACAAGTATTTATTATTTTCTGTTTACGAAAAGGTTGATTGAGCTCCTGTCATTGACTGATTGTGTAAGATTATTTAAACATTTCAGAGTCACCTAATATAAAATTACTCAGCCAACAGTGTCTTAGTTTCCAGTTATTTTTTAACAATGTTATAGGATAATGGTTTAATACAAATGATTCTTAAATCTTAATTTTCACCATTTTTTTTTCTTTTTGTTATATTCTCGCGAAAATATTCTTATCATTAGAAAAAAAATATTATTATTTGCATTGTCTTATTTTTTTTAGTCTGAAATAATTTTCCTCTATTTAGGAATTTTAACTCCACATTAATCAAATGAATAGTTTATGATTTTCTTTCTCTTTTAAAATTACATGTATGTACATATTTTAAGCAGTAAATTTCAAAATTTTCTTAATACCAATAAATAATATACATTTAGTTTTAATTTGAAAGTTTTTTTTATTATATAAAAGTCCGTGTCAGTAAATTTTTATTTTACCTTTTAATCTTTGTTTACCTTTATTCTTTGTCTGTATTAATAGTTGGTAACTATTTAAAAAAATTTCTTTTCTAAAATATGCAAAAAATATCTCTCGAAATCCTGAAATTTTAATTTAGAATAGAAATATATTCTCATAAAATAAGCAAATGACAAAAGAAAAAATAATTGCAGTTTGTACGCCGAGAACTTCAAATGTATAAAATAATTTAAAAATGATTAAATTCCTTTGTAAAACTTTTTTATGGAACGATTTTCACCAATTTCAACATTAAATAGCTTTTAAAATAATTATTCGATTTAAAAACTGTCTGGACCAGCGTTTTTCCAAACATTTACCACCAATTTATTTATTTTTGTATGAAACAGCTCTTTTTATATTAACGAAGAAAGACCTCCGGTCACGACAAATTCTTTGTCAATGGCAACGATACTGTTATTTATTTAAAAAAAAATAGAGAGATGTAATGTTTTAAATAAGAAATAACAACTGGCATTTTTTCCAAAGAGAAGCTGGTTTATTTTACCTGAACAATCTTAAAAAAAAAAAAAAAAAGCTCAAAACAAACAAAAATCACAATGTGAAGTAACATAATATTTTATAATTAGTAAATGTTTCTCCGGATTTTAGGTTTTTATTTGGAATTTAGGATTTTATTTCAAGAATGAATGCGAGACATTTCCCACTGTAATGCCGAAATAAAGTGAACTCAATTGTAGGTTTTGATTGTTTATAATTTTTTTTTTTTTTTTTTTTTTTTTTTTTTTTTGCGCAAAAGCATTTGTTTTTAATTCTTTCTTGAAAATAATCAAACTCATTTCATTTCTGTTTTTTTATTTGCAAAAAACAACATTTTGTGCATTAGGTATAAGCATAAAAATAACACTGTGTAAACATCCATACATTATTTGAAAAAAAAAAAATAATGCCACTAAAAGGACAATAAATATCAGGACAAGAAAAAAAAATTAAATATAACCTATAATATAGAAAATATAATATAACATAGAAAACATATAACATAATATAATATAAAATATACACTGATAAAAATCTGCTGCATTTTGCTGCAACGCACTCCCCTGCTTATATATAATATCTCTATTCCAACCAATGAGAAAGCTCTGTTTCACGGCCAAGTACCCGTTTTCTATACAAACAGGGGAGTGCGTTGCAGCAAAATGCAGCAGATTTTTATCAGTGTAATATAGCGTAGAAAAATATTATAAAATATTATAAAAGTGATACTTTGCAACAAAAGTTTTGAAAAGTTCCTGATAGTATCGAGGTCTCTGCTGCACAATACTAACGGAAAGATTTCTGAATCGAGCAGAAAAATGTTTTGAATTCATTTTACTACTGAAACTAAGCCCAAAAATATGGGAAGGATTCTGATGATTTCAGAAATGAAAATTCAGATACAGAAATCAGATATACGATGGTATCCGAGGTGTTTCTGCTAGAATATTAAATCTTTCAATTTTTCTACTGTGTAAAATACCTTTATTCAGAATGATGCTCATTTCGTTGCACAAACGGTGACATTTTCAAAAACATTTATGATAGAAGTATTTTCAAAAAATTGAAAAATTAAGAGTTTGGAAGAGAATGTCACGAGACTTCCTGGATAATGCAAATCAGTGCAAGCATTAAATAAAACGAAAATGGATATTTGTGAGCGTGAATTAATTTCTACTAATGTCATTTAAACTGCTTTACAACTTTTAGGTAAATCAAGGGCCACTGAATTATTGCAAATATTCGTAAAAATATCTCTGTCGATTCCAAGCCAAAGGATTAAATAAAATCTTATTGGATAAATTATTTTTCTATTTTAAAAATCGATCTATTAAAGTTCTTAGCTGGATAATCTGACCAATGCCGTGGTTCATTTTATTTGATGTATACTATATATTCTTGGATTCTAGTTTTAAATTTTCAGTTCTCACCATGTCATACCTACAAAGACTGCATTGTTACATCTTTTTTTGGTGAAAGCTATTTCATTTACAGCATAACAGGGTTGAACTGGTTTCCACGCTCATGTTTTTAAATTTTTCAAAAATATTCTATAATGAATTATTTTGGAAATCTCACCGATTGTGAAACGAAACATACATCAATCAGAATAAAGGTATCTTATCATTTTTTATCATTACATAATAACTGATTATCATACATATTTTATAAAAAAAATATATAACTTGAAAACAAATTTTGCTTGCAAAATTTTAGTAATTTTTTTAAAAAGTTTAAAAAAATGATAACACAGTTGAAACTTTCTATAAGGAATCTGGGATTTTTGAATACTCGGATACAGTGAACATTTTTAGTGGTCCCATCTGAACTCCTATTTCACTAAAGTTATTCGATGGCGTTGTAGTGGACCTTTGCAAATTTGGTAGTTCGTTTCCAATGGATTAAAATTTTATTTCCCCATTTTTTTTTACAATTCTTCAATTTTAAACTTTTAAAAATCAGATTACAAACGCTTCACAAACAAATCTCTCTTATTCGCCCATCCCTAATTTCAGAAATGGCGTCTAGGTGTTTTATGCTTATTTTTCCGTCCAGCGCTGCGCCCGTCGCTAACATCAGAACAATCGAAGAATGTCCATCTTGTGTTGGAAAATGGGCCATCATGTTGAAAAAATAATACATTTTTGACACTTATCGAAAATTACAAACAATATTGCCATTTTCTGCTGCTATCTGCCCAGAAAAAGGGGAATGTGAATACAGAAACTAAATAATTAACATATGATATTAACAGAGAATTCACAGTCAGAGAATATATATAACATACATGAATATATTTTCTCTCAAAAACAGTTTAACATCTATATAACACAATTTATTTTATGCACTTTTTAAAGAGAACCTGATAGGTTGCCAGCTGTTCGTAGTCCGACAATTAATCTAACTCTTAATAGATTATTTATTATCATTTTAAGTAGGTTTAGTATGAAATACTACCTATTGCAGTCACTCCTATGTTGGAATTGCGGAAAATATTTTGCAGATCTAAGCCGATCGTGACCCCTAGACTACTATCAATAAAACAGTTTATATATATATATATATATATATATATATATATATATATATATATATATATATATATATATTTGTCTATCTATCTATCTATCTATCTATCTATATATATATATATATCTATCTATATATATATATATATATATATATATATATATATATATATATATATATATATATATATCACTTTTTTATGGACACGATAACTTCTATAATTCAGCGCCAATCTCTTTCAAACTGATACATAAATTCAAGGGGTACAAAATCTCAGCCAGGTTCGTTAATTTTCAAAATCAGACCAAGGGGGGTGGAAATAGGGAGTGTTTTGTGAAAACCGAAAACCACTATAACTTCTAAATTAAAATAGATATTCAATCCGTTTAAAGTTTATGTTACTTCTAAAAAATGCCCTAAAATCTATGCATGACAGATTTTTGATAAAGTTAAAAATGGGCTCAAAGGGCGAAAAAATTAGGGTTTTTTGGGAGAAAAAAACATCATAACTTTGTCAATTCTCAAGATATCAAATCCAACTAACTTTTTTATAAATGATTTTTGATAGGACTAACTCTTACTGGTAAAAAAAAAAAAAAAAAAAAAAAAAAAAAAAAAAAAAAAAAAAAAAAAATTAAAATGGGGGGGGGGGTGAAAAAGAAAAAAATCTAAAACTTCTTCAATTCTTAAACTATGAAATCCAATTATATTTATTTTACATCTTCTCAATAATATAAACAACTTTTTTACTGATAAGTTTCACATAAGACTAATTCTTATGGCAAAAATAAATTAAACAAAAATAGGAGATGAAGAAAAAACCTCTAATCCAAACTGTTTATATTCTGACTCATTTTTAACACTTTCCAACAAAGTTGAAAAGCGCTTATGCATTCGGTTAGTCTGGCCATCTGTCCGTATGGCCGCTTGGCCGTATGGCCGTACGGCTGTCTGGCCATCTGTTCGCGATCTAAATCCCGTAAATATAACTCCGATTGCTATGAAATTTTTATATGTTATTGATGTTTATCTTAGCACGAACCCTATTCAAAATGAAGTTTCTACTATAATTAGCTTATTTACAGGGATAGTCAAAAGTTTTCCGATACATTACGGCTAATGGGAAAAATCGTTTAAAATGAATTTCGAAGCTATTACACCCTGTTAAAATTATTCAAATTTACACAGTGCACAAAAATACGCATTCTGTAAAATATACTGTCAAAATAATAGCTATTATTCATTTACAGGGCCACTGAAAAGCATTCTATTACACAATAATATAGGGGTGGGAATTGTTTACGACATATTTTAATAATGTTAAATGATTTCAAGCATAAAAAAATTGATATATGCCGCTCATACTTAATATTTAATACATAATATGAAAAGCATAGCATTTAGAGGGTTACACAAAATATTTCAAATCTTATATTTTTATCCGAAGTACTGTATATTATTGATGATATCTGATGAATGATTGAAATGCATTTTCAATAATGATATGCGCTTTTAAGTTTTACTAAATGTCCTGAAAATTATATGGTGCTTATAAATCTCAAAGTTGATATGCAGGGTTACACAAACGAGCTCATATAGGTGACTGAATATCAGATTAATTATTTTAAAAGTGTTTTTTAAGTAAGTTATGCATTTTTACATTGAACTGCTTTCAGTTTATTGTTTATAAACAGTTTACTGTAAATGTTTGTAGAATATAGATAAAATGATATGAAGAGTCACGCAAAGAATTAGCTACATGGTAACCCATGGATGATAATTTCTGGACAAAATACTGGCGTGTAATAAAGGTACTAGGTAAATTACAGAGCTGAATAAAAGTATTGAAGTGTTTCCCACATATTAGAATAAAATGCTGAAAGAGAAATTTCAACCAATTAGACATTTTTCTCGCTAAAGGAAATTTTCCCTTTATATAGTATATATATCAACCGACGGATCAAATACAGGGCTGTTCAAAAGTATTGGAATACATATTTGGCTATGGGCAGTACACTGTTAAAAATAAAGGTGAAGAACCGGTTGCATTTGACGCCCAGGGGTGAAAAGGTTAAATCACTTGGCACCAGCGGGCTTGAAAATGTGTTTGGGGTGCCATTGGGTGTTTCACGCTAATTAGGGTGCCGCGCAATGCATACCGTTGGAAGATTTTCACCACTTAGTCATTTGCGCATGCTCTGTAACGTGTATCCTTGCACTTAAAGGTCACTGGTGGATCAACACAGTGATTTTTTCCTACGATGACTATCACCGCTATACGCTATTCCAATTTTGTTTAGAACTTCGGATGGCTATCTTTTGGCGAGCTTTTTTATATAAAGCAACCTTTGAATTTCAGGATATATGAACATTTCAGGGAGATTTTGAAGGTGAGCTTGATGGCCAAGTGTATAGGGCGCTGAGATTGTAATCAGACGTTCTGCGTTCGAATTCATCGAGGGCCGAAAGTTCGTTAGTATATTTTTTAATTTTTTATCATTGGGCACTCTGGATTAAGGGTGCCATCTTTTCAACCTAATTAAAGGTGCTATTTTGGCTCCTTTAGGGGTGTCACCAGTGAGACAAGCCTTTCACCCTTAAAAGGTGCAATGTGTTACCATTAGTTTTAACAGTGTAGCATCCTATTTCACCAAATAACAACATTTTGTTAAAGATTTTAGGAAGTGTTTGAAAGTGTTTCATGATCTATGCTTTACGCATGATTTTAATAGCTTGTTAAATTCATTTTTGATTTTAAACGCATCGAAATAGCAGGTCCTTTTATTTAGGAACTACATAAGATGATGTATTGTCCAGTATATTGATAAAGTCAGAATTTATTTTTAAAAAAGGGTGCCAAAATGGGTATTTAGAACAGAATTTCCCGAAACAATCGTGCTTAAAAAATTGAGGAATTATCAAAAAAATAAATTGCGTTTGTTCTGACTCATTTTTAAATTCGTTTTTGGCCTCAATTGCATCCAATCGACATATTATCTTATTAAGGAACTGTATAAGGTGATGTATTGGCCAGTTTTTTGATAAAGGCAGAATGTATTTCAAAAAATATTGTCAAGGTGGGTTCTTTGCCCAAAATTTCGCAAAGCAATCATGAATAAAGAATTGAGGATGTATTCAAGTAACAAATTGCTTATTATATGACTCATTTTTAAATTCAATTTCGCTTTCAAACGCATTCAATCGCCATTTTTTTTCTTATTTAGAAACTATATAATATGCCGTATTTGTCGATTCTGAAATAAAGTCAGAATATATTTCAAAATATGCTGTAAAATGTGCATTTGAGCCGAATTTCCCTTAAAATGATTCCGATAAAACCAGTTCTTACAGAAAAATGAAACTATTTTTTTTTTTTTTTTCAAAAGCGACCAAATAAAATTGTGAAACTGGATTTATCTCTAATCCTTTTTTTATATATTTTTTTACTGTATAAATGTACTGTGTACTCTTCGAAATCTAACTCCGCCTATAGGCCACCGAAAGGGATTTTTTATGTATAGGTTTAGCATCTATTAAAATCTAATTTTAATTGCATTCTTGGATTATAAACATTCTTATTGGAATTTGGGTTTTACTCGTGCGTGTAATGAAATTATTTCAATTCCAGATGGAACTCTTTAAATATGCTTTAATTATACATTAGAAAAAAAAACACTTGAAATTAGTGATACATTACTTTTCATTAATCTTTTCAATTCAATATTAAAGTTTAATTTTTAGTATTTTCAATTTACAATTTCTTTCAATAATTCATACTATGCGTGTTTATCAGAAAATTTGAGTTTCATTCAAATGCAGTAGCCTACTACAAAAGGTTTTTCATGTTTTCAGAGTGACATAAAATTTTCACAAAAATCGAATTTACGATTGTGTATTGAAAAAACGAATACATGTGTTCGAAATTTCATATTGAATATATTTTTTTTAAATGAAATTTGAAGTTCACAAATTTTTCCTATTTATTATTGTATTCTTCTTGCTACTCTGATTCATACTTTTCCTTGATAAAGAACAGCAGGTTTCTGAATTTTTACTATTTGAAATCAATGTACAAGATTATTGAAACAGAAAAGACGAATATTTACATTTCAAAAGCTTGTTTCAAAAGTAAAAAATGAAAAAAAAAACAGCAGAAAGCTATTTTTTAAATTTTCAAGATAACATCTGTTTGAATTTTGTCAACATAATAAAGTATTTGAAAATAAAAAACAGAAATTAATAAATAAAATTCAATCATTTAAATTTTAACTGAATGATGTTAATTTGTGAAATTTAATTGTTAGGTAGGACTCATGTTGAAAACTGATAGTAAAATTAATTAAACAATTGGTATAAATTAAATATTTATAAAAACTTTTTCTATAAAAACTATCAATTTCAGATTTCGAATTATAATTCCACAATCACCATATAATCAAAATCATATAAAATCATTATATGGCAACTAAAATTTGAGACTTAAATTTATTAAATATAATTAAAGAAAAAAATCTGTTATTAGAACTGGAAAAATAAAATAAAAGGTAAACTCACCCCGAGCGCACCACATAAATTATCCAATATTTTTTTTCATATATTATTTGAGTGCCAACAGTCTGAAACTAATGGCCAACTTACACTGAGGATTGCAGAATAATTATTTTTATAATCGTTTATAAAATGATCATGTCAATATATCTGAATATTTTATTATATTAATCTTGAAGTCCACATTTTAATGTTCCCATAAGGAGAAATAAATATCACGTGAGTTACAATACTGATATTGAAGTCTGCAATTTTAGGTTCACAAGTATAATACTGGAGAAGTGAATAACACTGTGATACAAGTAGTTTAATACAGGTAATTAATTTCAGGTAATTAATTATGATTAATCATAATAACATTGCAGGGGTAATTTAGAAATCATTTAGTCCTAGTTGCGGATAAAATTGCTGGATCTGGGAAAATAATATTTTACGATGAAACAATCGAGTTCAATAAATGCTTTATCATTACAAGTAATGACCATATTGTAGAAACTTTTAGCCGTCATTGAATATGCTCTGCTGGAATTGAAGAGGTTAATATTTTAAGGCGATGACACAATTGAACAAAATCGATTAATTAATCATTTTCAAGAGCAACCACGACGCTGCTGAAACAATCACATGACGAATTGAAAACAAATCTATTTGCATGAATAATAATGATGAAGCAGTAGCACTTTGGATATTATTTAGTTGTAGTTAGTGAGAACATTGCTGATAAGAGAAGAAGAATATCTTACGATGAAATAATCTAATTAAACAAATTCATTATAATTGCTAGTAATTACGGTGCTATAAAAAATTTTAGAAGTTATTAAAGATGCACTGCTGGAAATGAAAAGTCTTTTAAAAAATCACACTATTGGAAAAAACAGATTATTTCCAAGAAAAAACTTAAATGGCCTCTGAATGAAAAGTGCCCCCCCCCCCCCCCTTGACGAAGGCCTCAGTTTAATTTAATTCATATTTTCTGTGAAACAAAAAAAAAAAATCCTCTGGGGGTCTTTCAATACATCGACTTCGTTCTCGTTCCGCTAAGAGATACAAAGGGGGGGGGGGGGGAGTCACTTAACACTGCGTAGCCTATTTTGCTTTCTTATAATCCTGAGCTTTCTATAAGACAAAAATGGTAATATCCTTTCTTGTGTAAATGGAAAATGTTAAAAAGATTTGGAGGAGAGAATGCTTTTATATGGGATTGAAGTTTCCGGATTTCTGAATGCCAAATTTTTTATTTCATTAATTTTTCATTATATATATATATATATATATATATATATATATATATATATATATACTAGGGGACTCCGCCCCCTGAGAGCCGCGCCCGTCAACTGCCTTAAGACTTTAAAAATGTTGTAACGCTCTTTCTTTATAAATATTATCATATTATGAAAGATTGAGAGATATAATCACGAACAACGTTTATTTTCTGTAATCGGGTTGCCATGCTTTTTCATTCGAACTTTCTCAACATGTTATATAGAAATGCATTCTAATCGAGTGCATCAATCGGATGCATACGAAGTATATGCATCAATCGATCCTATGTTATAACAAAAAATGAAAAAATGCTAATTTCCCCGTTAAATTGAAACAAAAATTTTAAATTGTTTTAAAACGCATTATATCAATAAATATTTTACCCAATCAAAGATTTTGCACATACGAGAAAGACATAAAAAAATAATAAATATTCAAAACTTGTTGAGCATATATTTTAAATGTTTGATTTTCCTATCTGCCAGATCTGATGAGTATGTTCACAAATTACCCTCAGTATTTTTTAACATTGATCGACATATAATTACGTTAGAAAAATTAATGGTCTTACCTCTTTGACACCCACTTTGGTTCTGATATTCTTTATTTCGTAGATGTGAAATGTTTCTTTAACTTATAATCATAGAATTTAGTTAGGCTTTCTTAATAAAAAAATCAGATTAATTAATAAAAAATTTAGATCACATTTAATAAAAAAAAACTTTTACTTTATAAAAAAATAAAAATTTGGATGTTATATATCTAACATCCTCTCTCTGTTTACTTTTTCTTCATTTTTATTTTAATTAAAATATTCCAAATTCTTGCAATTTTCTCCATCTTTTAGTAATTTTTGGAATATAAATTATGTTTTAATCCCATTATTTTAAATCAGCTCATTCTTTTATCTCTTATTTTAAACCCTTCATTTTTTAAAAGCAACACTTATTTTTTGTAAAACGAAAAAAATAAACTAACAAAGAGAGGGTCCGATGCTTGTGTCATCGAATTGGATGAACATTTGTGTATCGAAAGAATATATTTAGTACATAAAGTTTCATTGATTATTTTGAACCACAATTGAAACAATATGCAAAACAATTGAAAATTACGAAATATATAAATTAAATTTACTTTTTTGTAAGAGATAAATGCATTTTTAACTGCGAAATATCGCATATTTAAATAAATAAACTTAAAAAAAACTATTTAAGTGAGTATGGTTATACAGGGTGTTTCTAAATTCATGGTACAAACTTTAATGGGTGATAGTATACATCAAGACAAAAAATACTAAATGGGAAACTAAGGGTCCCAAACGTCTTCCGAAAAAGATAGGTGCCATTAAAGTTTAGGATCCAAAAATTCAAATGATTATAAAAAGCAGAAAAATTGGTCGATTCGTTTGCGGTTTTCACTAAAACTAATCTTTATGTCAGTATTGCCTTGAAAATAAATTATAAAGATAAATTTTTAAAAATGCCGATAGAGGGCGCTTCAGACTTTGGAGTAACGAATAACTATTTTTTACCGTTATTTTTTTCATTTCATTAAATTTTTTAAAAAGCTTAGACATAAACGTAAATTTTGAGCTCAAAATCTAAATCGTTGGGAGTGGTTAAACAGCGCAAACTGAACTGTGGGGGGAGGTTCAAATTCCAAATGGTTATTAAAAACGGAAAAATTGGTCAATTGATTTGCGATTTTCACTAAAATTATTCTTTATGTCAGTATTATCTTGAAAATAAATTATAAAGATAAAATTCAAAAACTTTCGATAGAGGGCGCTTTAGACTTTGGAGTAATGTACAACTATTTTTTACCGTTATTTTTTGCATCTCATGATTTTTTTTAGAAGCTTAGACATAAACTTAAATTTGAGATTAAAATCTGAATCGTTGGGAGTGGTTAAGTAGCGCCAACTGAACTGTGTTCAATGGGGGTGGGGAGGTTCAAATTTCAAATGATTACAAAAAACGGAAAAATTGGTCGATTCGTTTGCCGTTTTCGCTAAAACTATTCTTTTTGTCAATATTTCCTTGAAAATAACTTTTAAAAATTAATTTTAAAAAATACCGTTAGAGGGCGCCTTAAACTTTAGAGTAACCAACAACTATTTTTAACCGTTATTATTTGTATTTAATTAAATACTTGTAAATGTTCAAAGTTAAATTTTTAGCTCAAAATCTGCATCGTTGTGAGTAATTAAGTAGCGGGAAATTGAAATGTGTTCATACTTTCAATTACTTTTCATGTTCAAACATTTCAACTCCTGAACATATTTCAGTTTGCGCTTCTTAACCTCTCCCATCGATTTAGAATTTGAGCTCAAAATTTAAATCTAAGCATTTGCAAGCATTTAATTGGATACAAAAAATAACGGTTAAAAATAGTTGTTGGTTACTCTAAATTTTAAGGCGCCCTCTAACGGTATTTTTTTAAATTAATCTTTAAACTTTATTTTCAAGGAAATATTGACATAAAGAATAGTTTTAGCGAAAACGGCAAACGAATCGACCAATTTTTCCGTTTTTTTAAAATCATTTGAAATTTGAACTTTCCCACCCCCATTGAACACAGTTCAGTTTGCGCTACTTAACCACTCCCAACGATTCAGATTTTCATCTCAAAATTTAAGTTTATGTCTAAGCTTCTAAAAAAAATTATGAGATGCAAAAAATAACGGTAAAAAAATAGTTGTACGTTACTCCAAATTCTAAAGCGCCCTCTATCGGCATTTTTTGAATTTTATCTTTATTATTTATTTTCACAATAATACTGACATAAAGAATACTTTTGGTGAAAATTACAAATCAATTGACCAATTTTTCCGTTTTTTTATAATCATTTGAAATTTGAACCTCTCCCTACAGTTCAGTTTGCGCTACTTAACCACTCCCAGAGATTTAGATTTTGAGCTCAAAATTCAAGTTTATGTCTAAGCTTCTAAAAAAATTAATGAGATGCAGAAAATAACGGTAAAAAATAGTTGTTTGTTACTCCAAAGTCTAAAGCGCCCTCTATCGACAATTTTTGAAATTTATCTTTATGATTTATTTTCAAGACAATACTGACATAAAGAATAATTTTAGTAAAAACCGCAAACGAATCGACCAATTTTCTGTTTTTTATAATCATTTGAATTTTTGGACCCTAAACTTTAATGGCACCTATCTCCTTTGGAAGACGTTTGGGACCCTTAGTTTCCTGTTTAGTATTGTTAGTCTTGATGTGTACTATCACCCCTTAAAGTTTGTACCATGAATTTAGGAACACCCTGTATATCTATAGACTTAAAAATTTGTGATGTTATTTAAAATTATTTAATTTTTTCTATGATTTGCTGCTATTTTTAACAGAAAAATAATTTAAAATACTTGAACAAATTCTCTCACCGTTCCAGGTTTATTTCTAGGTTTATTTGAAATTTGATTTTAATATTTTAATGTGATTTTTTTTAATTTTGGATTTTGGATTTTTAATTAGAATAAATATCTATGTAGTATTTTTTCCTAATTTTTTCTTGTTTAATATGTTTACCTAATACAGTTTAATTATATTATCATAATGAAACATATAAAAATATTATTATTGACGCATTTAATTTATTTCTCTGTAATAATTAGTAGTATATTCGTAGAAATAACTGTAAAAAATTTTAAATAACGACAACAAAATTGTATATAAACAAATAAATTAAACTACTTTTTTTTACATAAAATATTTAAACATGCAAAATTTCGCAGTTAAAAATGTATTTATATTTACAAAAATGTAAATTTAATTTATATTTTTCGTAAATTTCAACTCTCATGGATATATTTTTTTTTCAATTACTGTTCAAAAATAACCAATGAAAATTTTCGTTCAGAAAAAAATGTCCGATCGGGGTTAGATCCCAAGCAGAAAAAGCCCCACCAGTGGCCGAGAGGGTCTGACCTCTCAACTGGTAGACGGCAGTTGCTGGGTTCGAAACCAATCGCGGCCGTCGGCCTAACCGTTCGGAGTTTTCGTGGTTTTCTTCGAACCTTGCGTAAATACGGGTTAGGTTCCCTTAGAAAGATCCCCACGAAGGGCATCCCTTCCCCCGGGCCTATATCCCTAGCGCAGATAATCGGCCGTCACAAAATACACCAAATACACCACCCAAGCAGAAAAAAGTCGAATCCCGTGCTCTACCGAACAGGCCACGGAAACACTTACTAACGAAGGGAACTTATCCGAATAAAAACTATAGACTAAAACTTTAAGAGTTGTTTTTTCAAGACCCCCAAGGGTATTGCGCTTTATGGCTGTCATATATTTATATATTTACTATACTCTATCAATACACAAACGTTCATCCAATTCGGTGACACAAGCCTCGGACCCTCTCCCTGTAAGCTATTTTCTTTTTTCATACTACCTCTGACAATAAAGTTCGGTGAATAGTCCTGCAAAATTAATGTAGATGAAATACCAATGAAAGTTACCGTACCATCCTTCGAAATAGTCATCACTCATAACTATGCACCAATGACATCTGCTATGTATGTCCTGGAAAATTCGCAAGAAGTCTTCTTTGGGGATGGACTTCAAAAGCTTCGTCACATATTGTTGGATGCCAACAATATGGTCAAATCTCTTTCAAAGAGAGTTTAAGTCGTAAAAATAGGAATAAGTCTGGAGGATTGAGATCTGGCGAGTACAGTGGATGTTCAATTTGCACAACCCCTCATGAATTTCTGACGGTGTCTTGCAAAACTTAAAACCAAACTTTAAACTGATCTTTTGTTCGTTCATTTTCCTGTTCTCAGTTAAGAACCAACACACTGAACAAGCACTTAGTAAAGCACGTATTACACAGAACATAAACGACACTCAACTGAACAACGGTGGGGGAAGACGGTCAACTCTTGCTTCTATGCAGGTGTAGCGATTTGTTTTCCCAGTGTTGCCATTTCGGTCGTTCTGAATTCATTCACGGAACTTTATTGTCAAAGGTAGTATTTTAAAACAATACATTTTTATGTCATTCGAATGTTTATTAATGCCATTTTTAATTTAATTGAATTTTTCCTTCGACATGCCAGCATCTTTTCCAAGGTATTTCCTTGTCAATCTTTTCACATTCATCGTTTTCCGCTGTTGATAATTCGCATCCACATTACGTCATGATTTGGTCGCCTTGCTCATCGTTTTAACACAGTCACTAGTCACGTCAGTGTCCTGACTTATCTCTAACTTGAATATTTCGTTGACGTTTTCCTAAAGCATGCAATAATATCTTGGGATGATTTTCTCCTGTAAATAAAGGTAACATACACCTAGAAAACAGTACGTTTTTCATCTTGCCTAATGAATTCGTGTCACCTGAAGGAGTTTTACTTCAATTCGATAATATTTCTCTAATCAGTAATATCCTAACTTTAGTCTTAAAACGTAACCCCGCATAGCATGCATGGTCACATCACTTCTCTGACGAAAATGCCACCACTCAGTGTCGTCACATTGTGACTAAGATGTGACTTTCTAAAAAAATTTCACAGTTCGTCACAATGTTAATGTCAAAGTAGTCACAAATGACACACTTTTCACAAATTGGTCACATTGTGACGTCACAAAATGGTCACAATGTGACGTCACAAAAAAGCTCTAAAACGGCCATAACGACTTCACATTTTAGTCACTGTGACTTCACATCGATGTCACGTGACGTCACATCGACAATCGCTGGTCACAAAGTCACAATGTGACTTCACAACGACGTTGCAGTGACGTCACCATGTCTTACGGGACGTGTTCCAAATATTGTTTCCAGAACGAAACAATCGGTGCATTTGTTTGAAGTCTAATAAATTATTTTTTGATAGATACAGTTTCTTTTATATTTACTAAAAGATTCCCAATGCATTCACAACATGGCCTTTACTGTGTCCTCCTATTTACGACTGCAACTTGGTATTCATCTGGTTGGTGATGGTGATAGTGAATCTACAAATTCATTACTTACCAGAAATAACATTTCGCTGCTTTTTCGACATTATTCAGACATACATAGAATAGCATTTTATTTATGTGTATGATTGGAAATGTTATAACTTAATTTAATGGCTACATCAATTAATAGTTTTTTAATAGAAATTTACAAATTTATTGAATTTAATCCAACGTATACATTTTTGATATTTAAAATTTTCTAACGTTCTAACATTCTAAAATGTAACTTTCATTAGGGCAGTTTATAATTTTTAAAAATTATCATCCACCCTAATGAATGTTAATATTTAAAAATATTTAATAAATAAAACAGATACATAAAGCTGTTTATTTCACAAAATAGACCTTGTTTTAGACCATTCATACAACTTATTAAATTACCTATAAAACTTATTTAAGAATATCTCACCTGGAAAAAATAATTTTAAAAAATCCTCTATTTATTTGCTAAATTTGCAATATTGTGACACGTTACAAAACGTTAAACCAGATTTATTCTTCAAGTTAGTTTAAATTAAAATATGCTGAAGCATAATGTTTTAGAAAATTGATAAAAACTTGTGATGTTATATACCGGCAACCGGGGCTACTTGGTTCTTGTGTGACATTGTTTTTAATTTAACATTTTATTATCACAGAAAACGTTATGTTTTAATAAAACTCAGAAGAAAATAAATTTTTGGAGCTTTTTTGCTCTATCTTTGGCTTTGGTCTGGAGTATTTCCAGTTTATCAGAAATGAAATGTTTAATATACAGGGTGGTCATAAAAAAACTTTGCCGATATATGGAGCTCTAGCGGCCAGCCTGCTCAACCGATCGAGGTGAAATTTCAGCTATAGCTATTCAGAGATATGTGCTCGAGATTCTGCGAACGGCAACAAACTGACGCTCTTGGTTACGGTTATAGTTACAGAAACTCGAAATTTTCCAATGGCAATACCCATTTTTTTCATCGCAAAAAGTTCAGCGCATGCGAAAACCCTAAAGAATGTTGGAATAGTATGGTTATTGCGTTATAGTATGGACGCGTTATGCTCGCACAAAATCTGCTTCACGAACGGCCCAAAAAACACGACCAAGGCGCACGAAGAAAACTTGAATGTGACAGAGACACAATACCAATCACAAAACGTCGCTTGCCAGATAGACAGCGTAGAAAATGGATAAAAAGTAGGGTGGGAATGTTAGTTCTCCAGCCGGAGATCGCAGATTCCAACAAAATGACTTCGTTCGTGGTGAGTAGGTAAAACTATTATCAAAATTAGATGAATGCTGCTAAAACCTGGCGCGTTTACTGTCGAAACCATCGCCAAATACGTGGCCTAGGCATTTCACAAGCTCTTCGTGATTTAGTAATGAAATTCGAAGAAACTGGTTGCACCTGTGATAGTCCGTGATCCGGACTTCCAACTGTTCCTGAGGATACTGTTATGGAAATGAATCACATAGTGACCAGAGTATGCATGCAAACTATAAAAGGTGCATTTCGTGTATTTGATATACCGAGATCAATGGTCCTAATGTTGTTGCGCTCTGTAATCCGCATGACTCCTTACCGGTATCAGCATGCCCAGATGTTGGAAGTGAGAGACCATCAACAACATATAGACTTTGTTAATGAATTTCTTATCCAATATGATGGATAAAACTATCGTCCGCTTCGCATATTATGAACTTACGAGGCACATTTCATCTTAACTGATAACGTCAATGGCTACCGCGATCCCCCGACCTCACTTCTATGGATTTAAGGTTCTGGAGATATCTAAAATATAGACTGTGCATTGCGCAATCCTCAAACTTTGCCAGATTTGAAACATTCTATCAAATGTGAGATTGCAAACATCCCTCATCAGATGTAACGTTCGGCTGTACTATCCACAGTCGCCACCATGCAATGTGTAACTGCTTGTGATGGCACCCATGTAGAAAATGTGTAATCAAAATAAAAGATTTCTTTTTTCCCATCTGTTTTGTAATCAAAGACGCATATGACTCTGTGTCATATGCAAATTTCCTCTTTGCGCCCCAATCGAGTTTTTTATGGGGAGAGAAGGGATTCGGAGAACAGTTTTTGTGCGTGCATAACATGTCCGTTTCTTGAGATATACGTAAGGTCCCAACGCTCTTTATGCTTTTCGCATGCGCTGAGCATTTTGCGATGAAAAAAATGGGTGTTGCTATTGGAAAATTTCGAGTTTCTGTAACTATAACCGTAACCGTGAGCGCCATTTTTTTGCCGTTCACAGAAACTCGAGCTCATTCCTCTCAATAGCTATATCTGAGATTTCAAGTCGATCGGTTGTGCGGACTGCCTGATAGAGCTCCGTATATTGGCAAAGTTTTTTTATGATCTTCCTGTATGTATGTATATATACATATATATATATATATATTGTTTATTGAGACTGCTTTGTCAATTCATAGCTGACCCTACTGCATGAGGTTTCAATAGTCGAACTTATGAAATTTATTTAATGAAACTAAGTGAATGGACTAAAGAAGTTCCCAGCAGGGTATACTTTATTCCAAAATTTTAAAGAGGATTCAAAAATAAATAAATAAATAAATGCCATTTTAAAATTGTACAGTTTGCTTAATTATTGGATGTTAATTGTTTACAACTCAATTTTGACATTGAAAAATTTAATATAATATTTTTAATAATGGAAATCTTTGTGGAACCATATCAAAGTGATCAAAAGTAGCACCTATTGACAGTAGTTAAAATAAAAGATCAATATTCTATCTTCTATGTATTAAATCCATTTTCTCATAATAAAAACTACAATAATATTATAGATGTTTAAAACAAAACTAGTTTCATCTGATGTTATCACTTAAATTTATATAGTCATGAAATGTTTATCATTACGTTAAGGCAAGATTGACAGAAAATTACTTTTTCTGAATTAAATTTCACTTCAACAAAGTTCTTTTTTTTTTTTTTTTGCTATTTTTCTACCGAGCAGCATTTGACCTGCATGTAGAGCATTTTCGCCACTTCAGGTCCACAAAATCAACGCTAAACATGCTGATGAACGAGTATTCTGTGTAACACTGGCTGGGATGAATGTTGCTTAGCAAGGTCCTAAGGTGAAAAAAACAGGGATCGGTAATATCGGTTAAAATCCTTCATACATTATATTGACAGAAAGATAAGTTTTAGTTTTAGTTTTAGGTGTTATTTCATTTATGTAACGTTATGCAAATATTATTTTTATTTATAGAACCTGCGCTACTTTTAAATATTCAAAAACTAAAGAATATGAGCTCTGCTTTGCAGTTTTCCTTCATGTGTATAAAAATGAAACATTTTCATCTTCTCAAAAATTTTAATATGTAAAAATAGAATTGCATTTTAATAACTTTTAAAAAGAATGAAACCTTTTAAAATGCATCACTTGCAATGAACGATCATATTATAACCCAAGCATTTTTAAAACTTTATTTTTAGTGATAATGTAATAGTCGTATATAATTGTACTACATATTCGCCACTTTACAAGGTTATCAATACAAAGATGTCCAGCTTTCTTTCACCTGTTTTAAATAGGGAAGAAAATCATTATCTAGCTTCTTTATCGATCAAAATGTAGAATGCCGTTCTATGTATCACAATTTAAGTGCACAGTATATTAGGAAATTGAAGGAAATAACGGAGATCTTTTAAACCAAATTGCTTATAATCAATACAATCATTAGTTGACAATTTGAATCCTTGAATATAATTATAATGTAATTAAAAAAAAAATTACAATGTATCTTAAATAATGACTTAAAATTTTAACTTAACTTAAATTATATTATAAGTTAAACTTGCACCCTATCAATACATTACATAAAATTTAAGTAAATATTCGCATTCACAATAAAGAGGTAAAATGCTTTATGTTCTTTTTAGTAATCTCCTTTATATATATTTATCCCATAAACAAAAGTATTTTGATTCTGTTTCTTTCATATTTTTAAAATAAATATTATGGTTAAAGTGTCATATTAAATCGCAGATTTCAATACATTTTGCAGTTGCCTCAAAAATAAATTTGTTATTATTTAAGGAAGATATTAACATTTTACGTTACACCACTGCGAAAATATGAAATGCATTTTATTGCTTGAAACATATTTGCAGTGATTGTAATCCACTTTACTAATTTTGAACTACCCTCAACGTAAAACACATAATTTTCATTCAATTTAAAATAAAAGGAAAATCCAATTACTGTAAATTACTGAAAGTAAGAACCCTTACCGACCCCCCCCCCTCCCATACATTCTTTTTTTTTATGTACTATTAAAAATTCCACCACATCAATGGATTATTAAAATTAATTTAATACCGTTCAAATTAATATAGTTTATCTAATCTTTTTATTTATATTTACCTAAATGGCATACTTCGCTAGTATGCTACTAGACCCTTTAAAAGATCGATCTTTTTTGAAAAATATTGATGATAAAGTAGAACCCCGCTAATTCGGATCTCCGGATCGGTTTGATTTTTTTTTTTTTCAAGTTTGAGACTGATTGGCTAAATTCTATAACATTAACTTGCTCCATCGTCGTATTCTGAATTTAAAAAAAAAAATCTTTTTCTGAATTTTTTCGGAAGAATTAAACAAGGTAAACATTTTTACTGTCTGTAAATAGTCAACAAGTTTAACATAAAGGTGATTTTCTATTTTATTTTATTCATTTTCTTTTCTAATTCTTCGAATAATACGGATATTTAATAATTTGGATTGGGTCTGGTCCCAATTAATCCAAATTATTGGGGTTTTACTGTGTTTTCTTTGTTTTTTGTATGCTCCAATATTTAATAGATATCCATATTAGGCTTAAGTTTTATATTTTTCATTCATCATTCTTTGGTATCTAACTGAATTATTTCATGAAAATTTGTTCCATCAATTTTTTTAGATTATATGTAAGATATTTTTAAAAAATTATTGTATTTAGATCTTTTTCGTAAAATTGTGTAATTTCACGAAATCCATTCCAACTAGACACAACTACCTCAAAATTTTAAATCATTTTCAGACAATGTGCAAATATCAGAAAAATAAAAATGTCAAATTTGTGGACAGGAATTTCATGGATATAATGATTATAGCACTTGCATATATTATGATTTCACTTTAATTAAAACATCAGTCGTAATCATATAAACTATTGAATGATATTCTGATCTATCTGAAACTTGTTTTTATACCCGATGTAATGTATGTATATATGCATATGTATATAAAGTTTAGTGTTGAATATATATGTTTCTGAAAGAATGCACCATTAAATCGCGTACTGCGTGCTATTATTCTGTCGCAAATGGTGTTCTAATAACAAAATAAAATAAAATAAAATAAAATAAAATAAAAAGTTTCTTTATTACTTTATTAGATTGCCGTCCAAAAACCTGTCAATTCATGGCTCCATTATATAGTAACAGTTTCAGGCAACTTCCATATTTTAAATTTAATAATAATATGCTAGAAAATAATATTTTTTGTTTTCCCGATACATAAATCTTTATTATATATGCAAACCACATTCAGATTACGTAATGACACAGCAGATTATCACGGTACTTCCGTGATTGTTTCGATAAAATATAAGATATCCTCATTTAACTTCATATTTCTATAAAATTTTATAAGATAAATTCTATGATTTCTATGCAATGATTTCATTTTTAATATCTAATTTCTTTAAAATTTTTGAATTAAAAGATATAGTATTTAATATGTAGTTGATGTTTATAATTACAGAATGTTCGTTTATGGTATCACAATATAATTTTATTGAAAGAAAAAAAAGAAAAACTGCTGTAATATTGTTCATCACAGAGAATATTTTAGCTGGTAATCTCGTACTTTTTGTTATATAAAAATATTTTTTTTTACTCGTTGTACTAAATGAAAAAATACTTGTTTTAATATACAATACAACAGATCAAGTATTATATAAATATATGTATATATATGTAATACTTAATATATATATATATATATATATATATATATATACCGGGTGTCCCAAAAATGACCGATGGATTTTAAAATTCAATAACATGCAAACAGTGACAGCTATTTAAAAAATTTTGCAGGAGAGTTATGTGTAATGTCAGGAGTTTTTTACCGTAATTTTTAATTTTATTTGGCATCTCAAACAATAGGTGGCGCTGACGGCCATTGAAGGCCAGGTCAACGCTTCACTCAGCACTGATCACGTGGCTTTCAATCGCCTCAGCGCCATCTATCATTTGAGATGCGAACTAAAATAAAAAAATTGTGGTAAAAAAAAACTCCTGACATTATACCTAACTCTCCTGCAAAAATTTTTTAAATAGCTGTCACCGTTTGCAAGTTATTGAATTTTAAAACCCATCAGTCATTTTTGGGACACTCGGTATATATATATATATATAGATAGATAGATAGATAGATAGATAGATATAGATAAATTGTACTGTATGAGATGTTTTAACATTTTTTTTATAGATATAACTAAATAAAGAGGATGAATTATTCTAATAACACATTTATTGAACGATAGTAATATAATGCTAATTCAAAATAAGTCATATAAAATATTTAAGAAATTACTTATACGAATGCCACAGAAACTGCCAATAAAGATAATGATCACCTATAAATGACTGTATTTTCCACTCAAATAATCTACGTGACTTTTAACTTCCTTTCACGGGTATATATACATTCGAAACATCTCTGGAGAAGTAAACACATTTAAGACATTTATTGACTTCCGCTCGATCGATTCTAGAAATTGGTGCTTTATCGGATGCGGAAATGAAATAAGGTTTTTTGTAATTTTTCTTAAATCTTTTCTATTTTAGGGAAATTTATTTCTGAATTTCTGTATATCAATGAGTAAGAGAAATTTCATTATTGAATGTAAGTTAGTAATAAATAAAAATCCGGCAATATTTATTAGTAGTATCTATGACTATGCGAAATGATTCATTTAAAACACATGCATAGTAAATATATTCTGAATGTATTTATCAAATATTTTTACGATTTATTCTATTATTCGGCAGTTTCTAGAAATAATTTTCATTCTATTGTCTGAAAAAAGTATTTGTTTAATTAATTTTACGATTTGGTGAATTTTATTAAGCGAAAAAAAAATATTAAATTTTCTTTTCATATTTAATTTCTTCTACAAAAACATTTCAAATATTGCTGCCATTTATAGAAAGACTTTTGATTAAAACATGTGTTTATTAAAACTACAGATTATCAAAAGAAACCGTATTTCATAGAAAAAAAGTTGAAGGTGCAGAATCTATTGTATATAGTCCATGATGTGGTAGAATATCAATTTCAATTAATTAACAATGTTACAAATTATTCATAATGTTAAATAATTTCTTATTTGGGGATCATCGTTTCTTATTAAAAGAAATCAGTGCACATTTTCCTATACCATTTAGTTCCTGACAAACTATTTTTTAAATGCTAAAAAGGTCCGAAACATATTTTCTCAAGATGATGTCGTTCTATAAACCCTCGTTACTGATATTTCTCTTTGATACAGAAATAAATCAACAATGAAGTAAACAGTGTTTGAAAAGTAAAGCAAAACAAAAAAGACTTTAAAGTCACTCAAAAATTAAATTTGGCTTATTTCTTTGATTCTCGCCCTGTTATCATTATGAATTCCTACCAACTTGCCACTCATTCAATTAATATTATTAATAATATATTTTGTGCCATTTGTGTGAAGCAACGCATGGAGAAATATGTGTAATATGGCTACAAATAATGTGGGTTTTGCACCCGATATTTCGCATTTCACAGTGCAATTATTATTCCTCGTGAATTTTTAAAGAGATATTTGAAAAAAATTCGGATACACAAGGTCTGTAAGGCACAGTGTAACTTTTGCTTATTTCCATGGTAGAAAATACTCCCCAGTGTTTAGCCTTTTCAATCTTTTAATTTGATAAAAATTAAATATCTACGAATTTAATGATGGGGTTTAACAAAAAAAAAGTGTAATGATAGGAAAAATTTGGAAGAAATAAAGTGTTATAGGACAAAGATTCCTTTTATTGACATGAAAAAAATGACCCATAAATTGATACTTATTGTTTTAAGCACCAGTCTCTGCAATTTTTGATAACAGTATTATAACGATAGATTTTTTTCGCTGTCTATAAAAAATTGTTATAACACTCTTAGCATGATAATTATGATTCCTTATAATCATTATGGCAACATTGGACAGTATAAATAAGTTGGAATTTTTATTTAGTGCATTTCAATTACTCACTATGAATATTTACAATGTTATTTAAAAATTGCATAAATTTACCAAATGTACAATTGATTATTTGGAAGCATCGATTATTAATGTACAATTAAAAATTATGTCTTTTATTTTCACGAAATTTCAATTTCATAATTATCGCCGTATTTTTCTCAAATTTTAAATTCTTTCGTGTATAACAATGTAACTGTCACCCTGCGTCTTAACCAGTACATTTGTCTCTCCAAAATGTAAAATGCCCAGTCAGACACTATTTGTTTGTTGATGATGCTTTAAGAACAAAGTAGTCGTGTGTCTGAGTGAAAGAAGGGTCGCAGAGAACTCGGGCACTTTATTTTGAATGTATTAATGTTTACTTTTACACCCTGCTGTTGAATATTTGGATGAGTGTTTTGAAATGATTTCTGCCTCAGTGTACGTTTATTACAAAAAAAGGGAGATCTTTTGGAAAATAACAGTTAGTTTTACAGCTTCTATTTCTACATTAATCAAAATCACCTTGATAATGCATACTATAATCTATTTTCATCGTATAATCTTTATCGTATGTCCCATTTAAATCGCTAAATAATCCACATTTAAAAAAATATTTTCCAAATAACAATTAGTTTTACAGCTTCTATTTATACATTAATCAAAATCACCATGATAATGCATAATATAATCTATTTTTATCGAATAATCTTTATCGTATGTCCCAGCAAAATCAATAAATTATCCCTATTTTCTGCATACAAAATGAGTTGCGTTGCTGTTAATACATTTTTAAATATTAGAATACTTCAACCAGCTATTTGCACAATTTTGACAGTTTTGGCTGTCTTCCTGTCATACATCAGGAGGTCGAGATTGCTCCATATTCTTCTATGTAATCTTTTCCACCCGTTACCTGTTGCGAGGTGGTAAGCACCCCAGTGGGCACTTCAACATACATCTTCCCACATAGCATGCATGTTCACAGTGACGTCACAGTGACGTCACTGTGAGTCACTGTGGTCACGTCACATCTGTGACCAAAATGCCACTCCTCAGTGACGTCACATTGTGACTGAAATGTGACGTCACATCTGTGACCAAAATGCCACCCCTCAGTGACGTCACATTGTGACTGAAATGTGACGTCACATCTGTGACCAAAATGCCACCTCTCAGTGACGTCACATTGTGACTCAGATGTGACTTTCTTAGAAAACTTTAGAAAATTACAAAAATTCTCCAAACCATGTTATTTACTGGTAAAAAAACGTGTTTTCTGGCATTGCAGAAGAATATTGTGCAATCGCTCTTATGTCACACATTACATGCACTGCATGTAACATGTACGTCATATCACATATATGAGATAAACCTCCCATCATATGAAACTAAGCACCCAGCAATGAACCTATCAGTGAAACTTCCATTTAAGGAAATTTCTCGTTACACTTAAATGCTTCGTTATGAAAAAAATATCGTTGAATAGAAATCCACGAAAATTCATGAAATTTGTATAGTAAACTACAAATAAAAATGGAAATATTATAAAACTGTGTTTTAATTTGGATAGTACTTTTTGTTATGCAATATAGCCACATAAAAAAAATCATTAGTATAATATCTAAAAAACCGCGTAATAAAGGAAGGGAAACAAAAACTGAATCGCAGCGTTCTAATTCTCGTTTTCTCTTGTATTTCAAATCGAAAAATTAAAAAAAAAAAATTCGAATATTACTTTGTGTGCGATCTCTTATGAAAGATACACTCATAAAAACTTTCGCATCTTTTTTAAGTATTCAGAGAATGGACCTATAATATTTTCGCGGAACTAGAATCCCTTTCTTAGCATATCGAAAAATTTTCGCATTTTTTCCTTTTTATTTAAAAGATAAAATAAATACATAATTTCAATTCGTACAATCCGCTGAAATATATTCACCAATCAATCTTAACAGCAATCTATCCTTTTGAATATTGTGCATGCACGGAAGTGCAACAAATTTTGCTAAGAAGACTTTTTTTTTAATATGAATATTAATTTAAATGTTAATTGCGTTCTAAAAAAAGGTTCAACAGAAAATTAAAAAAGTAGATAATTTCATTAAATATGCGCTTCGTTAAATGAAAGTTCCACTGTATTTTGAAACTAATTGAAAGTAAAATAGAAATGCGTGAAAAAAAAAATTTAACTCAAAATTTTAATTAGGGATACCCTCATAAAACTAATGCGCATGCGCATTCAACTTATAAATCTTCGAAGCTCAAACAACCAATAATAAAAAAAAATCACCTGCTTAAAAAATATCGTTTGGCAACAACCAGAATAGTTGACACTAGTGTATTTATTCTTTAGAATATTAGGCCAGCTGCTCTAGTAACTTTGTTATGATGTTATGCGTGTATATTTAGTACGTAAGTTGAAAATTTTTAAAAAGTTATGCAGAAATGCGATCAGTTGACATTTTATATAAAATGCCGGTCCGAAAAAATACATTGTCAGTGGCGTTTCGTTAATATGAGCGCGCCAATGTCAATGTACTTCATTCGGACATTCCTACTTCGAAATTATCTTCGCTATTTGGATTATGAAACTTGAATTAGAGGATAATGCCGTTAAGAAAGAGGTAAGAAAATGTTATTTTTCCTGCTTTTTTTATAATGATTTCTGTGAATTTCGTAAAAAACATGTTATAAAAGGAATAAGTATCATATTAATTTAACTTTTTTGAATCCACTTACCTTAGTAAATTCAATAAATTTAACATTTATTTTGTTGAAATACGGAACAGCATGTCAACGATTTGAAAATAGTTAATAACATTATTTTTAAAATATACTTTAATCACATTTTTTTAATTACATGGTTAAAATCAAATATTAATAAATTTAAAAATGTATGCATAATCAAAAGTTAACGTTATAATTAATATATATAGGAGTTTGGGGTTGTTTAACTGTTGAAAATGGTGATAAATATATTAATTTATGCACTAATATTGCAAAAACAAATTTTTTAAAACTTTTTTATTACCTTTCTGAATTTCTCATAATCCCAAAAATTTGATAACTGTAATTCCATGACATTTATTATTTTAAACCATGTATCTAAAATAATTAAGATATTGATTTTGTGATAATAACAATTATTGATTTTAAAAAATGAGTAATTATCGCATTATTTTATTAATTTTTGATATCTTAATTGTTAAATGGTGCTGAAAATAACAATTTTGTTCCATTAGTATGTGTTCATTAAATCCTGGTTCTAAATAGTCATAAAAACAATTACATGTACTTTTTTGTGGGATGTACATTACTGAAATTTTTAGTGTTTGATGTATTTCTATTATTTTCAATAAAATTTTGTCTAATATTGGGAAGTGAGACTGAGAATACTTAAATACTATTAATAGATTCATCTAATACGAAAAAAAATGAAATCTAATAATTATAACTATTAATAAGGAAACTTTTTAAAAATAAATTCCATAAGGATGACCTTTACCGGCACATCTACACTATATGACATATACAATATATATATATGAGTTTAACTACGAATTTAAACCTTGGTGTAATCATACATGCGCACAGGCCACTATAGTAAGGAAATAACTAAGCGTAATACTAGAACTAATTGCCTCATCTTCATTAGTACTCGATTTTTAAATAAAATCTGTATATTACAAATATTGCGCATAAACTTCACGTAGTTTTATCAAAAGATAATTCTATATTATATTTAACAGAATGATTTTAATTGGTAAATTAATCAAACGAATATTAATTTTCCAAAATGAGTAAAAAAATGTTTAGATTAGGATTCGAACTAGAGACCCTCGATGTATGCTGCCAATGCTCTTCCAACAGAGCAACTTAGCACGCACAATTCACCCGGAGAAATATCATTATATACTCATACGAATAGTATGCATTTATCATACGAGTAGTTTGAAAAAAAATTAAAGTATTATTACATAGGGTTATATATAATAATGATAAGTATGCGTTCGTATTCACTGTGTGAATTGTGTGCGTCAGATTCTTCCAGGATAGTTCAGTCGACAAAGTATTGACAATTTGCGCGAAAGACTGCTTAGTTAGAATCCTGACCTGGACACTTTTTCAATCAGTTGGAAAATTACAACAAAAGATAATTAAAAGATATAGGGTAGATGCTCCAGTTTTGGCAACTGCACAAGTTTTGGCCACATTGGAATGATTTACCCTCTATTTAGGCTGTAAATTGATTTTAACAAATTATATGCATTCTTACTCCTTAATCTAACACTCTTTTATTATTTTCAATCCCATTTGTTTATTTTTTGATAAAAAATGACTTGGAAAAAAAAAAAAAAAAAAAAAAAAGTGTAAAACTATAGTGTGCACTCACATATATTAAGGTTTTTGCTTAGGTAACAAGTTTTCACAATCTTTCAATATTAGGGATTTATCGAACTTTATTTGTTCTGAAACAGATTGCTATGAAGCTTTATGAAGTAGGCTTTCTCTCTGTTGCAATTTCATATTTAAATTAATTATTTTTACAGCTTAAAGTAGGGGTGGCCAAAACTACTTGCTTTACGTGCTAGTACGTGCTTTAAATTTGCTATGTGTACCAATTATGGCCATTGTGTGGCCAAAAATGGCACAACAATATGCTCCACTTTTGGCCACAAGACTAATTATAGTGAAAATTTCAGCAATATATTTAGAAATGTTTTATGACTTATAAATTTAAAAGTTCAATAAAATACAGCATGATTTAGTGGTTTCTTGTATTTTTTCAAAACAAAATGAGGAAGTTGCATAACTTTTGCAAAATTTTAAGCACATGAATTTAGAAATAACAAATAATGTGAAAATCTTTATACTATAAATAGGATTCATTTTAACAAGTTTAAAAAAGACAATTCTGTACTCTTAAAAATGGTCTAGATTAAACACTGTTATAAGATAGGAAGTAAAATTATGGCTTTTCAAAATTCATTGTCAGCTTTTCAAGATGCTTAAGTTTTGTAGTATCTCGTTCTACCTTGCAACACAAGTTTACAGAATGGAGACCAGTTTTTACTATTTTTGAATCTCAAGTAATAGGGTTGTGCTATTTATGATGGCCAATTATCTATATGAGAGATATGGGCCAAAAAAGAAGGGAGATGCCCTCTGTGAAGGTCTTTCTAAGATCCTAGCCAATATTTACACAAGGAAATCTAAGGTTTGAAGAAAACTAACTCCAAATGATTAGGCTGACAGGCAGCTAAGTACGAGGAATTAAAGATTAAAATCAGTTGAAAAAAATGGATTTTAGAGATTGTCAAAATATTATTTCATGTAAAAATGGAATAATTTCAAGATTCTAGTCATATAACTGTAAATATTGGTATAGTATAACATATGATATATATAAATGAAAATATGCAAAATGTTAAAATAAGCTTTTTATGTCCTATAAGTCTTTTTTATGAATTAAATATATTTTTTGTTTTTAAATTTAAATGTTCAGTTAAAATCAGCTTAAGTATATTTTATTCGATGTTTTTATGATTTCATTTAAAAAAATGCAAATCTTTTTTATACAGCAAACAAATATCTGTGTGGTAAAACAGATTTTGCACAAAAATGCTTTATTTTTACTTATTATCAGTTAAAATGTTTGCAAAATTACAAGATATTAGGGCGGCCAAAACTGGTGCAGGGGTGGCCAAAACTGGTGCAAATTGAAAGAAATTACTTAAAGAGTTATTACTCACAATCTAAAATATTTGATAGAAAGTTATTATAATTAACAGAAAGGCAACTAAATTTACTAAAGAATACTGTTATTGCGATTTAATATGCTTTATTCAGTCTAAAACTATAAAATTTCCATTTCAACTTTTCTCTTAATGTGGCCAACACTGGAGCATCCACCCTATATATTTATAGACATCAGGATTATTGGTCAGAAATATTGGCAAGCTGTACAGTTTTAGATATGTGCTGAAATTTGTGGATATTAAAGCGAGTAAAAGTTTTTTTTAAAAAAGTTCAAAAAGATTAAACAGTTTGAACAGCATATTACAAAATGTGTGTCAGTTATAAATAAAATTGAAGCAATGCAATTTTCAGCATGTGGGGAAAATATATAAATATTTTTGAAAGGCAATATTTTTCAAATTTTAAAAACAACACCCGAGTTGTAAGGCATGTGAGGTAAATAGAATTTTTAACTTTAATTTAGAAGAAAGTCTCCTTACTGCAGGTAACTATTTTATATATTATACAGTATTTGTTCATAAATTGTCAATATATGATTTTAGGACTCAAACCCTATTTTAACAGAACATGGCGTGGAGTTATAGCTTCAGCAGATCCTGTTTCTTTTAAATTGTTAGAGAATCGTTAAGAAAAGTTAAATCATCACAGAATCATTACAGTGTTAACGAAAGTTTTGTCACAAACGATCTGCATCGTGAGTCTAAAATAATGGGACAAACTTTAAGGGAGGTGGTAGAGCTCACTATAATAAATAATTATGGCATAGAAATGTATGACTGGAAGTGACGCGTTAAAACGCCACACTAGTCACTGTAAAAGACACGGATTATAATGTTAAGTGTATGGGAGCGCTATTTTCAAATATCTCGCTAAAATTTTAATATTTTCGCATATTTTTTTTTCCATAGGATAGCTGAGGACGACCTGCAACTGGGCTGGTTTTTACTTTTTTGATTTTGGTTACAGATTAAGAGCCCACAATAATTCAGAACCAGTTTAAACCGGTTCTAAAACTGAAACTATTGTAATATAAAAAAAATATAACCAAAATCGAAAAAGTAAAAATGAGCCTAGTTGTGGATCGTCCTCAGCTATCCTATGGAAAAAATATCATGTAAAATATTGAAATTTGAGCAAGATATTTGAAAACAACACCCCCCCCCCCATAGACATAACATTACCATCCGGGTCTTTTTTGGTGACTAGTGTAGCGTCTTGACGGGTCACTTCCGGTCATATATTTCTGTGCCATCATTATTTGCTATAGTGAGACCTACCGCCCCCTCAAAGTTTGATCCATGATTTTGGACTCACCCTGTATTTCACAATTTGGTCACAATGTGACTTGAAAGCATTGTCACTTTCGTCACAATTACGTCACAATGTTAATGACAAAATCGTCACAAATGACACACTTTTCACAAATTGGTCACATTGCGACGTCACAATGTGGTCACAATGTGACGTCACAAACAAGCTCTAAAACGGCCATAACGACTTCACATTTTAGTCACAGTGACTTCACATCGACGTCACGTGACGTCACATCGACGGTCACAAAGTCACAATGTGACTTCACAACGACGTCACCGTGTCTTACGGGTTAACATCTAATATTTCTCACCCGCTGTCTGTCGCAATAATGCAAATTGTTGCCTAGCGTTCTGAGTATGTATTGTTTTTTCTTACGGCTGAAAATTGCATTTTTAAGACCTTAATAAAGGCGATCGGGAGGGACACTATGATCTATAGACATAGCTTACATGTCTGAGAAGTCCTTTTAGGCATTCAAGTACTCGTGATTCTCAGAAGCCAACTAATGGGAAGAACTCTAGCAATCTTATGTGTTTTTTTAATGCTATCTAACGCATTTACATTTAGTATATATCAAATGTATCTTTTAAATGAAGAAATTAAGTATCAATAAATATAATATCTTGAAAATAAATAATTAAATAAATATACTCGTTTAAACGATGAATTGGTAGATATTTTATTAATATATAAGTCTAATGACGTTTTTAAAAAGTATATAAAAGGTTCCCTGAAATTGCCTTTGAAATTTAAAATATTCTAATCTGATTCAACCCGGCTATTTTCTTTCTCCTACCTTGAGTCAGATAACAAAGAACTATCGATATGCCTTTGTTCAATTTAATACCCAATATTGTTAAGCATTGAAAAATAATTACTCTATAATATAACAGTTTTTTAAGGCAAGCTTCCGTTAAATTATTATTTAGTGATTTCTTTGTAAAATATATTTAATGCTACCGATTTTTTTATATAATGAGCGTTTTTCTGGTGTTTTCTGGTATTTTATGGGACATTTAAAAATCAAATACTATTTAAGGATGATTTTTTATAAACATATATTGTAAATGTTTCTTGCACTTCTGTTTTTTGAAATCAATCCTGATAAATATATATATGGAAATTTTAACCTTCTTCAAATGTAATCTTTAAATTTATAATGTTGATAACCAATGATAGATAAATGTGCTATTTTTAAACATATATTTTTTATGTCACAAGAATATCAATGTAAAATTACAGTTTGCATGCCTTTTCAAATAATTTAAAAATTAGATGTTTAAAAAATATAAAAATTGAAAGAATATTCAGAATTTTCGATTTGCATTTCTAAAACTGTATAAGACATAACCTTAATAAACTAGTGTAATCTTAAAAAATAAAATGTCCGACTGTCTTTATTTTTTTCTTAAAAAGAAAAGTGCATTATATTAATGTATTTTATTATTGATATTTTGAAGAAACTATTTTAAACTAATTTTGCAATATGAGTTACTTAGAATATTTTCTGAGATTTTTTTTTTTTTTTTTGATAAATTTTATTTTTTCTTCTATTCTTAGAACGGCATAACAAAATTTACTTAAATCTGACTTCTTTTTTAAACTAACTTTCTTATAAAATCAAAAATGTATTCACAACAAAAATTTTGTTTTACTAAATTCTTTCTACCTCATTTTCTTAAAAATCTTTCTGTAAATTACGCTATTGTTTTTAAGATAAATTTTATTCTTTAACTTTTTTTACAAAAAAGTGTTTTAAAGTTTTAGTATAAGCGTTAGAAATTTGGCTTTATATGCCATAAAGAATTTTTTCAGTGTTTGGATAAGTTATAGAATATAAATTTATTTAAAAAAATCAATTAGAGTAATAAATATTCTAGATGAGAAATTTCTAACAATAAAAAAGGACAATAATAATCTTTAAAGTATTTCAAAAGCACTGTAAATGAAATCCGTTTTTTTACGACGAAAACTGCTGGCAGCAGTGTTGGCAGCAGTTTTTTCCCGTAAAAAAATGAGAGTAAAAATTCATACAATTTTGTTTATTACATCTAATTAGATTGCAATGATTTACGACAAAAAATGCTGGCAACATTGATGCCGGCAGATTTTGCCCTAAATTTAACGGATTTTTATTTATTTATTTATACATTTATTTATTTTATTTATTTATTTATTTTTAAGCAAATATAAGACCTAAATGTGCATTAATAAATTTCACAAATGTAAAACCCGCATTTTTGTAATCAAACATTTCTTTAAAATGTGTATAAAGTTTTTTCTGAATAGTTTGGTTTTTTTTTTTATGTTTTATGGTGTACATTACGCTGTAATTAATGCCTCGAAGAAAAGAGTTGCAAAAGAAACGTAATTGTTGTGTATTAAACGCAATTTATGTTTCAAGAATTATATTAAAATTTAAAAAGTAATAATGATTACATAGATTATTTCGACTCGATAAGTACTTACGTATATGTTTATGTAATGCTCGGACAATCTTTCACTCGAAAGAAAGTCTGTTAAATTTACGGCAAAAATCGCTGACACACTGTAAAAAAAAAAAAAAAAAAAAAAAAAAAAAAAAAAAAAAAAATCTGCAAAGTTATTAAAACTTTTCTAGGAAACTGGGATTCCTATAAATTTTTATGCAACGGCAACAGTAAAAACTCACGTAAAAGATACATATTTACTCTGAAAATCAAAAAATCTCTAACGTTACTAAGAATTCTTTAGGAAACTGGGAATATTTTATATAACTGCGACTCAGGTTAAAGATGAAATTTTAGTAACATAATTGAAATTTTACTTGATTCGTTTATAAAGTTAAAGATTTCAGTAGCTTTATAAAAATAAGTTTCGTAGATTTACATATTTTCTTGTACAGTGCACAGATAAAATGTTCGTAAGCATACAGATTTCAGCAATTTTACTTCTGTAAAATTAAAGTTTTTTTTTTTTTTTTTTTTTTTTTTTTTTTTTTTTTTTTTTTTTACAGTGTTGGTTTAAAATGAAACGAACATTCAGTTGGTATTTAGGCATTACTTTAATGCTGGCAATTTTTTAATTAAACTTTGCTATACTAGTAATCGCTTTGGAAGTCTTTCAAATACATTTAATCACAAAAAATAACACTTTACCTTATTTATTTATTTATTTATTTATTTATTTATTCAGAAATAGATATTTGAGAAATCCGAGCGGAATGTGAGGTCCCAGAAAACAAATACTCTATGCGATATTTTTTATATATGTTGGATGTAGAAATATTGAAACGAATTCGAACACACAAGCAAAAAATATTAGGAATTCTAAAAGAGTTGAAAAGCATTCAAATATCACATATGATAATTCAGTCCTTTTGGACTAAACAATTAAATCTGCATTCATTTTACAAATGTCTCTTGATCCCTTGAACACTATGGGGGAAAAATTAAAGTTCTTCTAAGTCATTTTGCGATAATTTGAGTAATGACAGAGAATAAGCATTGCTACATTTAACAAAAATATTAAAAACTAATTGTGTGAAAAATTACTTATAAAAAAATAAGAAAAAGAAAAAAAAAATGTTGCAAAGGACCAAAATATTGAAACCAAATTCCTTTTAGAAATTTCAAAAATGTAAAGCAAAATAAGGAAAGACCTAAATATCACGAATAATGCAAAAATTTGTGTACGAATTTGGAGTAAGGTTTGTTTAAAAACAAAGAGGACAAAAAACACTCCATAGGACGAAAATATTTAGGCTTTCCTTTTTCGAAGTCACAAAAATCTCAATGAAAAACAAAAAGTAGATGAAAATTTCGTACAAATTTTGAAAATTTTCAAAAATTGCAGAATAAAATTATCATATTCAAAGATAGTAACAGGATTAAATTTCTAAACGTTATTTATAAAATCTCCAAAAAACAAAAAAAGAAAAACAGATACGAAATTCTATAAATATTAATTAGATATCAAAATTGCAAAATTTTATATACCAAGAAACTAGTTAAAGTACTATAGTAAAATTAAATAAATTAATAAAATTTCTATTAACATTTTTTTTACTTCTCCGGGTTTCGCAAATTATGAATATTATATGCCATTTTACTGAGTTTTATTCTGCTTTAACATTTATTTTTGTTATCATTTACGTGCAGTAATCACGATATATGCATTTAAATATCTTATTACGATTTCATAAATGCGTTGACACTTACTACTACTATTGATAATATAACAGTTGGCTTAACACCGTTGGTGATTACATTTTTGCATGCATTTCTTTAATACTTTAAATTTTAAATATAGGTTTTTTTTAGAACGAATAATTAATCATAAAACGTAAAAAATTAGAAAATTGTAATATATGTTAAAACCTGTTGTAATTAAGGTAAATGCACCAGTAGTGGGCCACTTAAGGACATTTATCTAATTATTATTAAAGTATTACTGAATTAAAGTATATATATATATATTTAGCCTAGTCCTTACCTTTATGTATAAGAATAAGCATTCAATTTTTAAAAGTATATTCTGTAGAAAAAAATGAAAAATAAAAAATGTTACCTAGATGTATGCTCCAGTAGTGGGCTGTAGTAACTTTCTAATGCTCCAGAGGGTCCCCCTAGAAGTGATCCACTCAATACTTGAGTTAAATACATACTGTAGAGAAGTTATATATTTTTTTAACATTTCTACACTTAAATATACACAATAATAAAATCATATTTAGAAGTTTTGATGATTACGTAAAATAATTTTAGGTTCTCTTTAGTTTTTTCGTACAGTCTGTAAAAACACCATTTCAGCCCAAAAACGATGAGAATACTGAAATTGTCCCTTTGCCTGATAACAGATAAGGGTTTCAGCTAATCAGGAATCAGTTTGTTATCTGACAGGGGTGACTAGAAAACTTGTTTTTCATTTTTGAAAACTGGTAGCCCACTATTGGTACGTGGCCCACTACTGGTACACTTACCCTAAGTATTTTTTAACCGTCTCCGAAAAATCTTGCTTAATGTTTTTCAATATAAATATTAATTAAATAGTGCACAAAATAAATACATTATTCAGATTTCAGCCAATGAAGTAATCTATAAACTTTTCAGTAAGTCTATTTGGATAGCTATGACTAACCATATTAACGTAAAAGTAATTTTGTTCTCAAAACGAAAAAAAATTCGACCAGAAAGGGTTAATAACAGATATTCGTGATTTACTCAAAGTATCAAACCGTGTTAAAATAAAAGTACCTCCAGAGAATTCTGCTTATAATCTTAAGTAATTACCAACTGATAAAATTGTATGATAAATATATATGACTAGCAGGGGAGACCGAGCTTAGCTCGGTCAAAATTAACTTTGTGTTCAACTCGATATAGTATTTTCACTGTATCTTTAACTCTGTATTATTACTGTAAATCATCTTTATAATAGTATTATTTAGAAAAACAACCAATAAGAAAACTATGTTTTTATGCGCATGTTTAGAAATTTTACTTTATTTTAAAATTTACAACGAAAGGACATCGATCTAAATCACTTTTTTAGCTCGACTCTGATTGGATTAGCCATGCATCTCGAATCCTCTTAAGAATGTATAAAAAAATTCTTTAAATTCTGAAAGACAATATTTTTTGCTAGATATAGCCAAATTTGGAGGCATTCTTTCATTTGGCTCCAAATACGTGTTTTGGTTTTAGTAATTTTTATAGTCGATTTTTTGGCCATATGTCGCCAATATTTTGTCAAATATCACCAAGTTATTGGCTTTTGCCATATTCTCGTGACCCTGACCCGTATTACCCAAAATGAGCCACTAATCAAATTTGATCAAGCATGTGACATAGCTCAATCGTCTTCAGGTAATCAAAAACAGTAGAATATAAAATTGAATCAAAATCGTTTAAGCCATTTTCTAGGTAAAATTAGCTTGGCAGCATTCAGCAATGAAGCGAAATGACCCACTAATATAATTTTGTTTAACATGCGACTCAGCCCAATAGTCTTCTCGTGACAAAACACGTTTTGTTTCAAAATTTAGGTAAAATTGATTGAGTCGTTGTTATATATAATTAGAATGACCCTAGCTCATTAAGACCCAAAATGACCCACTAATAGAATTTTTGCGAGCATGTGTCCAAGCAAAATGGTTTTCTCTTACTCAAAAACGATATAATACAAAGTACAGTCAAAATGGTGAGTACCATTTTCTATATAAGATTAGCATGATCCATCATGACCAACGAATGACCCTTATAATCGAAATCTCTCGAACGTGTGGCCTAGCTCTTTAGTTTTAGCATGCCGAAAAACGTTAGATACAAAATTTAGATAAAATCGATTGAGCCGTTTTTTAGATATAGTTAGTTTGACCCTGACCCCTTATAATCCAAAATGACCCATTGATCGAATTTTCTCAAAAATCTGTCCTAACCCAATGATTTTCTTGTGACCGAAAACGATAAAATAGAAAATTTAATCAAAATTGCGCGAAACATTGTCTAGATAAAATTAGAATGACCCAAAAGTGGCCCACTAATCGAAATTTCTCGAACATGTGACCTACCCCAATGATTTTCTCATGCCAAAAATATGTTGTATACAAAATTTCGTTAAAATCGACCCACCCATTCTTTAGATATAGCTTGACCTTGACCCATTAAGACCCACAAATGACCCTTAAAATCGAAAGCTCTCGAATATGTGACTTAGTCCATTAGTTTTCTCGTTTCTAAAAATTGTTACATACAGAATTTCGTTAAAATTGATCCTGCCGTTCTTTAATTATACATAGCTTGACCCAGACCCTTTATGATCCAAAATGACCCATTAATCGAAATTTTTCGAACATGTAACCTAGTCCAATGATTTTATCGTGCCAAAAAAAATGTTGCATACAAAATTTCATTAAAATCGATCCGCCTTTTCTTTATATATAGTTTGTCCATGACCCATTATGACCCATCATGACTCTCATAGTCGAAATCTCTCAAACATGTGATTTAGCCCATTAGTTTTCCCATGTCAAAAAACTGTCACATACAAAATTTCGTTATAATCCATCACGCCGTTCTTTAAATATAAATAGCTTGACCCAGACTCTTAATGACCCCAAATGACCCATTAATCGAAATTTTTCGAACATGTAACCTACTCCAATGATTTTATCGTGCCAAAAAAATGTTGCATACAAAATTTCGTTAAAATCGATCCACCTGTTCTTTAGATATAGGTTGACCATGACCCATTATGACCCATCATGACCTACAAATGACCCTCATAGTCGAAATCTCTCAAACATATGGTTTAGCCTATTAGTTTTCTCATGTCAAAAAACTGTTACATACAAAATTTCGTTATAATCCATCACGCCGTTCTTTAAATATAAATAGCTTGACCCAGACTCTTAATGACCCAATATGACCCATTGAAATTTTTTCTCGAACATGCAACCTAGCCCAATGTTTTTCTCGTGCCCGAAAACCATAGAATGCAATTTTTAGTCAAAATTGCGTGAGAAAATCGCTAGATAAAAATAGCATGAACCACAATGACCCCAAAAATGACCCACTTACCGAATTTTCTCGAACATGTTACCTAACCCAATGGTCTTCTTGTAATCCAAAACGATACAATATAAAATTTGGTCAAAATCGTTAGAGCCGTTTTTTAGATAAAAATGGTTTGACCCATAATGACCCAAAAATGACCCACTAATCGAAATTTTTCGAACATGTGACCCAGCCCAATAGTTTTCTCGTACCAAAAAACGATTGGGTACAAAATTTCCTTAAAATTGATCCAGCCGTTCTCTAGATATAAATAGCTTGATCCTGACCCATTATGACCCAAAATGACCCAATAATCGAATTTTCTCGAACATGTGACCTAGCCCAATGGTCTTCTCGTGCCCGAAAATGGTAAAATCCAATTTTTTGCGAAAATCGTTAGAGCCGTTTTTGAAATAAAATTTACCCACACACACACACACAATTTTTGCTCGCATTATAGTATAAGATTAATGACTATACTTAATTAAATAGTTATGCATTATATAAATACAGATAATATTATTTATACATATATCAAACATTTTTTAAACATATAATGTTTTATAATTAAGGCATTTAAAAATGTACACAAAATAATTTAAATTATTTTTGAAAAAGGCATACACGAGACAAAAGTGAAGAATGATAACGTAAAACGTTGTTTGTTAGTAAAATATTTTATTAATACTTTATTAACATAAGCTTTAAAATGCAGAAATCGATGTTATAATTAGTGTAAGAATATTACTCATTACACCTACTTACTACTACCGGTGCAGTATTACTTTAATTAAAGTATGTTTGCAACTCAAAGTCAAGCATTCAGTCATCAGAATATTTCGTCGTTTACAATTTTGAAATATATTAGTTTCATTTAGCAAGTTTTATACGTATTATTTTTTAACAAAATTTAAAAACAAATAAATTTCACTCAATACATTGTGCATTATTTTGAATCAATGTGAATCGATATGAATTTACATGCATATTTAATGTAAATTTTAAAGATAAGTCTTACACATTCATTAGCAATTTCTAATTATTTTGTTTGGAACAAAGATTTGAAGTATTATTTCCTGTATTATTAAAATGCGGTTCATTTAATCAAACATATTTTACTATAAAATTCTCTGTTAATTTACTAATAATTTACAAAGGAATATTATTTGAATAGCAATGGAATCTAAATAAATCTCAAAGTGGATTTCAATACAAATTAGTTAATTAATGAAAAAAAACTTTGCAGTTTCATACAATAAGGATTTGAAGCTATATAAATTGATATTCATTCGAATTTATCAGGGTTTCCTAAAATATAATAATGTAAAGATTTATAATGTCTAGAAAATTTTTCAATGGCAAAAATATTCATTGAGCGTAGTTAAAAATATTCATAATTAAGCTATTTATTGTTTATCTATCTTAAGCTTGAGTATATGTGACAATGAACCAATGAAATTTTTTTAAATTATAATTAAATTGACTAAAAATTTCTCAAAATTAGTAATAGTTTTGAAACTACCAAGAGAGCAATTAGTACATAAGTAGCGTTTTGAATAGCAAAAAGAGGTGTTATATTTATTAGGAATATTGTTCATGGGTAGGTCATATTAAACTATTAATTTTATACTCAGCTAAAATATAGATTTAAATGAAAAGAAACAAATGCCGTTTTCACAAATAAAACTTTATGAAAAACTAGTTTTTTTTAATTACTAATTTTTACATAAGGACTTTACATTTAAACCGATATTATGAAAAAACAATATTAATAAAATATGCGTGGTATTAATAAGCATTCATATGTCATTTAAATACTTTCAACAAAATCGTGCAGAATTTATATAGAAAAGTAAAAGATAAATGCATTTTAAGCTTTCCCTGTTTAAAAAATATGTTTTTTTTTTCAGATACCAAAGGAAAAACTAACGAAATTCTGATTTTCTTTTAAACTATTCGTAAATAAAGTTTTTAGACATATTACATTTTACAAAATTCAATCAAAGTAGTGCAAAATATAAAATATTGTACGTGTGTTTATTGGTTTTTTAAAAATAAAATGAAATAAAATAAAACTAACTATTTAATTAATAAATAACGCCTTTTTTTCCTTCTCTATATCCCACATCAGCTTTTTAAAGGATATTAAGTGAGTAATTAAATAATAATCACTCCTATTGAATGTAAAATATTTACACTGCGATAGTTGATGTGTAACATTGAAGCTTCATGTCTTGGATGTCTATATGCTGAGTTTCAGCTATATTAACGCATTATTGGAGGAAAGTGTATAGTTTCAAAGACCTACTTTTAGACATATTTTAAGGAGGTAGGAGTATAATGTTGTTTTGGACTAGGTTGGGAGATGTTGGAGCTAGGGCTAGATTTGTGACAGTATATACAATCACTTTGATCCCGAGTCCAAACGGTAAGAGCCATGTCTCATACACTGACAAAAATCTATCACTTTAAGTTCGATACGTGCTTTAAACCTTTCTTCCAAAAATATGTTAATAAAGCTGCTACGGTTCTGAAATTTAGCTTATAGGCATCTAAGACATTAGTCTTCGATATTCTGCAGCAACCATCGTAGTGCAAATATTTTATACACATTAGAGACAATAATTGTTGAACCACTCATGTATATAAAATAGACATTGGCTAAAAACTTAATGTTATTAAATGGAATCTTAAATAACTAGATAATATAATTTAAAAAAAAAAGAAGAAAGGTAAAAAAAGAAAGAAAGAAAGATAGTGTGAGCTTAAATCTTTTATTGCACATTTGATTATACAGGGTGATTAATAAAAAACGTGGACAAAGTGATATGACAAATCAGGCATATGACAAGGATAAAAAATCACATAAAAACATAGGGCCGCAAACCATATATTGAGTCACAAGTACAGGGTGTTTCATGCGAACGCAATTCGGGTTGACGATAATAAATTTCAGAAAACTGATGTATATTATAATAAAACATTTAACAGATATTCTCACCTTTGTTTTAAATGTGATAACACCAAACAAAAGTGATAGGAGTTTGCATTATGCGCACCAGCAATATGCAGTTGACCCCTCACATTTTGGACTGTGATAATCAGTTTATACGGTATCATGGATTGCTTGAGCAATATGTTTTTCCAGATCTTTTCGTAATGTTAACACAATTCACACAAATATAAGGTACATATCGTTGCATTTTCATTGCAATACTTTTATTTTCCTCAAAATTATTACTATCCAACCGGGTGTAGCTAGAATGAAACACCCTGTATTTGTGACTCAATAAGTAGTTTGCGACCATATGTTTCTATGTTATTTTTTATTTTTGTTGTATGCTTGATTTGTCATATCATTTTGTCCACGTTATTTTCAATCACCCTGTATATTTTTTTGTATAAAACTAATAAAATGCACTGAACTAATAATAATTATTTCATGAAAGCTAATAAAATGCAATGAACTAATAATAATTATTTCATAAAAACTAATAAAATTAAATAAACGTTTAGATACAAAACTTGTTTTTCACTGGTAAAATGCATATTTTAAAAATATGCGGGAAAGCTTTGTTTATTTTTCACACTTTCCTATATTTTAAGTAGTACAGACAATATTTTCTTATTTTTGATGTTTATTAAAATTCGATGATATGTATGATAATTGTCAATATCAAGTTTAATCTTATTTTGTTAAAGTTAAGATAAACATGTATGTAATATTAATTAGTACCCGTTCAATACTGAAAGTAAAAAGTTAAAAAAATGTTTTTATCTAGATGCACATTTTAAGAACGTGAAATATACGACATGCATTAAATACATAATTGTTTTCAAATATTAAGTACTTAAAATCGATTAAATATTTTTATTAACTTTTCTATCGCTTTCCGTTTGAAAATATTAGGCTTTTTCGTAAGTACCTTCCTTAATTTGTCTCTAAGAAACATATGTTCGATGCTGTCATTTTCATAGTGGTTTTATTAGAAACTGTCAGATTATTTTGGTTTCATTTTCCTCTTCATCATTTTCATTAAAACTTAATATCACTTATACTGCATACTGTGAACATATGTCTTTAAACATTTATGTATCTCCACTTTTAAGCACCCTTTATATATATATATTTGTATATATTATTAATTCCAATAAATGTTCAGAAATCTCACTACATGCAAATTACTTCGTAGAAAAGAAAATTTTATTTTATTAAAACAATTATTTTGGAAATTCGTGCGAAGAAAAATGCAACGTCAAATCATATAATATTTATGAATAAAAGGAAGTTTTTCAATTCCTTTTCTTTTAATTACAAATTCTAGGTTTTTATTGCTCAAATGGTTGCGCAATATTCGCATTCCCCAGGTCTAATGATGAAATAAACTTCACTCGTTTGTTGAAAATTCTTGTATATGACTTTCATTTGCGTAAAATATATTTTTTTCTAAATTTTCACCTAGAAACACATAAGTTTATTTCTTCTTCCTTGTTTTATGCTTAGAATTATCCAAAAAAACCTTTTATTTGTGAATCAATAAATCTTTTATTGAACAATACTGTATTTGTAAGTATTGCAATGAAAGTTAATATATTAAATGCCAGTACTTGTTATTCATTTTTAAATTGAGGCATTCAGTTCATTCTGTAACTTATTTTTCCAAAAATTATTTTCCCTCACGATATTTGATGATAAGTCCACCCCAAAAAATAAAAAAATAACAAATGTAAAATTTAATATCACATTTAAGTAGCGTAAAGTACCGAAAGTAACCCCTCTCCTCATATATTTTTTAAATCCTAGAAAATTTATAAATTCCAAATATTTCCCCCATCCTTCCAATATTTTTATCTATTTCACAACAGTTCCAGATTTAAGCACCTTTTAAAATTTTTAGAATTTAATGTATACTAAGGGGTGGGGGGGCTTACTTTCGGTACTTTAGAGCAAATCATTTTTAAAATTATTCAGATAATTATTTCGGAATCAGAGTAAAACTTTATAAAATAAAACGTTTTACGTCTTTTTATGTTCTTTTTTTTTAAACAGAAAGAAATTTCTTGTGCAAAGCATAAATTATGAAATTCTTTCCAACAAATAAATAACCCTCTAAAAAGGAAAGAAAGATAATTAAATAATGTATATATATATATATATATATATATATATATATATATATATATATATATATATATATATATATATAAAACCAATAATTGTATTACAATATATAAACCATTGAATTTAATAACGTATGCCACATAGAACATGGAGGGAAGAAATAAATAATTAAAATTAATACAAATGGAATTTGTATAATTTTCAGTTTTCTCTTAGATAAAAATTTACACGTTAAAATTAAAAATAAAATATCCTGAAATATTTTTGCTTATTTTGGTGTACCTTAAAGCAGACGCCTTAGGCCCTTTATATTTACCCTTTTTATTAACGGTATGCCTTCATACCACCATACTTTTATTGGCAATTTTGCTGATGATACCTGTATTTTTGCCCTTAATAAAAATAGACGGTATGCCATTCTTGCTATCCCCAACCATCTCAAGCTACACTCCGAAGGGTTTAACAAATGCCGCTATTCTTTTCTGTAACCTCCAGTAAAATAATTTAAATAACATAAAATTAATTTTTTAGAATACAATCGTCCTACAATCGTCCTCAAGCTGTAAAATACCTTGGTGTAATTCTTGATAAAAGTCTTACTTAAAATAACATATACACACTGCGCGTATTAAATTTCGAGCCGCTAAAAGTAAATTATTTCCCCTACTGGCTCGAAATATTGAATTATCGTTTAAAACTAAACTGTTCCTTTACTCTTCCTTTTTACGTCCCATTCTCACTTGTTGTTGTCTATGGAGTTGCGCTGCCAAATGCCATATTAACTTACTTCTTCAAGCTCAAAATTCAACTATTAGAATTATTTGTGATGCTCTCTAATAATTAAGAAATCGCTATCTTTATAGAGAAATTAATTTCCACAGACTTAATGATTTTATTCAGCAATTAAATTTTCTTTTTTACACTTCACTTAATGATACTGAAAATAGTGGGTTAAATAATCTGCCGATTTACAATATACATGACAACAATAATCGTAAAATACCCAAAATGGGCATTATCCTAAATTCCCTTATTTAAATGATTAATTTCATTATATTTTCCTAATTTTAATAATTTAAATTATTCTCTCTGATTTTTATAAATTATATTTTGCTTAATATTCTTATCAATAACATATTTTGCTCTTAAAATTTACCGTAATCTCAATACTTAAATTTCATTAGATGGACTTCCTCTCCTGATTGGACGAGGATGTTGCATATAAAATCCTTCTTATTTTTAGTTGTATTTTTTCTACTGTTAGAGTAGGTTATACCATCTATGACTCATCAGGCTTGCTTTGCCTCTGGCTCCTCCCCTATTGGCCTACGCCAATATAAGCAGCGATTTTTTAGATTTGTACTACAGTTAGATTAATACAGGTTTACTTCAAGATGTGCTCTACTCTCTCTCATAGACAAGGCGTGGAGTTGCTTCGCAACTGGGATGCCCCTGAATTCCCTAAAGATGTTTCCTAAGAGAAGTTTCGTGACGGCGCCGCATCTAAAATGCGGGGCGGTCATGAAAGTCTGTCATTTTAGGGTAGCGAGGCCGTCATTTTAGGGTAGCCTAAATCCCTAATTCGGATGTTGGCCAAGGCTTCCTGGCCAGTTTTAGAATTGGCCAAGCGCCGGGTTTTGGCCGTAACATGTATATATATACTGAATGCGAAAGGGTTTATTTCAGTTGATGTTTCCATGGGATGGAGAGAGATTTAAAACAGCTATGCTTTGAAGTAATTTTAAAAGTCATAATAAATCAGTCGTTTTGAAAAGTAATTTTTTGCCTGTATGACGGCGTAAAAACTAAAAAAAAAAAAAAAAAAATTATAGATTTTCAAAAATGCAGTAGCAAGAATTACAATGCCGAAATCTTATCATTATACACTCCTTGTTGTTCGCTTAGTGACACAACTATTGCTCAAGAACATGCTTGCCATTTATAATATGCACAGTGACATTATATTTTCATAGATAAAATTAAAAAATTAAATATTTTTTTAAATAAAAATTTGTTTTTTAAAATATTTTTCTAAGCATAATTTATTTTATTTTAATATGTTTATATATATATATATATATATATATATATATATATATATATATATATATATATATATACGGACTGTTTTTCTTGTCTGTGTCTTGTTTTTAGTTAATTGTTTATTGTTATTTGTTCACTTTTTGATATGGACTCAATCCTTTTCGGGCACCCTGTATATGTGTGTGTGTGTGTGAGACATTTTGAGATAGGAGCCAGTAAAATCTTTCCCCATATTACGTCATAGGATCCGTGACGAGATAAAGGTTAAGTAAAATAATAACACAGAAACTTCACCATATTATATAGTTTCCGTTCCAAAATAGTTTATTAAAGTCATTGAGTCTCTTCGTAGTAACATTCCATCATAAAACATTAATTCCTCAAGCCGTCTAAAACCGAATCATCGAAAGAAAAAAGAAAGAATATCCCATCATCTCTCAACTTCCTCACTTAAATCAAAAACTAAAAACTTCCAGAACATTCTATACTCTTTAACGATTATTCCCTTATGTAAACAGAATTTAATGCCTTGTTTCGAGATTAAACATAGCATTCTCGAATCGTTTCAGACGATAATTTTTATTTTAAAAGATTATTATTTAACTAATTTATAATCGAAATCAAATTTAGAATATACTTCAGACGATTAATTTTAAAAGAAAAAATAAAAGAAATGAATTTATTGATACGCAATATAAATTAAACGCGAAGAAAGAAAATACTGATATTTTCGAGAAGTATGGTTTTGGAATAAATTTAATAAGTCTCTCTTAAAAAAAAGGTTGATAAAAACAGAGAAAAATGAGTTTTATTGGGAATTTTAAGGGATAAAGTTTTATTAAGAATATTTTTTATTTAAAGCCATTTTTTTTTATTTACGCATATTGCAATAAATGTTTTTTAAGGCGAATTAAGAATTAATATCATTTCTATAAAGATTAATAGATTAGATCTAGTAACAGGATTTTAATTTAATATGTTGAAATAAGTACGGAATATTGTTAAAAGGAAATTAATATAGTATAAAGTTAACTTTTGAGAAAAAAAAATTAAATTTGTAATGTATATATATATATGTATATATATACAGGGTGTCCGAAAAGTCTGGAAACGGCCGAATAACTCGAGAAATACATATGAGATTGAAAAACGTAAATATACGTGTTAAATATTTTTAAATAAGCTACTCTGTGATACCAAATTTGACCTTCGAAACCTACCCCCTGGGGGTCAGAGCGGGTCCAACTTTGAAATCTTAAATTATAACCCCAATTTCTTATTGCATATTTGGATTCTACGGACAAAAATACGTAACTTTTGTATTTGATGTTTATTTCAAATCTTCGTTTATCACGGTGTAATCGAGCATATTAAATCGATACATATTCCCGCTTTTCCAACGGGATTTTCCCTAATCGAAACTGATTGGGCAGAATTTTTGACGTCAAATTCCTCGTCTATTGTAGGAATAGCGTTTCCTGAAAATCACCCGTGGCGATTATTTCAATAGTGCTACACTGTTAAAAATTTGACCCATTTGCTGCAGCGTCACTCCACAGCTATTATAGAATATCTCTTTTGTGACCAATGAGAATGCTCCATAACACAGTAAAGTAATCGTTTTCTATAAAAGCGGTGGAGTGACGATGCAGCAAAAGGGTCAATTTTTTTACAGTGTACTTTACTGTGTTATGGAACATTCTCATTGGTCATGAAAGAGATATTCTATAAAAGCTGTGGAGTGACGCTACAGCAAATGGATCAAATTTTTAACTGTGTAGCACTACCGAAATAATCGGCACGGGTGATTTTCAGGAAACGCTATTATTGCAAAAGACGAGGAATTTGATGTCATAAATTCTCCCCAATTAGTTTCGATTAGGGAAAATCCCGTTGGAAAAGCCGAGATATGTATCGATTTAATATGCTCGATTACACCGTGATAAACGAGGATTCGAAATAAACATCAAATACAAAAGTTACGTATTTTTGTCCGTAGAATCCGAATCTGCAATAAAAAATGGCGGTTATATGTAAGATTTCAAAGTTGGACCCCCTCTGACCCCCAGGGGGTCGGTTACGAAGGTCAAATTTGGTATCACTGAGTAGCTTATTTAAAAATATTTAACACGTATATTTACATTTTTCAATCTCATATGTATTTTTCGAGTTATTCGCTCGTTTCCAGACTTTTCGGACACCCTGTATATATATATATATATATATATATATATATATATATATATATATATGTAGCTCAACAGATGGCGCTTTGTGCAATATAATCGTTTTTATTTTACATAAAGTAAATATTCATCGATATTTAATCGATTTAAAGTAAATTTTCATCAATATTAATTAAAACTTGTTATTAGTATAAAAAAAATTAACTATTTTTATTAAGCTCATAACATTTTTTGTTTACTAATGGTTTGTAATTAACTTTTTTTAATAATAGTTAATTTAATTATATATTTTTGGTTTCTGATTTAACTTTCGTTTTTAACTGTCAACTGTAACTGCATGCAAAGTGAGATTGCAAATTTGAAATTATCCCACCAATAGCGATTGATATTTGTAAGTTTATCTTTTTGATAATTTAATTATTGTCTTATTATTTTTCTACTATTTTTTATTGAAATATGTTTTTCATTGCAATTAATCTTTTTATAAATCAATTTTTATCTTATTATTTTTCGAATATTTCTCTTTGAACTGTGTTTTCAATTGCGATTAATCGGGCAATGTAGAAATCAGTTTTAGGTTTATATTCATTTTTAATCAGAAATTAATCGCAATTAATGTGTATATTTAGCATTGCCCTTGATAACGAGCTAAATACCACATTTCCAATATTATTCCAATTTTTGCCAAATCCCATGTCTGATATAGTTTGTTATTAACGAGTTATTCCATATTTTGATGTTGATTTGTAGTATTATCGAAAGGTTATATATATATATATATATATATATATATATATATATATATATATATATATATAGATAGATAGATAGATAGATAGATAGATAAATAGATAGATAGATACATAGGTAGAATAGGTAGATAGATCGATATTGACCAGTAGAAAACTTTGTTATTAAAATCATTAAATGAGGATATGAGTAAAAAAATTTTACAAATCTTTCAAATGGACAAAAAAAAAAAAAAAAAAAAAAAAAAAAAAAAAAAAATCAGTTTTTGCAGATTTAAAAAAAATGCAATAACTGTAATAAACGAAAGGATAATTTTGAATCTTTACACAACATATTTAAAAAAATATTTGAGCAATTACTTAATTTAGACACATACACATATGCATTCATACACATTTAAGTATCCGTGTGAGCATTGTTTATATCTATTACATTACGTGAATTATTTATTATATAACTTAAACAGTTTCATACTCATTCCATCTATGTATAGAAATACATTTTATCAGATAGAATTACAGTAGTGCATCGAGAATAAAAATTGAGAAAATTTAATCTACTTAATTTTATGAAATATGTGCATTAAAATATACTATTTGGGCTCATCAATCAAATAATGACGTATGTTTTTTTTTTTTTCCCAATTTAAGCTTCTGCCATTAATGAAAATAAAGAGAGGCTCTTGACAAGAAGCCATCATTCATATTTTGAAAAATAATTAGTGTCAACGAAAGGTTATTTTCCAGAAGAATAATAAAAAAAAACTAGTGATATAACTGAAAAATTATTTTAAAATACGTGGTACTATTTTATGATCATATATTCCTCATTTTTTAAATAAAAAAATCCTGATGATCTCACGTTCAGTATTAAAACTGTTTCATGGTGAATAAATACACTTGATATTTTGATTGTGATGTTTTAAATAATATCATTAAAGGTTTCAAATAAATCAATCAATTAAACAGAACTATCTTTAAAATTTGCTTTTCCATGCTGTGCAAATTGTTTGAATTTTTTAAATCTAATTTATAAAGTTTATTTATATTCAATTGTAATTTAGTCTTTCCAAAAATTGAAAAAGAAGGAACTTTATTCCCTTATTTTATAGATAAGATGTTTATTATTTTTATTATTTTTTTCAATAGAAAAATAAAGTTTAAATGCATGCCATTTTAAAAAATAAAATATTTATACAGCGTTCTCCGCACAGCTTATTTGTTCTCAAATTCATATAATATTTGAAATACTAAAATATTTTATTAGGTATGCCTTTTTATTTCAATGTATTCGTATTCAGATATTAAAAACAGAATATAAAAAACAATAAATTACAAAAAAAAATCTTTAAAAACCGTGTATAATTTAATGTATCTTTATTTTTCTGACATTCATCAAATTTGAAGTGTTAAAAAACAATAAAACTTGATTATCTTGCATTTATCTACATAAAGTGTTGCTTAAGAATATTCTTTTTTAACTAAAAAAAAATATATATAATATTTTGAATGTATGTAAGTATGACATAATAAAAAATAAAAACTTTAAGTGTTATCTAATAAGTTTTTGTCACACCATTTTTGTTAATTTATTTACTGTTCAGTTTTAACCATACCCTTGTATTACCAGGAATATATAGCATGAATATACATATTTACCAAGCTAAAAAATTGATTTATTTTACAGCGCTTCTGCGTTAATTTTCTTTTCTTGTAAAATGCCTGAAGGAATACCGTAAATCCATTGAGTTAAAAATTTAATATCAGAAAATCTTTCGAGCTTATTTTTGCCGTAACTTTTTTAATGGCAATACTGGTGTTCAATATATATATATATATATTCATTTTTTTTGGCCATAAATAAAATTGCATCATGTTATAAAAGATAATTCATACTGAATGGAATATGCAGTAATAATTTAGAGAGTAGCTTTATTGAAAATAAAATGGAGAGCATAGTATATATAAGTTTATATTAAAGATAATTTCAATAAATTGCCTGTAGGGGAATATTATTTAAAATAATAAACTAAAATGTTTTATCATACGAATTTAATATTTCCAACTGAGTGAAAACTTGCCCAGGCCGGGAATCGAATCCAGATACTTGGCATACAAGGCCAATCCTTTACCTATTAAGCTATCTCGGCGATAGCTGGCTGGGAATTCTCGCGCTCAGATAACTTTATTGTTCATAACATCTGGTCTGTCATTTAGATAGCTCAGCAGAATAAACCACAGATAATGGAACTCCATTTAACAATTTATACGCAGATATACTATTATTTTAACACAATCAAACTGATTGGTAAATTTACCATACAAATTGAATATTTCCAACTGAGCGAAAAATTGCCCAGGCCGAGAATCGAATCGAGATACTTGGCTTAAAAGGCCAATGCGTTACGCGTTAAGCTAACTCGGTGTTAGTGGGCTGGGATATTTCGCTCAGATAACCGCAGGTAATCAAACTGATTGGTAATAACTGATTGTTCAGTTTAATTGTGTTAAAATAATAGTCTATCTGCGTATCCAAAGTTATATGGAGTTAAATTACCTGCGGTTTATTCTGTCGAGTTTTCTAAATGATAGACCAGATGTTATGACCAATAATTTTATCTGTGCAATAAATCCTAGCCGGCTATCGCTCAGTTAGCATAATAGGTAAAGCATTGGCCTTGTCAGCCAATTATCTGGGTTCGACTCCCGGCCTGGGCAATTTTTCGCTCAGATGGAAACATTCAATTCGTCTGACAAAATTTACCAATCAGTTTGATTGTGTTAAAGTAATAGTACACAAATGTCTTGTTAGAAATTTTTGAAAAATAACTTCGAAAAATAACTTTATTAATAAAACATATCCCTAATTAGTCACTTTGTAAGTGTATAATATTTTTGACCCATATTTTTTAGAATAATATGGGTCATATTAATACTAATATAAATATTTTTCTATAGTCTAATACATATATTGTGCTTCCCATTCAATTGTTTTGATATAATACGAAAATAAATAGATTTCTACAAAAAATGTACAAATTTAGAGGTTCGTATTGATTCATTCATATTTTAGCAGACCGATATATTTTTTTAAATGTATGAATTGATCTAAATGATCTATGAGTGCATTCATATCTTTATCTTACGCATTTCACACTACTACAGACATTCTTGTTTGAAGATTAATTAGGGGGAAAGTAATTTATGTTTAAAACATACACATAGAAAACTTATAAAGAACAAAATTATTTACCTCCTACAATTGCTGAGCAATAATAAAATTAATAAATGCTTTCTTAATATATTTATGTTTTAAAAAATTTTCCTTTAATTAAATATTTTCAATTAGTCACAGAACTGTGGATGTTTTAAAAGTTTGAATTAATTAACGAGCTAAGAGTTGTTTTACAAAATCTCTTTTTCAGCAAAGAATGGGATATAATTATAACCTATACTAGCTTCGAAATTTTAATAATCTTTTACAACATAATAGGAGGATGTTAATTGGCATGATTTCAAACGATATCTGTAATATTCAGCACGTTAACTGTAACTTTCACTACAATAAATTTTCTTTTGCATATTATTTTTATATGTATACGCAGAGAACATATTTTAGATAAAGTATTGTAGGTATTAATGTCATTCAGTTTTTTCATGAAAAAAAAAAAAAAACTCAGTACATTATTACCGATTTTATGAAACTAATTAGTACATTATTATAATACTATTTTGACCAAATGTATTATTGTTATGAACATTTATTATAAATATGTATTAAATAAATGATAATTGTTAAATTAATTACTATTATTGAATTTTGAAATTTCTAATAATCTAATCAAAACAATAAAATGAGTATGAATGCTCATTTCAGCTGAGAAAATGTTCTAAAAATAACCCGTACTAGTTTTGAAATTTAAAATCGGACGATGCTAAGTGGCATGATTTCAAAAGACTATATTTTCAGTAAAACTCGTACAATAGCAATTAGCATGTTATTTTTTATTTAAAAAATTAAATCTATGTGCAAATTTAGAAGTTTATTTAAATACATAATTGTTAAATCAGATAAATTTTTTATACGAATAAATTTCACTTTTAATGCATACGATGCCTAAAACAATATATAGTAAACATTAAAGAGAAATTTTATTGAGAAATACATGACATGTTCTACTAAAATTTATGAGTAGTTTATGAGTAGTTCCATCTAATTCCGTGTTTTCTAGTTATTAAAATTTATATTAAAATATATACGACTTTTTTATTTATTTATGCAATTTATCTATGACGAATATTGATGTATTACAGTTGAACACCGTTATAACGAACTTCACGTGACCGGGAGTTTGGTCCGCTATATCCGAACCGTTAAAAAATGTTAGAGTTTGCAAAATGTGTATATTTTTAGCTGTTATCTTTATGTCCAACAATGGTGTATTAAAAAAAGAAAAAAGAAAAAAAAAGTAAGAACTATTAAATAATGATCATTAATGAATTAAATTGACTAAAATTGGTTACATCAAACTGACACAGTACTAAATTAATTAATTAATAATGAAGAAAAATAAAAATACTGTACAGCGCCAATTATTCGAATCAATATTACAAACCGTAGTTCGGATAAGCTAAATTTAAGATAAATGGGATGAAAATATAAGGAATGGTCCCGACTAAAAATTTACTTTCTTTCAAGACTTGGATTACAACACAGTTATTCCTGTCATGTTTAATAATCGTTCTATTTTATTGTTTATTGTTTGTTGGTTTGTTTACTTTTTCATCATTTATTCTTTTTAATCATCTTCTGAACTTAAAGATTATAATTTAAGGGCAAAATCTTTTGATTATTGCTTGCTTAAAGAAAGACGTTTTATTCAGTGCTGCCATGCCTCGACTTATTCTTTTATAAGTTAGTTCAATACGTTAGCGTTAATTACGTTACTAAACAGCTGTAATAGAAATAAAGGAAAATGACTGACGGGCGGGCTTGTTCAAACGTGCAGAATAGCTACCACAAAAAAGAAATAATGCAGTTTTTCCTACCCTGTAATAAAAAGACTTACCACACCAGACTTATTCTGCACCATATTTCACTAAATTGCGTGCATTTTCACATTTTCTTATAAAACCAAGTCGAAATCAATTTTTCACAACTTCGGAAAAGTGTAAAAAAAAAAAAAAAATCTTGGTCGAATGGAAAAAAAAAATGTTTGTTATAAATGATTCTTATGATTTAGGAGGTTTGCTGTAAAAGTATAAATTAGCTTTAAATACAATAGAAAAATGGCGGGACTAAAATTTTAATTAGTTATATCCGTGAGCTTGTTATATATCAGGTTCGCTATAAGGAGGTTCGACTGTAGTAAGTTTATAATTATAGAACTAAAATATCTGGCAGAAGTTTAATACGAAATTAAAATCAAATTGTGACTGAACCTTTTAAATGCTTGCTACAGTATTAGCTAAATGCGATAACTCGTCTTTGCTTTAACTTATTCTCGAGTGCATGTTTTAAAATTCCCACATACCGTATAGCATTATATTTCCTCGAGCAGAAGGATTGCTAGTGCTCGTATATTTAAACCTGTAGACTTATTTTAACCTGTATATTGTTTTTATGAACACTTTAAAGCACGTTTATAATTTCCTTAAAGTGAATTTCAAATTCCAACGTTTACGTAAATTTAATGTTAATATATCTAGAGACTACATCCATAACTTAAGACTTGCTTTTTGATTTAAAAGTAAAATAGGCTTTATATTAAGTCTGAATATATATTTTTTAATTGCCACTTTGTATATGTAATAATAAAAATTTTTTGCCATTTTCCCGTTTCAATTTTGTTCCAAATTCTTATAAAAATCTACTTTTACTTATATGTCAATAATATTCTAAATTTTAATTACCATCTAAATTCTCATGTTCCGTAATTCGGCCTAATTTGCTATTTATTTTCCTAAAAAGAACTCAATTGTATTATTAAAATATCAATATTTTATTTAGAACTATTAATCTATTTTATTATTTCATTTCTACTTTTAAGAATTAAAAAAATATATTTTTTCGGAAATTTTATTTTTTATATTTAATTAAATGTCGTCTGCCATCACATAATCTTTTTCAATCTATCGTTTCGTGCACTTCTTTTCAATTTTACAAGCTTTCGCAACTTAAAAATACTTCTGACATGATGTCCTACTTTCTAGCCAATAACGTAATTGGTTCCGTCCTTTTCTTCATCCATTGAAGCATTGGCATTTGGCGTTAAGACTGTAATATTCCGCGTTTTATTTTTTGCTTTTTAAAACGCACTGACGCGGACTTAGAAACCAGAATTCGTTTAATTGTTTAACTACTAAAATGAACCAGAAGTCTTAATTAGAATGGATTTGTTATTTTGTTTTTCAAGATGCGAACTTAGATCATCCCATCGTTCTCAGGTGGCGGATTATTTGAGATCCAATTGCTATGTGGCGTAGCTTACTGAAATTATTCTACAATAAAGTATTGATGGCATTATCTCTTAATTAATTGGAAGAAACCACCTTTCATTTCATCTCCTTTTACCATAGTTCTCCGGCCCCGAAATATATGAGAAGTTCGTCTTTTCAGCTGTGATAAATATTATCCATCGACATCATGCGTACCACCATTTATATTTTGTCACATCATCTATCCTTCTGAGATAACAGGAATTTCGTAACATATATATAATCATAATAGTGGTAAAAGCGCTTCTAACAAAAAATTATTTCTTAAACTTAATGTTATGTTATTCTAGGGTTAAATTACATAACATAATTCTTACTATTTACTTTCAAATAAAATATGTATGATTTATTTATGATGTAATGTTTATGTTTTTGCTTCACGAACAATGTATTCATTTTTGTTTTGAGACTAAATTTACTTTACCAGAGCAATTTAAAAACGTACAACAGTTTCAAAAACAGTTTCATACCGGTGTTATATAAAGGGGATTCACTGATTTATAATAAGCCTACAAAATTAGTTGAAATAAAAATGCATCTTAAATTGGTTATTCTAACTTTTAAACAAATGATAGTTAACTTTTTAAATTTTGAAAGAGTGAATGAAAATTAAAATTCCGTTGGTTTTAAAAAAGATGATATTCTAAAGATAGCAAATATTTTAATATCAAAATTCTTCACTTTTTTATCTCCTTCATCTTTTCCTTTACTTTTAATAGAAATGATATACTTCTGTTGCCACGTTAATAAAAATTTTATTAAAAACTATAAAAAAATATATAATATATTTTTTTTATAGTTTTTAATAACATTTTTATTAAACTGAAAAATTTTATTAAACTGAATATTTTAACTGAAAAAAATTAAGATACAGTTTTCAGACATATTGCATTTAAAAGAACATTTTTTTCCCTATACGACGGTATAAAAATTGAAATTGTGGGATTTAGTTAAAAAATTTGCAGTAGCAAAAATTGAAAAAAATTGAAATTTCATTTCAAATTTCAAAGTGTTGTCGATCGCAAAATGACGTATGCGAAACGCACAGATACGTTTGGCCTTTATAATATAGATAGATAATGGGAATATTTGTTCATAGAAAGTGATTTTTTTCTTTATTTCATAAATTTTTCTCTTTTGAAGAACATATAAGAAAACATTATGTAATAAAAAAAATATAATAATATTTTTAAAGTTGCTTTTAATAATTTTTGAATATTGATTCAAATCTTTTACTAATCTAAGACGTTTTATTATATTTAACTAAAAATTCAATAATTTTATTTAATAAGTCACTTATTAAATATTCAAAATTTCAAATGTAATAACATTACTTATGGGCCATTTTTACCATTCGCTTACATTTCCGAATTTTATTTTTATTTTTCAAACTTAATAATTTATTTTTAAAATGGAGACAATTGTTAAAGTAAATGTTTAAGGTACATGAAAAAAATGGTTGTGCACTTTGTCCTATATAAAATATGTATATGCTATTTAAAATCGGCTTGTAAGGCAAACTGTCCATTCCGTTATTAAACAAAATTACTAAGAATACGCAGCTTTAAATTTATTAAATTTTCTAAAATCAACTAACTTTGAAGTGACTTATGTCCCTAAATTTCAAAACATGATATTTATCAATAATACTTTAATTAAATTGAAATGAGAGACGGTTTTAGCCACAAGATTTTGAACAAATAGAAATTATATAAGAACTTTTTCAAATAATTACAGTATATATGCATGCAAATATTTAAATTTTAAGGAAATTGAATATTTGTTTCTTAATTGAATAAAAAATAAAAGTAGAATAGTGAAAAAATGATAATCATCAAATACCGTGCGGCAACAGACTTGACATTTGGTAACGGATTTGACACTAGGTTGAAAATGGCCGTTATAATTAATTGAAAATTTAATTATTATTAAATATCCTTTTTTTAACCTTTGTGTAATATGCACTACTTCGAAAATTTTATTTCCTAACAAATATACGCCATTAAATAAAATTTGAGATCATTGCATAAAGTGCATTAAATTACTTCCAAGTATATTTACTACTTCATTTTTCATTTCTAAATTGATGATTATCATTCAACTTTTAATACCGTAAATTTTTGTTTACTATTACTATAAACAGAAACGAGCTATTAAAAATGAATTAACCTGTATAAAAATTAACAAAACAAAATCACTTCTAAATCAGTTGACTAAAAGACATTGGAGTAAATACGTACAGTAGGGTCTCGAATATTTCATGTACATTACTATAATTATGATGATTTAAGCTATAAACTTACATTTAGCTGTCACTATGGAAGTTCCATGATTTCAGGATTACGTTATTGCATGTCACTGTGAAATATCATTATAGCATTTGCCTTATTAGCTGATCCATAAGTTTTGTTTCATATCTTATGTTAAGATGTTAAACTAAAATCATTCAGAAATACACAATTATTAAACCATCTCTGGAAAACTGAATATTTTTGTAAGTACACTAAAAAATATTACCTTTAGCAAGGCCTATTGTTGTTTATTTTGGGTGAATTCCGTAATATATTTTTTAATATCATCGAAGTTTTACATATTCTTAATCATTATTAAACGTAAATAAAAAAATCACAAAAAATTAAACTAAAATACACCAATTTGCATTAAAATGAACATAATATTAACTAAATAATTTTAGTTTAATTTATCGTACAATAAAATATTCCTACAAACATAAAAAGTGCGCGATTTATAATATATATTTCAAATACAGTTCAACTTTTTCATCCTCTTAATTTTTATTACTATTTATTTATAAACCACCGAAACATTAAATTAAACTACAACATTCTACATTAAAAAGAACATAATGACCTTTTAGTTAATTTTTTATCAAATAACACAATGTTCCTACAAACATAAAATATTCGCAATTTATAATAATATAAATTTCAAATAAAGCAAGGGTTTCAAATTTGTAGTTGTTATAACTATACGATTACATTGTTGTGCATTAAAATTAACAAATACTACAACTCGGAAAAAATTTGCAATGAGATTGGGAGAAATTAAAACATGCAGAAAATGTTTCAAAATATGATTTATAAAAACAAAATGGAAATGTGGTACAGTTTTTTTTTCTTTTTCATGGTTAACTCCCTGACCGCCGAGCAAAATTGTAATGTTGTTTTCTCTATAATTTAATTTAAATGTTTAAAAAAGAGGGTTGTTCAAATACTGCATAACTTTTTTTATGCTACGTATATGTTTATAAGCCTTAAGAGTATCAGTGATAACTTAATTTCATAAACCTGGATTATATTTTCAAAATTATATTAATTTAAATAATGCTTTAATTGCAGAGAAACATGCAGCCTAGTGGACGGATTTATCAGGTCGCGACACGTTAGTGGGAAAGTATGCATAGAGCCCTTTGTAAAATAAATCCGATGTTCCAAATCTGTATTTGATTCAGATATTTTTAAGGAGACAGTGGACATTAAAAACCAAATATATCTATTTTCAATGGATACATTTTGAAATTGGCAGGCGTGCTAATATCAAGCTAAAATAGTAATATTCAAAATTTCATGATAAAATAATAAAAAGTTTCTTAAATTATTCATTAAAAAATTAAATAATAATCTGTTGCCTTAATGCTAGTTCTAGGTAATTTTTTAGTGTAAGTCGCATAGCTAATAACTGGTACGCATGTTGACCACCATTGCTTTCGAAAAGATGGCTTCTCTTTAGTTAATGAGATATCTTCTATAAAACAATTTACATTTTTCAGTAAAAAAAAAAAAAACTGACAGCAAAAAATCGTAGCATGTGACATATAACAAAAATATTCACGGAAATAGCCTTCATTGAATATACAGAGTATATCAGAAATGTCTCAACAAACTTAAGGGGCTGATAGAGCTCATCAGAATGAACACAAAATGCAATAGAACATGCGGTAGCAAATGATGTTTAAAGGATTAAAATCGCAAAACTAATAAAAATATCGAAATCTTACTTGCTTATTTTCTGCAGTAGTGGATAGTAGCACTAAACTTGTTTTCCTTTTACTTGAGCTTTTAACTTTGAGCATATCAGGTGAGAAATAGATAACAAGAACTTGCAAACAAGCCAAAAAAAATCTGTGAACAGAAATCCATATATGCAAAATTTTCCATTTTCTTAGAAGTAAACGTAACTTTGCAGCAAGCATGTGTTGTAAGTATCAACCACCAATAATATCATTGCGAAGGTATCATTGTATAGACAGTATCTTTGCGAAAACACTTTGCTTTTTTTTGTTTGAACATCACAAGATGTAATAAACCTATTCTGTGCAATAAATAATTTTCTGGAGTGTTCTTGCCTCAGTTTGTCCATTTCCAGACGTATTTTCTTGATTTCTATCCTTTAAATGTCATTTTCTACATTATCATTGCATATTCTGTCCGTCTTCATAAGTAATATCATCCCTCTAAGTTTGTTGAAACATTACAGATACACATTAGATATTTTACGATCAATATTTTAAAAGATAATTACCAAAATTTCATTTTTTTCTAATTCTCTTGAAAGGCTTCTATATTTATGGCAAATTGGGTAACTGATCATAATAGTTACATGCACCTGTTGCATTACAGTAGCTGCTAATTAGAACATTCTATTTAAATTTATAATGTAATTTCTTAACTTCATGTTACATTCTATAAAAAATATTAGTGTTTTGGAGTTTCTGTGTATGTGTATGTTTCTTTTTAGGTGCGATCCTAATTGTATAGATAAGAAGCCCTGTAGACTTCGTTCAGTCCGACTGTCTGTTTCCATATAACGTATCAAAAATTACTTAACCGTAACGTTTGAAATTTAAAATGCATAATTGTTGCGTAATTTCGTTGAATCATTTCAAATTTTATGAAAATTGGATGGACAGTTTAATTACAGAAAAAAATCCAAATTATTTTGTTACATTACGCCTAATGTGGACAAAACAATTCCAAGTGCATTTTTATCATGTTATACTCTTTCGGAAATAATAAAATTGATATGCATTTATGAAATATATAAAAAATATGCGGCATAGCGGGACACATTGGAATTAGTGGCACCTTTGAACACTCTTTTACTATTTACCTTGAAATAAATTATTTTTTTTTAAATATATATGTCAGTACACTACTACTGCTTCAATGCATTAACTACACAAATCTGTACCATTTTTTATGAATGCATGCATACCTGCCTAAGCAAGGTATGTATTTTTCTCTTTCATGAATCTAAACATAAGAAAATAAAGTTGTAACATTTTTTTTCACAATTTTGTATCCCTAAAGTTTTAATTTATTATTCAGTACTTAAGAAAAGATGTTAGCTTTAGTTTATAAGCTTTGTTTTATTCAAATTCTTCAGCCGAAATGAGTAAACGGTTGTAATGTTAAACTCCATGTTATCGGGCACCATTGAACAGAAAAGTTGGGGCACCATTAAGCATTTAAAACTGTGTTGTAAAGAGATGTAGAAAAGACTAAAGAATATTATTTTTGAAAGAAAAAACTGTAAAAAGAGATTTATTAAGAATGTCAAAGAACATTGACTTACACTGTTAAATACCATAGTTACTGCACACATAGAATACAACCTCTGGCTGTATCATCATGAGAACTTTCAAATCTAAATTGAAAGTGGCATTTATTTATTGGATAATTGAAAATTCCGGTAAACAATAATGATTCATGATTTAGCAAATTTCTCTAACAAAGCCTAAACCAAGGATGCACAACCTTTTTACCAGAAAATCGGTTGACACTAGAATATTTGAAAAGTGTAGTTTATTTTCTTTAATAGCAAAGTTTCTGTCATTACTATAAGAAAAATTATTCTGCGTAAAAATAGTGGTACAATTGTGGCCCGCGGGCCAAAGGTTGTGCACCCCTGGCCTAAACTCTTTCATTAACTCTTTACCAAACATTATTTCTGGTTTTCATAGTTTATAAAACGGAATTTTATGTCAGGTTTCTTAATAAATAAAAAAAGTGAATGAAAAATTTAATTTCCCAGAATCATCAGATATCTCTTTTATGTATTTCAAGAAAATTGTACAAAAAAAAAAAAAAAAAAAAAAAAAAAATTAAAAAAAATAAAAATTAAAAATTAAATAAAATCATAACCACACATAATTGGAGGAGCACTTATAATATTTCAACAATAAGTTTTCACATCAATTTTGATGGATTTAAGTTTAGTTAAATAATAAATAAAAAAGAAATTTCAATAAAAGTTAGTTGTTTAATTTCATTCATATAATTTCATAGTTCTGAAACATATGCAGTTTTTTATAAAATTTTTCATAATTTGTTCATTTTTAAATTTGTCCCTTACTTGTTCAAAGGTACCCCTACATGGGGCAACAGAGTACCCTTCACCTTTTCAAATCCTTACAACTTATTTAATTTACTTGGAAAACTTTTAACTTCTGGTTCATATGATGAAGAAATTCATTATGTTTTTTTATGTACTATTTAAAACGCAATAAATATAATCCAAGTAAGAAATATATTATTTAAAAAAAAATTGTTCAAACGTGCCTCCTTCTCCCCTACACTCTGTACAATCTTGTGCGAAAAATATTTGTTATTATTTTACAGGGCCACGTAAAAGCATTACATTACACTGTTTGGGGTGCGCTTTAATTATATTAAACTATTTCATATGTTATAAATTCGATAAAGCTGCTAAGGTTTACTACAAGTTACTTCCTGTATAACAAAAAGAAGATAAAAAGATATCGGCCACTATACTGTATCCGAAGTACCGTATAGTAAGTATACAGGAAGATCTGAATATTTTTAAAAGATCCATATAGTACGAACGCATCTCATTTGCTACGCTTGTCCTGAAATTTAGAACTTTTTTATTATTCTGTTGAAAGGCTCCTAGATTTATGATAAATCAGATGACTGATTATAAAGTATTGCATGCACCTGTTCCAATACAATAGCATATTTTAGGACCTGCTACTTTTTTTTCGTAATTTCTTAATTTTATATTACATTTTGTGAAAAACATTAGTCGTTTGCAATTTTTGTCTTTGTGTACGCTTCTTTTTTATTTCAAATGTTCTGCTGATTAAAATTTTGCAACGGTACATAGCATATTTTTTACAATAAAGCGTCTAAAATAAGTTGAAATCCCTCAAAATTTTTTCCATCAAAGCCTCAAACACACAAGAGACATATTATACTTTTATTTTTGTTAAATTTTAGTTCTGTTTATGAGAAATGAGATTTTTAGGGGGAATACAATGCATTTAAAAGTTTCTAAAGAACTATTTTTTACGAAAACTAATTTTTAACAATTTAGCATTGAGCAATTTTGTATAGAAAATTAATTGAAATCATTTTTTCTTTTTTCTAAAGAAGCGGTTACCAACATAGGTTCCCGTACCCTGGATCTACTTTGGAGGCCTGCTAGGGCTACGCGAAAATAATACCGTTAATAGCGGAAATCACAAAAAAATAATTTATAAAGTTTAAAATTGTTTATAAAATTTTACAAATATTAGAAATGACAATGTAATTTCCATATACAGTCGACTCTCGTTAATTCGAAATCGGATAAATTGAATCTTTTTTAATTCGAACTAAACATGAAGTTCCGAAATTTTCAAAGTTAGAATAACGTTAAAAACATTAATTCGAACTCATTTTCTCTTGACTTCGTTTAATTCGAACAAACGAGAATTCCGATTTTTCATTTTTCTTTTCTTTCTCACAAATTTCTGATAATTTGAATAACTTTCCTTCTTTGATTTTTGTGATAATTGTTCCGAATGAATGTACATATAATCCAATGCATTTTATATCCACTTTCTTAGTGCACCCTCTGTGCCTCAGTGGCACCTCAAAATTTTCTTCCATTGAGCTTGTTTCGAATCAGTTAATTAATTTATGTATTTATACATTCTAATTTATTATTAAGTCATATTCTAATGATAACAGGAGAAATATATTTAAAAACACAACAACATTAATTCCTTTGTAAAAGTACCATATAAGGCGTGATTTTATTTCATATTTCCCATAAGTCGAACTTTGGATAATTCGAACATTTCTCGTGGTCCCGACGAGTTCGAATTAACAAGAATCGACTGTATTTATTAAAAGGTTGTGATAAAAAATTGCTAATGAAATTAGTATTTTTGTTATAATTGTAGAGGTGGGAAGATGTGTTTATAAGAAATGTGGATAAATCAGAAGCGTAAGAAATGGGTACGTGAAACAATAAAGATTGGAAATGGATGTTCTAAAGGAATACATGGTTCGTTGTTTTTCGTAAGCATATTCTCTCCTCTGTATGCTTTAAATATGTAAAGAATGGGTTGGTTAAATATACTTAATTCTGTGGAATTATTTGTTAATACTGCGCGTTTTCGGATTAAAGATTTTACCTATACTTTCAGATGACACAAAATAAATATAAACGTCAACGTAATTTGAAATAAATAAATATTATTTTCAATTATCAATCAAAAAATAGCTTTCCTAAATATAGTAGAATCCCGCAAATTCGGACCCCGTTATTTCAGATCTCAGAATAATCCAAATCTTTTTTTTTTTTTTTTTTTTTTTTTTTTTTTTTTTTTTTTTTTTTCAAGTTTGAGAAGTGATTGGCAAATTTCCACAATATAAATTTATTTCAGCCTCAGATTCTGAATAAAAAATGTATTTTCTGAAATCTTTCCAGAAGAATACCTTAAGCTTTCTTATTTAAATTCTTTAATGTTATGTATGAAAGGAAAAATTATGCATCATTTAAGTTTTGGCAATTCCAATTTTCACACTTTTCTATTTAATTTTCACACTTTTCTATTCGGATTGGCTAGAAATATTATGGTTGCTCCCGGGAATCGAAAAACTCTTAACATGCTCTTTCACCTTCATTGAGGCGAAATACTAGTCACAGAAAAAGATCCGGATGATAATATAAAGTCTATGGGAGTGTTCTTTTTAAATATCTCGCTCAAATTTTAATATTTTTACATGATTGTTTTCGTATAGCATAGCTGAGTACGATCCACAACCGGACTGGTTTTTCTTTTTCGATTTTGGTTTCAGATTTAGAAGAAAAAAAATACTTTAATTATCAAAACCGGTTTAAACCGGTTCTTAAATTAAAACTATCATAACATAAAAAAAAATGTAAGCAAAATCGAAAAAGAACTAGGCCGGTTGTAGTTTGTCCTCAATTACTTTATGAAAAAAAAAGTACAAAAAATATTAAAATTTGGGCTCGATATTTGAATAAAAACGCCCAAATATCATTCGAATCATTTTCAGTGACTATTGCGAGCCTTAAACGACGGCATTGTGAAAAAAGTATTGCACTGATCGAAATAGAGAATAATAGAATGGAGCCACGTCTGGAGATTCATGAACTTTTATACATATACCACAAGCACTCCTATATATGACACAAATTCTGGTAACTAATAGATTAAAATTTTTCTCGACCTTTTTGCTCAACTTAATGCACAATAAAGAATTTGATTTAATTTACGATGTTATTATTTCGAAATTTTTTTATTATGTCTTAAATAATTTATTAATCAAAAAATATATTTTATAAGAATAAAGTCCTGTACAAAAATCAACTCAAAAGTCTACTTTATTTTAATTATCTTTAAAACTAAAATATTTTTCCCTACTCTAATAAATCCAGATAATTAGTCACGTAACGTAATTAGGTTCTTTCTTGAGGTAACTGCATTTAATTTCCTAATTAGATTAACAAAGTATTGCAAAAACTTTAAAAAAAATTCCCATTTAATTAATGATATAAAAAGCAAGTTAAAACACAATATAAATTACTTTGAAGTTTGAGCAAATATGTTCTTTAAAGATTTAGTTTATTTAAATGTTAAACAATTAAATGAAAATAAAACTTAACTTTCTTCACATTTCCCGTGATATCTGTTTTTCTTAAACGCATCTTTAATTCTGAAGCTTTAAACAAAATAAACCTGGAATGTTCACCTATGAATGACTATCCATTTGCTTTATTTGGTTGCTTTGTTTCCTGTTAAGATTTTCAGATTATATTGGAATTTTTGTACGGGTTTGTTTGTGTTTGTTTGTTTGTATTGTATCTGTTTGTTTATATATATATATGTGTGCGTGTGTGTGTAATAATAAAAAAAAAAAATTCGCCATTTTCCCGTTTCAGATTAGCTCCAAATTCTTATAAAAATATACTTTTATTTATATTTCAGTAATATGCTAAAGTTCCTAGATATAAAGATATGCTAGTTCCCCTTTTTCCTTAATTCGGTGTAATCTACTATCATTTTTCTAAAAAGGATTCAATTGTATTATTAAAATGTCGATCTCTAATTTCGAACTACTATTCTATTCTATTATTTCATTTATACTTTTTAGAATAAAAAATATTCTGTCGGAAGCTTCATTTTTAATATTTTCTTAAAATCATTTGCTGACCAACAATGCCTTAAAATCTTACGGGCTTTTACCTCTGTTTAATCTTGCAAGCTTCAGCTAATTTAGGAATAGTTCGGACGTGACGCTCCACTTACTAGCCAATAGCGTGGTGGTATACGCCCTCTCCCCCCCCCCCTCGGATGCGAATTATTAGTTGTTCGGCACTTGTGATCCACCTTAGCTCGGGCGGAACTGTATTATTAGGTGATTTTTGCTTCTTAGAACGCACTGACGCATTCTTAGAATCTAGAATTTGGCTGGTTTTCCACTTGCTAAAAAAATGCCACCAGGAGTAGTCGAAAAGAATGTTTTTTTGTTATTTTGCCTTCAAGATGCTAGTTGCAAGTATTCCGTCGTTCGTGAGTGACGTACTGCTAGAGATTGGAATGTTATGTGGCGTAGATTAGTAAAATTATGCAACAATAAAATATTTATGGCATTATCTCTTGATTTTTTGGAAGACACCACCTTTCATTAAAACTCCTTATGCCAGATTTCTGAGGCCGCGAAATATATGGGAAGTTCAACTTTTCAGTTGTGATAAATAATTATATATTAACCATCGACATCATGCGTATCATCAATTTCACTTCGTTATATAACCGTCATTCTATGATAACATCTATATTCGTTGGATAAATATAAAACCATTAATTGTATTACAATATATGAACCATTGAATTTAATGTAGAATTACCACATTGAAACATGGGAGAGAAACAAAAATGAATACAAATGGAATTTTCTGAACCAAAGCAGAGTCCTCAGACCTCAAATAATTTGGAACTACAAATGAAGTGTGTGGTATCACCTTCTTAAAAGCCGTGAAATATAATTGTGTCCGTGTGCGTGTAGCTTCCTTGCAACATCTGCTAGGTTTCTCTAAAAATGTGGTAATTGTATTATTGTGACTGAACTAAGATATGCATAAATATCAAGTTTCTCCATACAATTAGATCATCACTATGATTATTTTAGCTCAATTATATACGCAATTGGAAAACTAAGCAAATAAATCAACAACTAAACAAAACCTCTAAATCGTCTTTACTTTTACGAAGTCAGTTTATTTTTCCATTTCTTCCAATTTCTAAAAAAGTCCTTTCATGTTCTTTGATATTTTACCAATCATGTCAAAAACTTTTAAAAGTACGTTACATTATTAAACTAATAATGTATCATAAAGCAGTATTTAACTGATCATAAGTATTCACGTATATCTTAATTCTATTAAAACGTAAGAAAGAACAGAAAAATTGTTGCGTCTGAATTTACAATCAAATTCAACAACGATCAACAACCAAGGTAACTTTTAAGCTGTTTGTTTACAATATTAGGTAACTTTCTAAATTTAATTGCAATAAATGTTTTTTTATAATTAAAATAAAAATAAGTAGTAATTTGTGCATCTATAATGATTTTAGATGTGTAACTTTGAACATAGCATAAAAAATGCTATTAATTTTTACATCGAAATGGAAATAATAAATTTAAAAGAAAAAGAAAAAGAATCATTTATTAGATCCAAATAATAATTGCTGCAGCATATTTATATGGTTTAATAATTTAAAAAATATGTATTAGAATAACATTAAATAAAACTATTCCTTTTTCACCTAAGCTTTACTAAATGTCACTTTTCTTTTCCATCCGAATTATTCTAAATAATCGTTTTAAATTTAATCTAGGTTATCTAAAAGCTTGAAAAGATAGATTTAAAAACAATCACCGTTATTACGACACAAACAAACACATTTTATCACGAAACAGTACACAAACAATTTATTAAGTGTCATTTGACAAGTAACATCTAAGAAATTCTAGCATCAACAATAGATTATTTCATTATAGTTAAGAAGCGAGCAGTTAAAACACAATTTGCGTCAACTATGTAGCTCTTTAAGGGCCAGTCAACTTTATTTGAGCAAAATCGCCTATAGAAGAATCGTTGCAAATGATGTCTCTTTCTGTGGTAAAATAGTACCAAAACAGTTTTTCTTATTAAAATTTCATTTATGAAGGTTTTAAGAAGTAAATAATAAAGGCAAGTGTATTTATATGCTTTAAATTTGTTTTCTCAAAACTAATTTTCCAGCTTTTTTAGATATTTGAAATGTTTCTTCGCTGTAATTTTCTATCAATATTTATGAAATTGAAATGGAAGTATCCTGATATTGTTTAGAAAGAAATTGTGTAAGTTATTTAAAATTTGTCTTTATTAAAATAGTCAAATTAGTTTTTTCTTATTTAAAAGGCAAAATTTTGATAAAAATCGATACGGAATTAAAAAAAAAAAACTGTAAAATATTGACTATTCAGGAGATTAAAAAAATCTTAAACAAACTTGTTTATAATAGAGTTTTAAATGATAAAAATGCAAAAGCAAGAAAATATCTAAAATTAAAATACGAGGAGCGTTTTAAAATTTCGTTTAAATATTTAAATTTTTATAAAAAAAATATTTTTTTTATAAAATTGGAATATTTTTGAAGTTGTTCTATATGCAGTTGGTTAAATGTGTATATGAACAAAATTTTATATTGCTATGACGAAAAAAAAAATAATGTCCACCATCCCCTTAAAGAATTTGCCGGAACATCCGGATCGGAGTTGGACGGTTGTCCAACATCATCATAAAAAGGCAAAGGAATTTTTTTTAATGCATTTCTACGTGATATCCTATAGACCTCTTCAGGTCTATGACACGGACAAGTCCATCGACACCTTTATAAGTATTCATAATTCTGGCAAGTTCCAGTCTAGAATTTTGTTCAATTCCTTCTTCCAGTAATACAAGTTGTCCAACTTCAAGGTTTTACTAGAACTTTTTTCCATTTACTTCAATTTTGCAATTGATTTAAATGTTTTTGGCTCCAGCAATGCCAGAACTGCATCTTTAATCTTTGAACTTATGTCTGATTGGAAGAAAAAGATAAAAAATACGGCATATGCCGTATACCTTCTTGATTTTTTAAAGAACATGATAAACACTGTGTTTCTCAAAAACGCTAAATACGTACAAAAAAAAAAAAAAAAAAAAAAAAAAAAAAAAAAAAAGTGTAAATTTATGGTATTTTACCGTAAATTAATCCAACAGATTTACGGAAAAAGGCATTTTTTCTAGGTAAACGGAAAATTTCTGTAATTTTTTTTTTTACTTTAAGGGCAAAGATCATTTATCTAAAGGTATAGTTCGCTAATCTTGGATCAAAAGCGCATACTTTTATTGCTATTGCCCAGAATCTCTGCTGAAGTAAAATTATTGCAGCAATATTTAGACAAAAATATTTGTCACAACAAATTTTAAACAGAATCTACATTAAGTTTTTGTTATTAAGTAAAGATTTTTTTTTTTTTAAATTCTTGAATAGTAGTAGCTTGATAATAAATTTAAACATAAACATTTTTCCGTACTGTTTGGTGAACACAACAGAGTCGCCACACGGTTAAAAAGAAAAGCGCCTTATTTGTCCCATGTCAAAAACGTTTGAGTTTTTAAGAAAAGACACATAATATGATTTTTTCTATGCTGCGGATAGATTTGCAGAAAGGATTAATAATTATTAAAAATGATATTTAAAAGAAATGTTATTAATATTTGGTTCTATTTTTAATTAGTACAATAAATCTTCAGAAACATTACTAAATACCGATTGCTTCCCTAGAAAACAAATTTTTATTTTGTTAAAACTAATATTTTGAAAATCCGTATGAAATAGAAAAACGCAACGTAAAGTCATATAGTATTTATGAATAAAAGAAAATTCTGCAACTTCTTTTCCTTTTATTTCAGATTCTAGGTTTTTATTACTCAAATGATTGTAAAATATACGCTTTCCGCAGTGAAATGACGAAATAAATTCCACTCATTTGCTGGAAATTCTTGTTTATGGCTTTCATTTGAGAAAAATATACTTTTCAAAAATTTTTCTTCATGAAGGACAAAATTGCATTTCATTTGTATTTTTTTATGCTTTAAAGTAGCCAAAAAATATTTTTTATTGAGAAAAAGATAACTATATTATTGAAGAATACTATATTTGTAAGTATTATTGCGATTAAAATTTTTACATTAAATACCAGTACTTGATCATTTGCGCAAAATATTTTTTTTTTTACTGAGACGTACATAAATTCATTTTATTTATCCTGGTTTTATGCTTAAAATATCAGCGCAGTTACTGAGAAATAGATGATTATATCATTGGAACATACGATATCTATGAGTATTATTGTGTTAAATACTAGTACTTAATATGTATTTTTAAATGTGACGAAATAAAAATATGTTATTGAGAAATTGATAATTATATTATTGAACAATATGATACTTGTAAGTATTATTGCTATTAAAAGTACCATATTAAATACTAGTATTTGGTCATTTGCGCAAAATATACTTAAAAAAAAATCTATGAGAAGGACAAATAAATTAATTTTATTTATCTTGGTTTATGCTTAAAATATCCTAAAAATCTGTTTATTGAGAAATAGGTAAATATATCATTGGAAAATACGATATTCTTAAACATTATTGTGATTAAAATTATTATATTAAATACCAATACTTGTTACTTATTTTTAAAGTGGAAATTCAACTCGTTGTAAAACATACTGAGATTTATTTTTTCAAAAATTATTTTGTCTCACGAAAATTTTATAATGAACTCCAACAAATAAAATAATAACTAATGTAACATTGAATACCAAAAATGATTACCATAAAGAACTAAAAGTACGCCCCCCCTCTCATATATTTTGCAAACTGTGTAAAGCCTGGGAAATTTATAAATCCAAATACATCCATCCACCGTCCAAAATTCATATTTATTTCACTAAAGTTCTAAATTAAATCATCTTTTACAAGTATTAGAATTTACTGTTTGCTAAAGCGGGGGCTTAGTATCGATACTGTGCAGAAAATCATTCTAAAAAATATATTCTGAAAGATTATTTTTGAATCACAACAAAACTTTATGCAATGAAATGTTTTAGTTATTTTATGTCATTAAAAAAAGACGGCAAATTTATGTGTAAAGCATAAATTATGAAACCCTTTCCAACAAATTCAAAACTCGGTATTAAAAAAAAATCCTTTATTTTTTTTTAATGAGGCATATTTTTAAAATACGTAAAAGAGTTAGAGCAACTGAGCACTTTTTTTTAATACTGAACATTTCATGGTAGACTTTTAAACTTATATCAAATAATTAAGCTATCGTATTTTTGTTATACAATTTTTTTATTATACTGTTGATAGTTACAAGTACGCAGGCAAATCGAATTCATAAACAACTTTTATGTAAAACTTTGGTAATGTATTTATACCTCCTATTACTTTACTACACTATGTGCGCTATAGCTACAAGTGCCCAGACAAATCGAAATCATTAAAAATTTTTAACAATGTTTGAAAGTTTGAAGGAAAAAAACATTTAAAATGTATGCGAAAATTTTCCATATATATATATATATATATATGTATATATCTATATCTATATGTATATATATATATCCATATCTATATCTATATCTATATCTATCTATATATATATATATATATACATTTTTTTATTAAATATATACAACTTCAATAAATTATTTATACCTGAATGTCTACACGTAATATACAGTGCTCCATTTAGGAGAACTTCTAGTTCTTAACAACTGTTATCAGTTTCACTTAATAATATGAAGTTTGAAGTTTGTATCATATCAATAAGTTACATTGATTACACGCACGCATACATACATATACATATATATACATATGTGTGTGTGTGTATGGTGTATGTATTTGTGTGTTTTTTTTTTATTTATTACATTGCGTGCATTTTTTAACTCTTGAGACAATAGGGTTCATTAAAGTACTTGTGTTTTATTTCAGTTATGGATTTATATTAACAAACTGATAGCTAAGAAAAAGTGAACAGCAAAAATAAATAAATAAATAAATATATAAATAAATAAAAATAAAAAATAAATAAATTTTATTGTTTGAACAAAATATTTCTGGATTTTACTTTATTGCATTGCAAAGACATTGAAAAATAAATATATATTTAATATTTTTTATCACTAATGGATTCTACAAATTGTATCTTAACGTATAATAAAATTATTTACTTTTTAATTTTTATACATTTCATGCATTTCTGTTGCAAGTCATTTTTATGTAACACTTGCGCTTTTATATGTTAGGCTTCATTCACACCAATTTCATCTTTTTTAACATTTTTTATACAAGTTGGAACCCAACAAATTTCGACGAAAGAAAATGTTTAAGAAAGAACTGTTCCATTGATTTATAATAAACCTACAAAATTAATTACAGTAATAAATGCATCTTACAATGATAAGTCTACCTATCAAACAAATAATATTTAAAGCTAAAATTAAGAAAAAAAAATACTATTTCTAAAAAAAAAATACGTGTGGCCCTCGGGGACTGCTGCGGTAAAGCTATTGCATAGAATTTTTTAACAACTTATGCAATTATAATTATTTATTTATTTTTTATTTATGCAGGTTTTTTTGTCTTTGATATTAATTCAAGTTAAACATTTTGAGCGTGATGACCAATAACAATTTTTTTTCTTGTATTGAACAGATGAGAAGTTAATATCGTTTAAAATGTTTTTAATATCTTACAATAAATGTAGGTTAATCAGGAATTTTTATCATTGAAACAATACGTTTATGGTAGCTGAAATAAAAAACATAAAATTAAGACTTGATATTCTCAAATTATCTGAAAAATACCGCGTCAATGTCTGCCGAAGTCTACGGAAGGATACCGTGCCGAAGTCTCCCAAAATGAAGTGACGTTAGCCGGAGTGTTAGGATATTTTTCTCGTTACAGAATTTCTAGATTCTTTCGTCACGCTCAAAGCCCACGATAAAAGCTATACAATACATTAATAATTTACAAACAAAATTTGGCCGCGCTACGAAAATTAGATCACGAGTTATAAGCATTTTAAATTTTAAGAACCTCACCGTGGGGGTCTCCTGTCACCAAAAATTAACACTGTCTCATAATAAATTACCAAACAAAATTTGGCCGCACAACGAAAATTAGATCGCGAGTTATAGGCATTTTAAATTTTTCGACCCTCATCATGGGGGATCTCCTGTCACCAAATATTAACACTGTCTCATAATAAATTACCAAACAAAATTTGCCCGCGTTACGGAAATTGATCGCGAGTTAGAAGCATTTTAAATTTTTCGACTCTCACCGTGGGGGGTCTTCTGTCACCAAAAATGAACACACTCTCATAATAAATTACCAAACAAAATTTGGCCGCGCTACGAAAATTAGATCGCGAGTTATAAGCATTTTAAATTTTTCGACCCTCACCGTGAGGGGGTCTCCTGTCACCAAAAGTAACACTGTCTCATAATAAATTACCAAACAAAATTTGGCCGCGCTACGAAAATTAGATCGCGAGTTATAAGCACTTTAAATTTTTCGACCCTCACCGTGGGGGGTCTCCTGTCACCAAAAGTAACTCTGTCTCATAATAAAATACCAAACAAAATTTGGCCGCACTCCGAAAATTAGTTCGCGAGTTATAAGCATTTTTAATTTTTCGCCCCTCACCATGGGGGATCACCTGTCACCAAAAGTAACACTGTCTGATAATAAATTACCAAACAAAATTTGGCCGCGTGCGAAAATTAGATCGCGAGTTATAAACATTTTAAATTTTCCGACCCTTACTGTGGGGGGGGGGGGTCTACTGTCAACAAAAATTAACACTCTCACATAATAAATTACCAAACAAAATTTGGCCGCGCTACGAAAATTAGATCGCGAGTTATAAGCACTTTTAATTTTTCGACCCTCACCATGGGGGATCACCTGTCACCAAAAGTAACACTGTCTGATAATAAATTGCCAAACAAAATTTGGCCGCGCTGCGAAAATTAGATCACGAGTTATAAACATTTTAAATTTTCCGACCCTCACTGTGGGGGGGTCTCCTGTCAACAAAAATTAATACTCTCTCATAATAAATTACCAAACAAAATCTGGCCGCGCTACGAAAATTAGATCGCGAGTTATAAGCATTTAAAAATTTTCGATCCTTACCATGGGAGAGGGGATCTCCCTTCACCAAAAATTAACATTGTCTCATAATAAATTACCAAACAAAATTTCGCCGCGATACGAAAATTAGACCGCGAATTATAAGCATTTTAACTTTTTCGACCCTCACCGTCGGGGTCTCCTCTCACCAAAAGTAACACTGTCTCATAATAAATTACCAAACAAAATTTGGCCGCGCTACGAAAATTGATCGCGAGTTATATACATTTTTAATTTTTCGACCCTCACTGTGGGGGAGGGGGTCTCCTGTCACCAAAAATTAACACTCTCTCATAAAAAATTACCAAACAAAATTTCGCCGCGATACGAAAATTAGATCGCGAGTTATAAGCATTTGAAATTTTTCGACCCTCACCGTGGGGGATCTCCTTTCACCAAAAATTAACACTGTCTCATAATAAATTACCAAACAAAAATTTGGCCGCGCTACGAAAATTAGACCGCGACTTATACACATTTTAACTTTTTCGACCCTCACCGTGGGGGTCACCAAAAATTAACACTGTCTCATAATAAATTACCAAACAAAATTTGGCCGTGCTACGAAATTTAGATCGCGAGTTATAAGCATTTAAAATTTTCGATCCTCACCATTGGGCGGGTCTTCACTCACCAAAAGCTACATTATCCTACCTTTTTTTTATCTTAAAACGATTCTTTTCTATACACATTCTATCAGGAAATTTTATTATTGAAACTATAGATTTATAGTAACTGAAGTAAGATATATAAGTTTGAGACTTGATATCCTCTAAATATCTGAAAAATAACGCATCAATGTCTGCCGAAGCCTACCGAAACCATGCTGAAGTTTCCCAGAATGAAGCGACGTTAGCCGGAGTGATAGGATATTTTTCTCGTTACAGAATTTCTAGATTTTTTCGCCACGCTCAAAGCCCGCGAAAAAAGCTTAGCAATACATTAATAATTTACAAACAAAATTTTGCCGCGCTACGAAAATTAGATCAGGAGTTATAAGCATTTTAAATTTTCCGAACCTCACCATGGGGGATCTCCTGTCACCAAAAATTAACACTGTCTCATAATAAATTACCAAACAAAATTTGTCCGCACTACGAAAATCAGATCGCGAGTTATAGGCATTTTAAATTTTTCGCCCCTCACCATGGGGGATCTCCTATCACCAAAAATTAACACTGTCTCATAATAAATTACCAAACAAAATTTGCCCGCATTACGGAAATTGATCGCGAGTTATAAGCATTTTAAATTTTTCGACCCTCACCGTGGGGGGGGGGGGGCTTCTGTCACCAAAAATGAACACACTCTCATAATAAATTACCAAACAAAATTTGGCCGCGCTACGAAAATTAGATCGCGAGTTATAAGCATTTTAAATTTTTCGATCCTCACCGTGGGGGGGGGTCTCCTGTCACCAAAAGTAACACTGTCTCATAATAAATTACCAAACAAAATTTGGCCGCGCTATGAAAATTAGATCGCGTGTTATAAGCATTTTAAATTTTTCGACCCTCACTGTGGGGGGGGGGTCTCCTGTCAACAAAAATTAACACTCTGTCATAATAAATTACCAAACAAAATCTCCCCGCGCTACGAAAATTAGATCGCGAGTTATAAGCATTTTAAGATTTTCGATCCTTACCATGGGAGAGGGGGATCTCCCTTCACCAAAAATTAACACTGTCTCATAATAAATTACCAAACAAAATTTCGCCACGATACGAAAATTAGACCGCGAATTATAAGCATTTTAACTTTTTCGACCCTCACCGTCGGGGTCTCCTCTCACCAAAAGTAACACTGTCTCACAATAAATTACCAAACAAAATTTGGCCGCGCTGCGAAAATTGATCGCGAGTTATATACATTTTTAATTTTTCGACCCTCACTGTTGGGGGGGGGGGTCTCCTGTCACCAAAAATCAACACTCTCTCATAAAAAATTACCAAACACAATTTCGCCGCAATGCGAAAATTAGATCGCGAGTTATAAGCATTTTAAATTTTTCGACCCTCACCGTGGTGGATCTCCTTTCACCAAAAATTAACACTGTCTCATAATAAATTACCAAACAAAATTTGGCCGAGCTGCGAAAATTAGATCGCGAGTTATAAGCATTTTAAATTTTTCGACCCTCACCGTGGTGGATCTCCTTTCACCAAAAATTAACACTGTCTCATAATAAATTACCAAACAAAATTTGGCCGAGCTGCGAAAATTAGACCGCGAGTTATAAGCATTTTAACTTTTCCGACCCTCACCGTGGGGGTCTCCTGTCGCCAAAAATTAACAATGTCTCATAATAAATTACCAAACAAAATTTGGCCGCGCTACGAAAATTAGATCGCGAGTTATAAGCATTTAAATTTTTCGATCCTCACCATTGGGCGGGTCTTCACTCACCAAAAGCTACATTATCCTACCTTTTTTTTTATCTTAAGACGATTCTTTTCTATACATATTCTATCAGGAATTTTTATTATTGAAACTATAGATTTATAGTAACTGAAATAAGATATATAAGTTTGAGACTTGATATCCTCTAAATATCTGAAAATAACGCGTCAATGTCTGCCGAAGTCTACCGAAGGATACCATGCCGAAGTCTGCCGAAGTGAAACGACGGTAGCCGAGTTTTAGGTTTTTTTCGTTATTTCGTTCGGATATTTCTCGTTACGGAATTTTTGGATTCGGTCGTCGCGCTCAAAGCCCGCGATAAAAGCTATGCAATAGCTTAACAAAATCAGTTGTCCAAACTATCAAAATTAAGCTTTAATCGCGTATGTAATCAGCAAAATATAATAAAGATCAGTAATTATGATGAAGTTATCGATCGAGGTTCTTGTTTGGTATAAATGCATATGAAAAAAAATTATTTCAAATTGACACGATTTTTTAATTTCACGTGAAATCTAAATCATAAATCTAAATCATCTCAAAATATACAGGTGCACATTTCAATTTTTATCAATTTTAAGAGAAAATGGCGTATTTCTGCTGCTATGATTACAAAATTCGTACTAAAACCTATAAGAAAAAATATGTGTCAAGAATAAATTAAGGTACATTTTTTAAACAAATTGAATTTAAAAAACCCATTTTTTTCTCTATACAATGGTGTAAAAATTTAAAATAGGCGATGTTTAAAAATATAAAATATGCAGTACCAAAAATTGCAAAACCGAATTGCTTGTGGAAGTTTTGCCATTCGCAAAATGACGTATGCGTCACGCATAGATACGTCTCGCCTTTATAATATAGATTCATGAAAAAATTCTAAAGATGTGTATTCATAGGATATATGAGGGCTGAAGAGGTTAATATATGACTTATACAATTTAGTATTCATTTCAACTATAGAAATACAATTTATGAGATAGAATTAATGAAGTGCATTGAAAATAAACATGGAAAATTTATCTCTTTAACGTTATTAAAAATGTGCATTAAAATAGATTATTCTGGGTTCATCAATCAAATAATGATGTATGTTTCTATCAATTCAAGCTTCTGCTATTTATTAAAAAATGGGGAGGTTCCTGACAAGAAGCAATCACTCATGTTTCAAAAGTAATTAGTGTCAACAAAAGGATGTTAACGGTTATTTTCAAGAACAAAAAAAAAAAAATAATATATCCGAAAATTTATTTTAAAAAATATAGTAATATTTTATGATTATATAGTCCCTATTTTTAAAATATAATATCCTTATGATCTCACGGTCAACGTTAAAATTATTTCATGGAGATACCATATTCTTGATATTTTGATTATGATGTTTGATTTGTTAAACAATATCATCTAAGTATTGAAATGAATGCCAATGAAATAGAAAAATACTTTAACAACACTATCAAAATTACTGAAACGGAACATATGCGAGAAAAAAAAATTAATATACAAATTTTAAGGAATTAATAAATCTGAAAAATAGTAAAATATCTGTTTCAGAGAAAAATTTAATCATTAACAAATAAAAAAAATTAAAATATCACATCGTATTTCACTCTATCCATAAAATAACTACACTGAAAAAAAAGAGCCTGCAAGAAAAGAAACCATTATTAAGAAGGAATTGGTGTTGTAGTGCTTTTTTTATTTATCTTGTCTCTTATCATTAGAATATGGCTTAATATTAAATTAGAATATATAAATACATAAACTAATTAAAAAATCATTAACAAGCACAACTATAGAAAAAATTAACGACGCTGATGGATAGAAGGAGCACAGAAAGTTTATATCAAATGCATTGGAATACATGTTTACTTGTTCGGAACAACTTTCACAAAAATCGAAGAAAGAAAGTTATTCAAATGATCTGAAATCTGTGAGAAAGAAGAGAAAAGTGAATAATCGGAACTCTCGTTAGTTCAAATTAATAAAAAATTTTAACGTTATTCTGCGATTAAAAATTTCGGGACTTCATATTTAGTTCGAATTAAGCGAATATTCGAATTATCTGATTTTGAATTAACAAGAGTCGACTGTACTTGATTTATACACAGAAAATGATGTTTAATTTTAAGAATTATTTTTAAAATGTAAAATTATTTTGAATTGACTGTCTAATATTTAATTTTGAACAGTATTTTAGAAATGTATGCTTTAAATATATTTTTTTTATGCTTACACTAGTTGACCTTCCCATCGTTTTTCGGGTCCATGATAATAACCTTAAAAGCCTTCAGATTTATAATATTCTATAATTTTAACTCAATTTTGTGTGAATTTATATTTTTTAATTAAAAAAAAAATGCGCAAAAATATTGATTTTGAAAAGTACTCGATGGAAAACGTTGCCTTGTTCTTTCATATTTGGTCGCCCTCAAATTAAAAAAAAAAAATGAATGAACAAATAAATAAATAAAGATTTTGTTTTCCGAACTGATTATTTTTATTTCATTTATTTATTTATTTTATTATAAATATATTTTTTCCAGACTGTGTAAAAAGTTCGTTGAAAAGATAGTTGTTAAAAACGTTTAAAAGGAGGTATTCATATAGGTGTTGGAATTCACCTTTCATTACAATTTCTCTCTTTTTTTATAATACAGTAAATTCCGTAACATTTAATTACACAAATGCTAAAAAATATGTTATATAAAATTCGTGTTTGTTGACTATGGGGAAATTCGATTTACAGAAAACCAAATTATACCTTTTAGCTGGAAAAAGAGTCAAAATAACATCAACGAGATAAAAAGGGGTATTCAATATTAAACAAACACACTGCTTGTTGACCAAAGTCTGTGGTTTATTTCCATGCAAATATATTGATATTAAATTTCTGATGGAATATTAGACAAGAATATTTGTATTGAAACTCATTTCTTCCAATATGTTATATTTTCTGAACGAAATTCTTAGATTATCAATTTTTCTGTCTTATTTTATTTAAAAAGAAGAACTAAAACTTAACTTCAATGAAATATACCCATTATATTATACTTTTATTTTTCAAAAATTATTTAAAATAAACAGCTTAATTTTACCTCTTTAAACCCTTTTTACTACTTCACTTGTTTCGAGATTTATTTTTCCAGATGGAATTGTTCTGAATGCATTAACCTTTCGTTCAATTTCTTATGAATGTTTTTGATTTTTGCTTTTTTTCCCCTTCAGGTAATTTTCTAAAACAATTTGAACTGTTTCACAAGTTTAATTATTATAAAAAAAATGACCATTAATAAAAAGAGATTTTATCAGTTCTTTAACGAACGTGACATCGCGGTAAAGAAAATCACGTACGTATTACTGATTAAAAATGAATTCCTTTTTCGCTTTTTTTTTCATTTTACTTATGTGTGAGTTCCAGTGATTCATATTTTTATATGTGGTATATTCCACGTCGTGAAATGTATGATTTTTAATTATGTGTTTAGGCATAAATCTATGTGATTTAAGGGGAAATATCAGGTTGAACAGCCGGAAAATTACAATAATTTGACCATTACTTAAAGTTTTGTAGGGACAAAACCAATTACTAGAATATAACATTTTTTTGTATACTTTCATAAAATACTAATAGTTTAAAAAATATATTCAATTATATATACTTAGCAATATTAATTATTTAAATTTTAATGACAAAATGGAAGTATTAAAAATAGGAATTTTGAAATATGTATTTTGCATGCAATATTTTTAAACTCTACTGCATATATATATTTAATATTGCATTTACAATCATTTATACAACTATATTTTACACTGAATCTAAATTTAAACATAATTTGAAATTCATTTGCCTAAATAACGGCTTTAAAAATCATATTTATTAAATTTTGTAAAAAAAACAATTACGTCTTTTAATACAATAAAAATTCCTTACGAGAAAACTCAGGCTAAATGGAGGTTTAAAGTAAAATATAGTATTATAAATAAATATAAATGTTTTATTAAATATATATATATGCAGTAGAATTATTAAAATATTGAGCGCAAAATGCATATTTAAAAATTCATATTTTTGAAACGTCAATTTTGTCATCAAAATTTAACTAATTAATACTGCTAAATACAGGGTGTCTAGTAAATGACTGACCCATTTTGAATGTAAATAAAAAAAGGTTTCTGATAGAAATATGCGGTTTAATGCATTGTTATCAGAAGATTAGTAAATGTTTAGACATGCACTTTCTTAAAATAGTTTGAATTTCGGCCAACAAATGGCGCTGTCGACGGATTCAGGCTGTCGAAAGTCATACATTACTCTATTTTCATACACATGAGCTTTTTGGCTTATTTCGCAGAGACGAATCTCAGTCGACATACTGAATTGACTTTCCTCTCACCTGCAGAAATAGAGTTTGTTGAATTGAAAGAGATTTATAATAATATTTTTAATTGAATCAGGTCTATTATTCTTAATAAAAACCAACAAAACTTCCTTTTTATAATCATTGATTTTTCACACATTTACCGTAAATAAATTATAATCAATAAATATTTTTGTAACCAGTTAACTGAATCTCTGTTTGCGTACAATAAATTGAAAATATTTGGGATAAGCACGAGTTGAAAAATCATAATATTTAATCTAAACATTTCTTCCATTATATACTATGAAATTGTATTTAAAAAAAATAGTGGTGTGAAAAAGCTTTAAGTGATGGATTAAGGAAACTCTTCTTGCCTACGTCGTGCAATAAAATCAGTTAAGTGATTAAAACAGTGGTTCGGAAATAGTGTTGGCAAGTTCCCGTCTAAAAAAAGCAGGGCAGTGACTTATAAATCGTCACATAAAAATATAGTAAATCTAAGAATGAAGGAATCCGTTTATAACAAATCCTCTATTAAACGTAAAAAAAAAAGAAAAAAAAAATATTTCGACGGAGAAAGTAACATATATAACCAGCTTCTAAGACTTAAACCTGCCTAAAATGAACCATTGTTAATTTTTTCCGAATACCTAAATCATCTTTATATTATATACATATTTTGACATTTACCATCGTTAAATTTTATTACGAAAGTCACGAGAAGTTTTAAGATGACTCTTATACACACCTCTCTCTTCCCCCTCCTCCCCAAGTGAAAACACATCTACGTTGATTTGGAAGAATGTTTAAAAAGAAAAAAAGCATCGTACCTGTTTTATATCCTGCGAGTTACCTCTTTTCAAAATTTCATTACATGGAGCATCATAGATCCTGAAATATATTTTCCGTCCTCCCCCCCTTTTCTTAACTATTCTTCTTGAGGAAAAGAAGGGAAGGAAAATTCTGAAAATGCATAGGATTTGAAATAAGGAACATTATTTAAAAAAAAAAATGAATGCTTTCTGTAATGAAATTTTGAAAAGGGATCACTCGCAGGATATAAAAAACAGGTAAGTCGCTTTTTTTCCTTTTAAGCATCCTTTCGTTTCAGGTAGATGCGTTTGCAATAAGAGGAAGAGAGGGAATGGTTGCGTCTAAAAAGCATCTTAAAATCTGTCGTGGCTTTCATAATAAAATTTTCAGATATGTTAAATGTCAAAATACGAATATAACGTAGAGATGAATACGGTTTGCGATAAAATGAAAAATGGTTTGTTTTCGACAGGTTTCCATCTGAGCAGGTATTTTCGTATGTTACTTTCACCGTAGTAATCTATAATGTTTAATGTTTAAGACAGATTTTTTATAGACGAAATAGAGATGAACCTTTAGTCTAAGGTTTAATATATTTTTATGTGCCAATTTATAAGCCACTGCCCAGCTTTAATTTTAGATAGGAAACTTGCCAACACTATTTGCGTAGCCCTGTTTTAATTTCTGATTTCACTACACGACGTACAAGGAAGAAGATTTTGCTTGATCCATTATTTAAAGATTTCATCACTTAATTTTTTAAATACAATTTCATACTATTTAATGGGGGAGATATCTATACTAATAAAAGAACAAAACGCTCTGTCTGTCTGTGTGTGTGTGTGTCTGTGTGTCTACGATGGCTAGCAAAATCTACAGCACGTACGAAGCTCAAAATTTTTTTGAGAGTAGCCCAATGTCTCTCCTGATGCACCTGAAGCTCAGAATTTCAAAATTCTATTTATTAACTGAGTAATTAATTAAATTCCAAAGCTCACTCTCATAAAAAATCGCCTTTTTTAACTTTTTTCCATTTCATTTTCTTATGGTTGATTGGTTGCATAAAATTTTCGCAGAAATAATTAAAAAAGCTGGGACAGACTTTTAAAATTCATAGAGTGGCAAACTGGCAGTTTAAATGAGGATTTTTTTTTTAAATCACAGCTGCTGTACACCATGGAGAAAAAGATAGGCGGAGGCGAAATAAACCGAAAAAAGGTTTGCAACACGGAGTAAGAAGTGTCTTACTCCGTGGTTTGCAATATTAAACCATTTATCGCTGAAATTTTAATGTCTCAAACAAAAGCACGAGAAAGGAATTTTGTATTAATAAAACGAATTGAAAGAAACGAATTACAGCTGAAGCATATTTTACGAATAAATAGTAATTTTTTAAAATGGTTTTTTTCTATTATATTATTTAGGTTAAAGTTAGGTTAAAGTTAAATTGCATTTATGTTATGGTTAGAATAAGGATAAGTTACAATAAAGTGAATACATTTAGGCTAGGTTACATTTCTGTTATATTTAATTTACGGTAGGGTACTGTTAAGTCGCTGTTAGGTTACAGACATGTTCTGGTTACGGTACAAAAGTTTAAGGTTAGGAATTTATACACAGAGTGAACCTATACGCAAGATTTGATTAAAAATAACACTTACTTTTGTTAAATAGCTCTGAAATTATAGTACTATATACCAACATTTTAGCTACCATCGTGTATCGATTTCATTCATGGTATAGTCGGATTTAAGAGTGATATAATTAGTTTGAAATCCAAAGTATTTCACTTGGGATTTGTATGTGAAAATAATAATTAGTTACGTGACTTAACAGTGATTTTTACGGGTAAATATCAACTTTTTTACACGAAAATCATGCAATCGTTGGATACATATTCCCTCCCGCGTTTTTCATTGCTCATTTTGAGTATTTTTAGAGCTTAATATTAGTTGTTTTTAAAACCGATTTTTCACACAGTCAGTGGCTACGTATTTCAGACAATGCATTTCTGCATGTAACGAGTTAATGATAAAATCATACAAATTTCAAGTTCGTTTAATATTGTTAATACGGACCCGGGCAACGCCGGGCGGGTCAGCTAGTTTAGAATAAATATTAAGATTTTTTAACACAAAAGAACCGTGTTTATGCTATATTTTCAATTTATTGTACGTAAAAGAGAATGAGTTAACCGGTTACAAAAAATATTTTTTAATATAATTTAATTAGGGTAAATGTGTGAAAAGTCAATGCTTATTAAAAACTATTTTTTGCTGTTTTTTATAAGTATAATAGACATTATTCAATCATAAATATTATTTTAAATCTCTTTCCAACCGACAAAATCTATTTCTGTACGTGAGTGAAGAGTCGAATTTGTCGACTGAGATTTGACTCTGCGAAATGAGTTAAAAAAGCTCATGCGAATGAAAACAGAGTAATGTCTGAATTTCGACAGCCTGATGCCGCCACCAGAGCCATCTGTTTGTCGAAATTCGATCTATTTTAAGAAAGTGCAAATCTAAAAATTTACTGATTCTCTGATACCAATGAAGTAAACCGTACATTTTTATCTCAAACCGTTTTTTAGATAGTTTAGATTCAAAATGGGTCAGTCATTTACTGGACACCCTGTACATGTATATAATTGAATATTCTTTTAAAAAAACATTAGTATTAAATGACAGTATAGAAAAAAAATGTTGCTACATTTATTGGTTTTTAAATGACACAGCTTTGAGTAATTGTCAAATTATTGTCATTTCCCGGTTGTTCCACCTAATATTTCTCCTTAATGCTAGGCAGTCTTCTAAAATAATACTTATGGGCATTATCAGTTTTACTAACGAAAATTACCGCACTATCGATATATATCCCATGTATTGTAGAGTAATGGAACATTGTCGCATTAGTTGGGCGATGGACATCACAAAATTTTACTAGTATTCATCGCTTCGAAAAATCCTACAAATTCTTTCTGGAAATTGGAAAATCTTTTACTTTCATGAACGGCATTTCTGAGCTACCTCATGACCACCCCCAAAAAAAAAATCTTATCTGAATTGTCAGAAATTGTTGAACTTTTGTAAATAGTTACTTGTAATTATTCGCAGTTAATTGTTTTATTGAAAATATGTTATCTAAATTTTAAAGTAATATTAGTTGCAAATTGCAATCTAAAAAGTGTATATCTGTATAAAAGTATTTTTTTTTTGTTGTTATTGATGAGGATACTTAGCTTTGCTTGATCTATTCTTGCTGGACTAACACCCAGATGATAATCACCGTATTATCGATAGATATGTAACCCATGTAGAATGATGAAACAGTGGCCAGGAAGTTGGACGATTGTACTGCTAATTTTTAATAGTATTCTATGCCTCGAAAAATCTTAGAAATCGTGTCCGGAAATTAGAAATAAGGTGGTCTGGTGTAATAATGCCAAGTGCTAATATTATGCATAATTATGTAATAATCTGATAAATGACACCCATGTGCTCTGCGCAGAAGGGTTTCGAGTCATATAAATCGCAAAAAACAGCTTCAAGTTCATTTGTTTCATTTTTAGGTCTTATTGCTTTTACAAGCAACTAAAATTAACGCTTGATTTAAAATTTGCGAGATACATTTTGTGATGTGAAGACTATTTTTTTATCCGGAAATACTTTGTTAATTACATAAATTTGTAGTACATTTCATGGACTTTCAAAATGTTGTTGAAGATTTTGGATATCTTCTCGAAATAATTTGTAATTTAAAATGTACATCGCAATAACTATAACGGGGTAATAACGCCAATCCTTGGCATTAATACCCCGGTTAATTCCCTACAGTGGCCGAGCTACATCCTAAAAACTGATTCAAATAAACACAGTTAAAACTGTGCAATGTTTCTAATAATTCTATTTAAGCGGAAAAAGAAGCTCACGGTCTGATATCCTTTGCCTCATCCTCTCCCCCCCCCCCCCATACACACCACACCTTTATTTTTCTTACACTTTCACAGAAAAAAATGAACTTTTTCAATAGCTTAGAATGCAATTTGTCAATTTCTAAGTTTGTAGAGTTTGTATTTTTAGAATTGGGCAATCTACATGCAATTATTCCATCTTATTTCATAGTTTTGTTTGCATGGCGTTATTACCCATATAGGTGGGTAATAACGCCAAATAGCATTGGTCAAGAAATCACGCCATTACATTTTATGAATACATATCTGTTAAATTATTTTTTTCATATAGATAGTCAATGAATTGGTGTATCAAATCATACATTTGTTTGAAATATACAATCTAAAACTGAGCCGTGAAATTTGGTAGAACTTTAACGTGGCGTTAATACCCCAGGGTACTTTACCTTAACTTTATTGGACAGCATCTCTCAGATACCTGATGACTAAATTTTCATTTTTTGCCTGAACTGTCAGAAATTAATTTTTTTAAATATTAACTTTATATATTTGTAGTTAGTTGTTTTATTGTAAATAATTTATCTAAATTGTAAGGTAGTATTAGTTATAAAGTGTAATCTAAAAATGTATGGTCGTGTAAATGTATTTTTTGGAAGGGAGGAGGGTCCTTTTCTTTTCCTGAGCTATTTTTGCTGGGCTGACAGCCAGAGGGCGGGCCTTAGGCTCCAAATAATGGGAAATCAATTCACGCTATGGCCGTTCTATGTCACCATCTGTTATGATTATATTTTTGCTGTTTTCGAGAGTTGTTCTGTCTCGGGGATTTGGGACAGAGGTCTTGAACACCTCGATAAACTGTCAGAAGTCGTAAGATTCCTAAGAAATCTTTCTGATGTCGAATGAATCTCTGGTGATACAATAATACCCAGATAATTCGGATTATTTGGAATCAGGCCCAATACGGATTATCCGGAGAATTGGAAAAAATGAAAAAATAAAACATACTTACAGAAAATAACATTTTCGTTTAACTTATTGATTATTTTCAGACAGTAAAAATGTTTGCTTTATAATAAAAAAGTTTGTAATTTTTTGCTGGTTTTCTACACATTTTGCGACCTGAACGGTCACGCATCCGCTTGAGCATAAGTAGTTTTTGGGTATATTTATATAAGAGTTTAAATAAGAAAGCTTAAGGTATTCTTCCGAAAAGATTTCAGAAAAAAGTTTTTTATTCAGAATACGATGATGAAATACGTTAATGTCGTATTTCATCGACATTAACCTATGAACCTTATTACAAACCTTATGAACCTTATTAGAAACATTAACTTATGAATGTTTGAGAAGCGAATTTATCCTAATCGCTTCTCAAACTTGAAAAAAACATGACCAAACCGATCCGATCCGGATTAACGGGATACGAATTATCGGGGTTCTACTGTATACGGCAGATTTATGTATATTTGTTTTTCCCTCAGAATGATTAATCAAACGTTTTATAATATAAGTAAGATGTTATAATTGAAGATAGTTTTTAGAAGATTTGTTGCAAAGACTTTTGATGTAAAGGAATCAGGGCAAAAAAAAAAAAAAAAAAAAAAAAAAAAAAAAAAAAAAAAAAACTAATATTTTTTTTTTGTTTTGTTTTTGTTTCTTTTTAACAAATGGTGATTTAAATGCATGTTTATTTATAAAAAATATTTTAGAAAGTTTCTCTGTGACATTTTTAACAATTTATTTTAAAGTTACAGCAAGTAAAATATTTTTTTTTCATTTTTTTAAACTTTCTTCCATAGATATATTGAAGAGATATTTATAAAAGTACAATTTTTTTAAAAATTAAATTTCGTGTCTTAATGTTGAAAACACGAAAAAAAAAATAATAAAATGTTTTTTACATATCAAAATATGTATTTAAATTTGCATATTAATTTAAGTCATATAAATTTCTTCTGACCTACTCTCATACTTGAATTGCATCTATTGAAATAAGGCATCATTTGATAACTTGAATGATCTGTAATTTTATGGAGCACCTCAAAATATCTCTTGTCTACCATTCTGCGGATTAAAGGAATAATCCATTATACCTTTAACAAATTATCCATAGATATATTATTTTAAACTTGTTACAGTGTTTGTAAAATATTTTGATACATTTTAAGCTTTACATTACTCCGACAATAAAATTGGAAAAAAAATAGTAATAAATATTTCTAAAATGACCATATAGCCCAGTCATTTTAGCAAAAATAGGGGAAAAAATTAGAACAAAGCTGGATTTTTGCATAGGTGCTAGTTAGGGTATGTAGTTTAACATACTAAAAGTCCCCATCGATCCGATGTGAGCTTTCGCCGCCAGGGGGCGCTAAAGAGCTTGAAAACCGGTTTTTTGTGAATATCTCATGAACAATGGCATTTAGAAAAAAAAGTTCAATTACAAAGTTGTAGATAATTTAATTTCCTATAAAAAGTGCCATTAACATTTGTTTGTCACACCAACGCTTCCCTGACAAAAATGTAAAAACGTGAACATATTTGAAAGTAAAATTATAAAAATTCGAAAAATCTGCTACCACTTAAAAAAAATTATGTAAACAGAACTAAAATTCTCACCTTTGAATGGAGAAAGTGAATATATAATATACATTTATCCTTATTTTCACATTACTCTTGAGGAAAAGCATTTAGCGCGTTTTCTTTATTGTGGTTTCCTCCGTAGGTATATTCCACTTATAGTGACTGGCTTAATCCAATTTCAGTCGTTTAACTGCTTTAGTAGTTCTTTGCACAACTTCAAATTGTACACACGATTCAGATTCGTCACTATCTGTATTCTTTCGTTTTTGTGCTGTTTTCAGTATATTTTGTTTGCCTTTCGATATCATCACTGAATTCAGAAGTAGCGCTTCCCTCCTCCTTTGCAATGGGCAGGATACGTGTCAATATCTTCCTGGTCTTCAAATTCAATTTTACTTGCATTATGACATGAAACTCTGCAGTAATTTATTCAAATATCAAAACATTTCAATAGTATTATCGGCATCTACATGCTTTTCCACATCCTTTGGAGCAAGTAAAAAAATTGATTCAATAACATTTCTTGGTGCGGGCTGTAAGGTAGCTGGAATTGGAGACAAATTAGGTGCATTTTGCCAGCACCAGTTCTCAGGAAGTAGTTTATTGCCCAACCGGTATTGTACGAATGAGATCCTCGTGTTTATCATGTACTATTATGATTAACACTTAAACTGTGCAATCTAGCTGCATCTTCGATAGGCGGCAACGATGAAAGGCTTTTTTTACCAACAGCAACTTCTTTCTTGAAACATACATAATGGTGCTTGTTCAGAGAAATTTCTGCTTTACCACCGTATAAAGCAAGAGAAATAGTTTTTTCTGCCTCGGAAACTTCAAATTGGGATATTTGATCGCTTTTTAAAATACTAGCAGCTTGTATGTTATAATCTTCTTCCTTTTTCAAAAAAATTGTTATGACATTTTACCTTTCCCAAACATCACTGATGTCGAGTCACAACCTGAAAAAGCGTGAAGGAAAGTATATGATCTTTCAGAACAGCATCATCGTTAAGACTGTGCAATGAATACAGGGTGGTTGCAATTCGTCCTCTTCCTGGCTTATTTAAAATATCTCTATCGCTGGAAGTACTAAAGCAGTCAACAATACGAGCAAGTCAACATCATCGCCAATAACAGCAGTAAGCGCACCAAACTTTTCTATTTCAATAGCTGTTTTAACAAGTAGTGTGTATGCATCATCTTCTGCTTGTTTCGCTTCAAAACCATTCTCTATAAATTTCTCCATAAGCATAGATATGAGACGTGTCTTATTTTAATTATTAAATTTTAAAAAATTTCTTTTTTGCGATATTTTAGATCTTTTTTTCCCTTCTATATAAAAGCTTCGTCTAATGTATCAGAATATAACAAACATTTTTCCTTAAATTCAAACAACGGACTGTTATTTCTCAATTTTTCCTTCAATGGAGTAATTTGTGCGGACATTAATGGTTTTTCTGCAATAGATTTATTGTATGATTTAATAGAACTCTTTCCTGTCTAATTTTTCTACACTTTGGGTGAACTGTACATTCACTATTGTTTTTAGCCATTTTTTCAAATATTTTCTACTTATGGTCACCTCTTTCCGAACTTGCTGCCACAAGGAACTTCAACCCTTTTTTCATATTTTTACATAATCTTTCGAAATGCAATCCTCACCGCATACAAGGCATACTATTCTGTCAATCTCCATTTTTCGCTCACAATCAGCAATTAAGAAAGAGTCATTTTAAACTGTCATAACTATTTAACAATTTCTATAACATTGCGTTGAAAATAAAATTATTTCCTTCCTAAAATCTCACACAGGGGCGTGTGAAGAGAAAACTACGCCAAGCAAAGTTTCAATTGACGCCCCCAACTTTTTTATGTGACAGGTCAAAAATTAGTTGGTAGTATAAATTTGGCGTCCACCAAATATCCGCGCCGGTGGCGCCCCCCCCCCCTTTCGTACGGCGCTGATCTCATAAAGAATACTTCGTTGGGGTAGTAAATTAGGGTGGTTTCATACTAGCGAAATGAGTACCAAATGAAAGTTAAATATTGGAAACGTACCTGCACGTGGTACATATCCACAAATGCAAAGAGAGATAGGGTATTGGGCAATTACTATTGCACAAGCGCGAAAACGGCATACAGACAATGAAGGAGGGTTGGGGAGGGTAAGATCCAAAGTTGCTCCGTATTTGTTCTGCCTCTTCACTACGTTATGACTGTGCTTCCGCATTTTTTTCAAACACATTTACTTTATTTTAATTTTCGGCTGGGAAGGGTTGGTGTGACAAAAAAATGTTAATGACACTTTTTGTAGGAAATTAAATTATCTAGACCTTTGTAATTAAACTTTTTTCTCTAAATGCCATTGTTCGTGGGATATTCACAAAAAACCGATTTTCAAGCTCTTTAGCGCCCCCTGGCGGCGAAAGCTCACATCGGATCGATGGGGACTTTTAGTATGTTAAACTACATACCCTAACTAACATCTATGCAAAAATCCAGCTTTGTTCTAATTTTTTCCCCTATTTGTAAAAAAAGGTGCTAAAATGACTGGACTAATAGGTCTAGTTAAATTAAGAAAAAAAAATTAAATTCCTCCTCTTTTGATAAAAATTTGTACCTATAAATTTATTAAGGAGATCTGAGACACATTTAAAAATATATTTTATTTATTATATTCATTTTTTTGTGTGCGATGGTTACCCATATTATTTGTAAACAAAATCGCACGATAAAAGTTAATTTAAAATAAACTTTATTAAAATCTTATTAAATTTAAACTTAATTAAAACTAAAATGTATTAAAAACTTAATTAGAAAAAAATCTTTATAACTTGAACTATTACTTGTGAAAATGTTTTTTTTTTTTTCATTTAAGAAAACAGAAATATGTAAGTTTTAATTCTGATTCAGAGTCTTTTTAAATATTACTTTTTAAAAGGTTGTAACATAGAAAAAAATCATATTTTCAAAAGTAAATATTTTTACAAATTTGCTAAATCAAAATTAAAGTAAAACAATTGAAAGAAACATTTTCCAAGTTTGAATAATTTAGCTTTAATGGTTCTTGACTTATAACAATTTAAATACAAAAAATATTGAAAAACTTCATAATAAGAAGTCATTTCCTTAATAATCATAGCTTGATAGCCAAATTAAAAAAAAAAAAAAAAAAAAAAAAAAAAAAAAAAAAACGAAAAAATTATTTTATCCTTATTTAATTAAGATAGGAAGAAAATTTGAACATCAATTTAAGCAGAGAAAAACAAATTAATTTTTAACGTATTAAAACTTTTTTTTAGAAAATTCGAAGATTTTTGTGTCTTAAAAAAGTTTTAAATATTTGAACATATAAATAAAACTACTTATATCTTTATATTTTTTTAATTAAATTAAAAACTGCTTAAAAAAGTTAATAAAAATTGGTTTAAAAAAAGTAAACAGGCTCATAATATTTTACAAAATTAACTCCAAGAAAAAAAATTAATGTTATTTTGAATATTTTTCTTATATAACTGAAATAGTCTTAAACCTAATTTAAGTTTAAAATAATTATACATTAATGAAATACGAGATAGAACGGGTTGAAATTCAACGTTTTAAAATGTCTTCCTCAGTCATTTATCTTGTTTATTTTTTTTTCTTCTGATACGCACACTAAACTTCTCGCTGCACAGGTCTGTAGATTAGTTCATTTAGAAACATAATAATCTGTAGAAGATGAATAAATATTAAGTCTTGAACTGAAGAATACAATATAATTTTCCATCTTTCTTTATCGCGACACAAAACCACAAAGAAAACGAGTATATTCACTTCCTTAACAAAAAAAAAAAAAAAAAAAAAAAAAAAAAAAATCACTATTACATATCTATATCTCATACTACAATTTTCAGTTTTTTATTTTAAACTCCTCGAAAGTTCCAGAAAATCATTCATCCGTTCTGCCGTTGCCACTTTTTCCGAGATTCCTAGAAACTTGAATTTAGCATAATATTCTGTCCGTGACAGCTCACGCAAAGCCATGGGGTCAGTCCTTGGCAATGGAGTTGGTCCTCAGCCGAGCATGTTCATAACAGAGTCAGTTCAGGGCAGTAGAGTTTGTCCGCAAAAGCTCCTTGACTCTTACAACTCTTACAATTCCCCCCTAAAAGAGCTCATTAGTGGCTTTTGACACAATGAAGCTTTAAAGTACATACACACACAAAAAAATATTAGCAAGGATGAGAGCAATGTGAATCTTCCCATTTCTTTTAAATTAAATATATACAAATACCACAATATATACACTAAATATAAGCATGAACAATAGAAAAACCAAAATACATCAAAATTTAAAACATCATAAAACTACTTTTTTTTTTTTTTTTTTTTTTTTTTTTTTTTTTTTTTTTAACTTTCAGATCGTCACAAGTAGTTTTTGCAGTAATATTTTTAACTGGTACGGCTTCAGCCCACCGAGTACACAAGTCGACGGCACTTATCACAAACTTATGACATCTACGAGAAGGCGGTTCCAAAGGACCAATGCAGTCCACACTCCACACCTCGAAAGCGTTTTCAGGTCGAACCAAGGGGCGTATAGGTATCATATCTCTATATGTGGCAGTTCTTCTTAATTGACACTGTTTGCAACTTGTACAGAACCTTTTAACATCTTGTTTCAATCCAGGCCAATAAAAGGAATACTTTATTCTCCGTTTTGTTTTCTGTTCTCCCAAATGACCCGCCAAAGGAATTTCGTGAGCAACAGATAAAATATACTATCTCTTACACTGAGGTAACACCACCTGCTTCACATTTTCACCACAGACATTTTCAGAATGCATAAGAATACCTTCCTCTATAAAATAAGCATTTTTATTATTTTCAGCCATTTCCCAAGTATTTCTTAAAGTATCATCAGCTTTTTGTAGTTTTATAAAAGATTCCTCTGCTTCCTTCTCACTCAAATCAAGTTCATCAGTTTCAAGATCAGAATTCAACTTTTCAACCTTTCCATGCTCATTGTACATTTCCAACTCATTTCCACCCTCCAAATCAACATCACCAGTGAGATCAGAGACATTCTCAACCTTCGTATATAATATAACCTTATGGTTTAATGCTTCATAAGCAGTTGGACATATAAGCATCTCATTCACCAATTTCATGGAAACGGCACAAGTTACCATTACATTTCCATGAATTTTATCGTCTATTCTCATCGGTATTATTTTTAATGGAGCGACTTCACTCTCTCCGAATGCTGAAGTTATCTCAATCTTTCCCTCTCCTTCAACTGATACATCCTTGACTAAGTCTGCCCGTATCACCGAGATCTGTGAACCAGAATCATAGATACCGTCCAACACATTACTTCCACATCTAATCCTAACCACTTCCAATTCATTAAATTTTCCCTCTCTTTTAACGCAGGACGAAACAGGTATTGTTATTTTTGCAGTTAATATCGATAACTGCTCTTCTCCAACTTTCTCATTCGATTGACAGAGTTCGTTTGTGCTCTTTGTACACCTTGAGTACCACGTTGATTTGGGCAAAAGGAAGCCTTGTGACCCTCTTGTCCACACGAATAACAAGTAATTTTATTAGGTATTCGTGTCCTTGCTTTATAAGTACCAACTCTTGACTCATATCTGCGGTCCGATGCGAAACTACGAATTCTATTATCAGTGTGTTTAGAATAAAATGAAAAATTACTCTTCTCTTCGGAAAATCTGTCTTTCTTAACTAACTTCCTAAAATCTTGCCGCACACTTTCATATAAGTCAATTTTCTCAGCCAAATCAGCAGGAGATACTATTTTAGGCCATTCATCCACAAAATGATCTCGAATCTCATCAGGCACTCTTCTTTTTAATTGATCAGTTACAATCAAATCTTTCAAAGAATTGAAATCAACAATTTTAAGTCCATCGATCCATTCTTGAAAATAACCATTTAATTCAAATACAAATTCTCGCCATGTGCGTTCAGGGTTTCTTTGATGTTCCATAAACTTTCTACGGAATCTCTCAGGACATAACTTAAACCGTCTCAGTAGAATCCCTTTAATATATTCATAATCTTCAAATTTTTCCTCTGCCTCACGTGCGAGAGCCTGTATAATATCGGACGGGAGCAAAACCAACAAGTTCGATACCCAATGTTTTGGATCTACACACATCCTCTTTGCTTGGCGTTCAAAAATAGATAAATACAAGACAATGTCGTCCTCCTTGAGATTAAATTTCGGCATAAGTTTCGCAAATTCAATTCCATAATTATAGGTTTTCATTTCTAATCCATCACTTCCTGCTCTTTCGCTATCTTTCCCTATCCTCAACTTCTCCAACTCAAACTCCCTCTCTTCTCTTTCCAACGCAATTTTAAACTTCCTCTCTTCTCTTTCCAACGCAATTTTAAACTCCCTCTCTTCTCTATCCAACGCAATTTTTTCCATCTTTTTTCTCGTCTCTATAATAGTTTCCATCAATCCCTTCACAAACTCAACTTCATAGTTTTTACTCGCCATAATTAGTTGTTTTAAATCAGCTATTATTGCATCCGGTTCAGGTTGCTCTCCCAATTCTTCAGCCACACACCGTAAATCTTCTTTACGAGCCTTACCCAAAAATGACATTGTTACTTTTTAAATAATTACTCAAGAGGGTAGTAAACTGTCCAACAAATTGGAGAAAACTCAAATTAACCGTAACTCGGAATCAGTAATCCACCACTCTAATAAACACCAGAAATAAGTCGCACTTTGTAACCATATCACGCACATAAATTCAATACCATTGCGAGCACCACAGCAATTTCAAAATTCAACACCTTCACATGTATGTATGTCACAATACAACTCTTCAACTAATACTACTTCATAAATTAATCCAAATTCATATTAAAACAAAATTATACACACCACATCAATGAACACTCATCATAATTTATAAATCCTTCAATTAACATATATACACAACCAATACTCAATTACTCTCCGAAATATACACAGCCCTCCTTTCATAGCAAAACATCTCATATATAAAACAACAATAAAAAAAAAAGATAACAACCAAAATCAATTCAAAATATCCTCCATCCAGCCGGCACTACAAAACACCACTCCTATACTGCTACAATACTACAACACCTTAGCACTGACGTACTACTTAGTTACATTCAAAACAAATTCCTTTCCTTAACGTCAAAATATGAAATAAAATCGCAAAAATCTTAATAAGTTTATCATAGATACAATATAAATTCTTATAATGGGAAGTCACATTAATAAAAAGCTCTCTCACCTTGCATATCCTTCAAGACTACGCCACTAAACTTCCCGCTGCACAGGTCTGTAGATTAGTTCATTTAGAAATATAATAATCTGTAGAAGATGAATAAATATTAAGTCTTGAACTGAAGAATACAATATAATTTTCCATCTTTATTTATCGTGACACAAAACCACAAAGAAAACGAGTATATTCACTTTCTTAGCAAAAAAAAAATCACTATTACATATCTATATCTCATACTACAATTTTCAGTTTTTTATTTTAAACTCCTCGAAAGTTCCAGAAAATCATTCATCCGTTCTGCCGTTGCCACTTTTTCTGAGATTCCTAGAAACTTGAATTTAGCATAATATTCTGTCCGTGACAGCTCACACAAAGCCATGGGGTCAGTCCTTGGCAATAGAGTTGGTACTCAGCCGAGCATGTTCATAACAGAGTCAGTTCAGGGCAGTAGAGTTTGTCCGCAAAGCTCCTTGACTCTTACACACACCAATTGTTTTAAACTAATTAATTTTTATTGAAAAATGGAGAAAATATTTTTTTCAATAATATTAGAACTATTTGAATAAAAGAGAGAATTTTAATGTTTTTGACTAATAATTTATTTGCGTGGTTTCCCCGTTGCTTTTCCATAATCGGGAAAGATGCGCCATTTCTAGAATCTGGGATACTGGAATCTACATACCCAATGGATCTTCATAAAATAGTAAACAATAATTCCTCTCACAATCTGATTGAAAAAATATTTCAAGCAATTTTACATGATATTATGTTTCGTTCTACATATGCTGAAAATCTACGTTTTTGGTTAGCAGATTTCAGTTTAGCTACAAAATGCTGAATTTTATAAATAATCTAATCTTTTTTTTCTGTCTTTACTTTTTAAGTTTGTTGAAGTATATTTGGAAACTAATTAACGCTTGAAAATAGTTTAAAATGTCACTAAAATGAGATTTCGTTTTCAGTTATATTCCATCCTGAAGCTAATTTTATTCCAGTTTTATCTTGTTACATCTGAAATTGTACAGTATTATGATTTAGAAATAACGTAAGTACAATAAAAATGAAAGCAAAAGCGCTGTTTGTTGTCACCATCGTTATGTCTTTCTAAAATTTCAGTTGAGTTTTGTTCAAAGGTAGATTAATATTTTTTGACAACAAAAAATTCCACAACGAAGCAAATGGGATTTTTTCGATAATGAGGAACTATTAAATGAAATTACAATAAACCTAAAAAATATTCTTATACAATATAAGCCTTATATTAAGTCTTTTTTTTCTAGTGTGAAATTATTTGTCCTTTTTTTCCTAAAAACCTGTATTTTCTGAAATCTTTATTAAAAAAAATAATATATCTTACCTAAAACTATTATTTAAAACGCGAGTGAATATGTAACCAAAATGAAATCATCTTCATTATGATCACTACGAACGGTCTATCGAGCTTCCTGGACTAGAAGCCCAACATCCTCGAAACACAATAGGATAAACGGTCAGCAATAAAGAGACCATAAATTGGAGTTGTCATAGAGAAGTAGATATTCATGACATCAAAGTGAAGTTGTCAAGACAAGTCCTTCCCTAAGATGAAAGAAGTAATAATGTCCCCAAATGTAGTCTTTGCAATCATGAAATTAAAAGTCAATGAAAATTATGTCCTTTTGACACCACCAGATAAGATTTTCTCTATATATGTGTCAAGGTAAAAATATATTTTAGACTAAGCGTGTTGCGACTTTCACCGAAACAAACTTATGGTATCTACTTTATACATTTATTTTTATGCTTAATCAGCAGGTAATAAAATAAAAACATATTATTTATTTCATTGTAATGAAAGAAATGGCATCAATAAAATTAAAATGCATGAAGATAAAATAATCCCAATGAGTAATATTCTCGTGCCGTCACAGTAAATATGAATTTTTATTCGCTTATGAAAATGAATTATACGTGTATAAATATTTTTTACAGACATTTTACTCTCTAATTATAAAATAAATTCAAAAAGCCATATATCTCATTATTTTTAATTATTTATCTTTTCTCTGGAACAATAGAAGTACAGCGTATAATGGAAGTAATTCAGTAGCCATTGTTTGAAAGAAATTTAAGAAAAAATGTTTTAAATTAAAAATAAAGCATAAAAATGAAAAGAAAATAGATAAAATGGGCACATCTACATTTGAACAGCTTTCTCTCTCTCTCTCTCTCTCTCTCTATATATATATATATATATATATATATATATATATATATACAACAAATTTAAATTTTTTTTCGCCAAAATTAACCTTTATACAATATTAATTTCCTTATAACAATATTCCGTACTTACTTCAACTTATTAAATTATAATCTTGTTTCTAGATCTAATCTATTAATCTTTATGGAAACGATATAAATTCCTAATTCGCCTTAAAAAACATTTATTCCAATACACGTAATTTTAAAAAGACGGCTCTAAATTAAGAATATTCTTAATTAAACTTTATTTCTTAACATTCCAAATAAAACTCATTTTTTCTATGTTTTTATCAACCCTTTTTAAGAAACACTTATTAAAAATTTCCAAAACCATACCTTTCAAAAAATATCATTATTTTTATTTATCTATTTATTTATTTCCCCTCTTTCAACATTCGATATGTGTGCATAACAATAAAATCATTTCTTTTCTTTTTCCCTTAAAATTAATCGTTTGCAAAAGATCGTTTGCACAAGATATTTGAAATTTTGAGTCGATTATAAATTAGTTAAATAATATATTTTTTAAATAAATTATCGTCTGTGGAATATAGTCTCGACTCTGGGCATGAGTTATGTTTACATAAAAGAATGTTCTAGAATAATAGTAGTAATTCGAGAGTAAAGAATGTTCTAGAATTTTCTTTTTAGATTTAAGAGGGGAAGTCTCGAGATGAGAGGAAAGATTCTTGTGTTTTTTCTTGGATGAGTACGGCTTGCTGAAATAATGATGAAATTATCGGTAAAAGACAGTTTTCAAAAGGAGCTTTTCTCTTTCTTATAACTACAGATTAATAAATTAACTTACAGCAGCTAATGAGTAATTTAATTGATTCTCTACATATACTTATTTTTTTGTGCTCTCCATGACTTCTGTGCGGTAGAACGGGGACCTTTGGCAATGATGTCTCTGGCTGCTAAATTTAAAATGTCACACACACACACACACATATATATATATATATCAGAATCAATCCAGTAGAAATATCAGGGCTGATGACTAAAAAAATTTCCTGGCCTTTTAAATATGGAAATTTTAATGAATATTTCAGAAGAATGCTAAATTTGAAAGAGTTAAGAAAGATTTTTTTTTATTTGAACTTTTAAAATAACATCGATATTATTAACATTTCTTTAAAATTTAATGCATGAAAATATTTTATATTAATTCCCTTGTTAAAATTTTCAAGCCTTCCTTTCTTCGAGTTTGCTTTATCAATATTCATAATAACTATATTATTTAAGGGAAATATTTTTATCTTTCACTAGCTAACCCGCCCGGCGTTGCCCGGGTCCGTATTAACAATATTAAACGAACTTGAAATTTGTATTATTTTATCATTAACTCGAAACTTGCAGAAATGCATTGTCAGAAATACGTGGCCACTGACTGTTGTTTTTTAAAAAGAACTAATCTATCGCTTCACCGGTAAAAAATATTAATTATTTTATCATATGTGTTTTAAATATCAATATAGAAAATTATTTTAACGTTTTGCTTGAAAATATAACATTCTTTTGTTAATATCTTAAAATCGTCTGCAGTCAGAAATCTATATTTTAGATTAATATTTACGAGTTGGCGCATTGCCAAGATTTGCTTCCTCTGGACCGAGTTGGCGCATTGCCAAGATTTGCTCCCCTGTGCCTCAATTATCCTCAGAATTCCTTTTATATATATAGATTATCGTCTGTGGAATATAGTCTCGACTCTGGGCATGAGTTATGTTTACATAAAAGAATGTTCTAGAATAATAGTAGTAATTCGAGAGTAAAGAATGTTCTAGAATTTTCTTTTTAGATTTAAGAGGGGAAGTCTCGAGATGAGAGGAAAGATTCTTGTGTTTTTTCTTGGATGAGTACGGCTTGCTGAAATAATGATGAAATTATCGGTAAAAGACAGTTTTCAAAAGGAGCTTTTCTCTTTCTTATAACTACAGATTAATAAATTAACTTACAGCAGCTAATGAGTAATTTAATTGATTCTCTACATATACTTATTTTTTTGTGCTCTCCATGACTTCTGTGCGGTAGAACGGGGACCTTTGGCAATGATGTCTCTGGCTGCTAAATTTAAAATGTCACACACACACACACACATATATATATATATATCAGAATCAATCCAGTAGAAATATCAGGGCTGATGACTAAAAAAATTTCCTGGCCTTTTAAATATGGAAATTTTAATGAATATTTCAGAAGAATGCTAAATTTGAAAGAGTTAAGAAAGATTTTTTTTTATTTGAACTTTTAAAATAACATCGATATTATTAACATTTCTTTAAAATTTAATGCATGAAAATATTTTATATTAATTCCCTTGTTAAAATTTTCAAGCCTTCCTTTCTTCGAGTTTGCTTTATCAATATTCATAATAACTATATTATTTAAGGGAAATATTTTTATCTTTCACTAGCTAACCCGCCCGGCGTTGCCCGGGTCCGTATTAACAATATTAAACGAACTTGAAATTTGTATTATTTTATCATTAACTCGAAACTTGCAGAAATGCATTGTCAGAAATACGTGGCCACTGACTGTTGTTTTTTAAAAAGAACTAATCTATCGCTTCACCGGTAAAAAATATTAATTATTTTATCATATGTGTTTTAAATATCAATATAGAAAATTATTTTAACGTTTTGCTTGAAAATATAACATTCTTTTGTTAATATCTTAAAATCGTCTGCAGTCAGAAATCTATATTTTAGATTAATATTTACGAGTTGGCGCATTGCCAAGATTTGCTTCCTCTGGACCGAGTTGGCGCATTGCCAAGATTTGCTCCCCTGTGCCTCAATTATCCTCAGAATTCCTTTTATATATATAGATTAGTTTGTCCATTAAATTTAAGTGTGGAAAACGATCTAAATAAACAATTGCTAGTTTCACACTTAAAATAAATTAAAGAATTGTATCCAAAAATATTTTGTGATTTTTCCTTAATTAAAAATTCCATATTTCATTGTTTTAACTGGACCATTTGGAAATTTTGCAATTATAAAAGCAAATTATGATAATATAATTTAAGCATAATAATTCCAGCTATGATTTTTATAACTTTTTCTTTTTAATTTATATTCTTACTTTCTGATTTTTAAATATTTATTGAAAATTCAACAAACATTAGAATTTTATTTACTTCTTTAATTGAAATTTTCGTTTTTTAAGCATTTATTTATTTAGCATTTTAAAATGCTTTTTGTAATGCAAGATAAAGAAATGAAAAATAAAACAGTACAATTGATTCAGAATATTTTCGACTTTAATTTGTTTCAAAAATGAAATTTTGACACAAGTTCTGGATACATAATTTCATTTACCGAATTTAAATATTCACAGAAAATAAAACGAAGAATATTACTGCGGGAATTCCAAAAGGTAAAAATACATAATAAATATTTTTAAATATTTGTAATTCTAATTACAGGAAAAATTGTTTATATATTATGCATTTTTTATTGTGCAGTTCCATATATTGATATTCGATTTATTCTGTTGAGTTGATCCAGAGTATCAGACCAGATTAAGTGATCGTTGAGGTTAATTGGGTTAAATAGTCCTCCAGTGTTCGTGTCCTGGGTGGCTCAGATGGTAGAACAGTGTCGGTTTCAGCCAATGCATCCCTGGTTCGAATCCTGGCCCGGACGTTTTTCACCTAAAAATAAAAAATGGAAAAAATTACACTTGCAATTAATTTACGGATTGAATAATAGTGTTTAAAATTAATTTAAAATAAAACAATAGTTTGGCTTAAAAATGCGAAAAAACATTAAACTAACATGTCATTTTTATCATTTCACATTATTTACGTGTCACCCTGTATATTGTATACTATTACACTAAGATATCTGAATATTTTTAAAATTTCATTACAGTACGGACACACCTCATTTGCTACATTTGACATGCATTTTACAACTTGTTTTGTTTAATGGCATTGCATTTGTTAGATATGAACCGCCGTATTATTTTTTTGGTTCCCATTAAGCAATTCGCAGAGATCGTGCCTTTTTGATCGGTGAGATTCATGTTTCCAAAGATGAAATTGCCTTTTTTGAATCACTTGAATAAGTTTTTAGCCGTTTTGAGTGTTTTATGCACCGCACACTTAACAAATCTCTTGAACAGCTATTGTTTTATTTAAACAGATGGTGTCGAATATATTCTTTTTTTGTCGACATAACACTATATTTCAATGACCTAAAAATAACGAAAATGATGCTGGAAGTTTTAAAAACATTAATACGCTGTATTGTAGATTTAACAATTCTATATATTTTAAAGCTCATTGATATATATATATTTAATTTTTTATGCAAAATTTTCAGTTAAAATATATGCCAAGACTTACTGGTCAAACCAATACTATGTTCAGCGTTAATGTCAGTGAGATTTTTATAACTGATCATTTTTAAAAGGGATTATTTAGGGGAAATTCATTTAAATAAATAATACTAGGAAATTTATTTTCGAAAGTTATTTATTGAAGCGGTCAAAATAGTTTTCCAAAATTCGCAATTTAAAATTGCCTGTAATATAAAATATTAAAACGCAAGTATCACTATTTAAAGAAAAGACCCTTTTTGAAATTACAGTTTTAACACTGGAACTACCGTGAGCGCCATTTTAATGGCTAACATATGAATATGTTTTTGTGCAAACCAGAAATTTGATTATGAAATAAGTTTTAAAAAAACACAATGAAGAAAAACGTTAAATAATAAACTTAACCCGTAAGGCATGGTGATGTCAATGCGACGTCGTTGTGAAGTCACATTGTGACTTTGTGACCATCGATTGTTGATGTGACGTCACTTGACGTCGATGTGAAATCACAATGACTAAAATGTGAAGTCGTTATGGCCGTTTTAGAGCTCATTTGTGACCACTTTGTGAAGTCACTGTGTGACAAATTTGTGAAAAATGTGTCATTTGTGGCTACTTTGACATTAACATTGTAACGAAACTGTGACAAAAGCGACGAGATTTAAATTGCCAGAAACATGTTTTTTTTTTTAAGTAAATAACATGTTTTGAAGAATATTTGTAATTTTCAAAAGATTTTTAAGAAAGTCACATCTCAGTCAGAATGTAACGTCACTGAGTGGTGGCATTTTGGTCACAGATGTGATGTGACCAAAGTGACTCACAGGGACGTCAACTGAATTCACTGTGACCATACATGCTATGAGGGAAATTGACAACACTAAAATCAGAATTCTGTAGTGAAATATAATAAAACTTGATTCAAATTTCCAGTAGCTCTACTGTTAAATATCTCAATTATTTTTTTGCGAGTGTGTGTGTGCTTGTGTATACTAAAACTCAAAATTTTGAACAAGTATATTTTTCAAAAGGTTCCAATTTTATGATTCAGAACTGCAAGGCATTATTATGCTGAATATATAATTTAAGAATGTTAAAGAAATTTTCATAAAATTAATAATGAATATTTATATGAAAATTTCTATCAAGTCATCTTTACTTGTGCACATCACAACTGCATATAGATTTTGATTATATTACATGAATTACAGATTTAGTCGAATAAAACTCAGATTTAGAACATTGAAATTCACTAGATACCGAATAAAATAATGTAACACTATTTTATTGTCTGCATACAAAACAGTAACGCAGTATTATTTTTTTGTGTGTGTGCAATGTGTGTATGTTTATTATCTATTTATTTATCTATTATCTATTTATTTTACTATCCAAGCGACAACTCATTTCTGCTTAAAAAATGAATGATATCTTGGTGATTTTTTTAATATAAAACAAAGCATTTTCCCTCAAATCAGTGGCATTAAATAAAGGAATATACGATAGGCTTTTGCTAATACATGTCACTTCGCAACTGAATACATTACAGTGGGGTAATTTTTGATGAATTTGAATGTCTATCCTTATACACATAAAATTGTTTAATTTCGCTAATACCCGTAAAATTGTTTAAATTTTATTTATTTATTTATTTTGTTATAATTTTCTTAATCTTTAGAAAGTAAAAAAAAAATGAACGCACTGAAAAACAAAATTATTTGATTTAACGTGTAGAGTCGATGAAAACATGTGATACAGTTCGCAGAAAGTTATGTCCTTTTTCTGAATTTGAATGTATCTTTTATAAATGTGTATGCATACATATGAAACTTTTTTTAATAAAATGCTCAATCATTCGATCAGTTAATCTGGATTTTTTGTCGAAAATACCGATTGCGTATCCAGCGAAGCTAAGTCATTGTGAATGTTAAGTTTTAAAAAGTTTTGTTATGAAAAAGATAATTCGAAATTCTAAAGCCAAAACCGTGCAAGCTTTCTCATGCAGCATTTTCTTCAGCAGCAGTGTGTTACAATTTTGTCAAACGCTTCACACATCCAATATTGATATATTTTTTATATTGATGATACTACTTGATGATTTTACATTGATGATTTTACATTGATTTTACTTGATGATTTTACATTGATGATTCAGCGTTTTTTAACACTTCCCAACACTGCATATAAGCGTTTATGATTCGGTTTGTTTATACGTCTGGGTAACCGGGTCAATATTTCATGTTCGTTTGAGGAAAAAAGTGGTACCAATCACAGAAATTTGTGTCCGTATTCTGAATTTGAATGAATCTTTTGAAAAAGTAAATTAAGTTGGAGTTATAATCAAAATTATCGATTTCGTATCCAGAGATACTAAGGCATTGCGAATGTTCAACGTTATCACGATTTTTCAATTAGGAAAAGGATAATTTGAATCCTTTCTCAAGCCACTTGTAGTATCACTGAATTCAATAATATGAATGTCTGTCATTACTACGCATATTGTATCTTAAAAATATACCCGATCCATTCATAGATTTTCTTCTATATAAAAGTAAATGTCACTTTGACAATAAAAAAACCCGTCTAAAATATATTCATGGCTAAATATTTTATTTTGCTGAGCAGAAGAAACTGAAAGTTGATTCAGTACGTCTTTGCAGCAAAATTTATAAACGATGTAAAACCGCATATGGAATATGTTTTCTTTCATTTTATCAAATTGTAAGTGCATGGGCTATCACGACCCTCACAATACATGATCTGAATAAAATTCACATTACATAATCTCTAAATGGAAATGTTTTTTCATAAAATAGATTCAAAAACCGGACCCAATATGTACAGTTAAATGAACGATGTATTCCAGTTAAATGAATGAATGTTTTATTTCATCAAAACAACACAACAACCGTAAAATTTTATGTTATTTATAAAAGAAAATGAGATGATACAAAATTAATATAACGGACATTTAAAACAGAAAAATAAAATGTATTTTTTTATATTTAATAAAATGAAAAGTAAAAAGTAAAATCTGGAAATGAAACGTTATTTTAAAATTAATTTATTATCCTTTTTTTAAAAATGAAATTTGGAAATCAGTTCTCAATAATAAAAGAAATTATAAAAAATATTTTCTTATTATTTTAAAAAGACATTTTACAAGGGGAAAAAATAACTTTTGAAAGATTAAGATAAAGATATAAATAAAGTTTGTGTTCCATCACAAAACCATCATGCAATTTTTTCCTGTAGCATCCGTTCCAGAGGCAGTGCGTTATAATTTTGTAAAATGCTTCATACATCTCTTATTGATATATTTTGTATATATTTCATTGGTGACAGCGGATTAAGCATTTCTTAACATTTCTCAACATAGTTCAAAAGGGTTTATGAATTCGGTTTGTTTATACATATGGGCCACCGGGTCAAATTATCAAATTTTATTTGATTTTATATTTGTATATATATATATATATATATATATATATATATATATATATATATATTCTGAGGTCAAAAAGGTATTATTATATTGAGTAGATCATTATATACAATTTTTCATTAATTTTATCTCGAAAATATATAAGTAGTTTTTTATTGAAAATAATTACACCCACTAGATTAATGATGATTTAACCCAACATTATTTTTATCGCAAATGAATTTTCTTTTTATTTTGTGAATATTTCTATTTAAATATTTTTTGCATAAGTCCATGGATTTTATTTTGAGCAATATATCATTTAAAGCGTTACAAAAAGACTAAACTTAAAAAGTCAAACATTACACGTTAAGCATATCAAATAAGGTGCGTTCGTACTATAACGAAGTTGTAGAAATAACGAGATCTTGATGTAATAGAATTCTGTATTTCGGATGCAGTATAGAAATCAAAAACTTCTGTGTGCTTCTATATGTACCATCTCTTTTGTATTATACATCAAGTAAGTTATACTAAGCCTTAGAAACGTATATCAGTTTCATAAAATGTGAAATAGATTAATATGATTAAAACACGGCCAGAACAAGGATAACTCATAAAATATTATGTAATGGAATACTTGCGTGTGGTACTGTAAATTTGTGAGGGAGTGACCTTTGCATAAAGGCACTCTAGTGTTTCTGAGATCGTGACGTCAATAATTTAACATGTGTAAGCGTAAAAGCGACATCTATCCTCTTTTTTACTTTAACTTTCTAGAGTGTGTGTGCTCTTTCGGATTCTGCAGTTAGCTCGCGGTTATTAGTAATATGTTAATGTGAAGTATCTCAGTTTGCAGCATATAAAAGCTTGGGTGTGAGTGTGTGGTGAGTGTCTCTGGCATTAGCCAGCGAGAGAGCATCTGTGGCGTTAGCCAGTGCGTGAGTATCTGTGGCGTTAGATAGCGAAGTGAGATATTGTTCAGCGAAGTGCTAGCCGATTGAAAGTAGCAGCGGGCCTCCAGTGAAGTGTAAAGGAGTTTCGATAGTTGACTTGAGAGTTGGCCGGGGTAAGAAACTTCATAGTAGTTTCATTTTGATTATTTGTGAATAAAGAATTACACACAGTCACGGGCTGTCTAATTAAGCTTTATCTAGCAGCTCAGCCAAGAGATAGTGAGAAGCATTAGAAGGTGCCAAGATTGAGCTAGGCCGGAGCCTGTGAGTATGCGTTTAGCTTTTTTCATAGTATTCTCAGTTGTGTAAAATTAAGACTTGCTCCACTTCCCTTCAGCCCTCATCATTTTAATAAACTTTGTTGTTTTATCTTAATTACTGAGTATGCCTGCATTTAACCTCCACCACGACCAACCAGTCGTTACAAATGACACTCAACGTGTATACATCGTTACAAATTAATAACAAATATATATATATATTTTGCATTACAGATTGTACAAATTGTACATTTTAGTACATAATTCATAAATGTATATCAGTTCTATTATGTTCGAAGGAGTGTAACTTCATTAAAATGCACTTGAAACCATTTTTTGCACATTAATTGTAATGTAACGGAATATTTTGGTTGTCTCTGTAATGCAAGTTTACATCCGATTTTCGTAAAATTTGAAATAACTTAACAAAATTACACATCAATTATATATTTTAAATTTCAAACGATTACGTCAGGCAGTTTTTTCTCTGTTATATGCAGACAGACGGAAAGACGGACGGAACGACGGTTATAGATGCTAAATATTTACCTAATTACGAATGCACCGAAAAATAATTAAAATTATGCTCTTAAAGTAATAACTAAACATTTTTTTCCATTATGTGTCTTTATTGTGATAAATATCTCTTTTAATCATTTTTTCTGATTTTCAGCGTTCTTTTCTTCCTATTTATACATCTATATTAGATAAATCTTAAGTATATATCATCGTAAAACTTAATTGGTGAAATTATGCACTGAAAGCATACATTTTATTACAATAGAAAGTGTATATCTAGTTTCAGCACAGGATCAAAATAATTTCACTAGAAAGATATGTTTAATCGTATAGACTGCTTCATGATCCATTATGCAGAATTAATAACGTCCAATTTTCAGCATGTCCCCTTGATAAAAATCAAATGTTATAGCTTTCACTGAGAAGTGATTTTCCAAAAAATTACTTCACTTACAAGAAAAGGATAAAATCACTCTTCTGATGTCGCAATTTTAAATTTCAAATAAAATAGAAATTGATAGGAACGGAAGTACAAACATTAGTGAAAGCTATCTTACAAAAAAACCATTTTAAAAGTTTGGAAATAAAAAATTTTCAGTCGATTACTTTCAAAATAATATAAAGATGTATAAAGTGTAATGTTATTACATTTTTAGAAGTTTCGTTTTATGACTCCTGCTTTTATAAGCATGATCAAACTTGAAATATAGATATTAAGAATGTCTAGGGCACTTTATTCTATAAGTATTTAAATTATTTACATGTAAATATTTTACTTTTTCTGTGAATAATGTACATTTAATGCATACAAGTTACGTTTATTTATTCAAATTTATTTTATATCTGTTATATTTTAAATGCTATTTAAGAAAAAAAAATATCAGACACTTATTTATATGGAAACTTCGATTATGTCTCTAGGTGTGTAAAACCCTTTTTTACAAAACGTCATAGATATTTTATTGCTTTGTTATTTACTTTATTACATGATTCGTTAATATTATAAATCATACGCGGAATAAGGGTGAGTCAGTTCTGATAATAGATTAATGAAAATCAAACGTAAGATTATTTACGTCTTGGAAGCGTTATTATGATTTTATAAATATACCCATTAAAGTAAAATGTCTATACATCCATAGATTTTATTTTAAACAGTGCGTCATTTAAATTATTACAATAAGATTATTTAAAACTGTAACTAAACTTCCCCAGTAACCAAACAATATTGGGACAATACTGGCTAAATGTTGGAGCAATATTGCCACATTGATGCAATACTGCCATGAAATATTGCTCTAATATTGGGATGTTTACATTTTGTCCATATTTAGCCAATATTTGCAGCCAATATTACGCAAATATTGGGGTTTCATTGGATATATTTCCAATGTAACGCCAACATTTATACAATATTGGGAATTCACAAGAAATACTTCCATTGAAATGCCAATATATAATCAATATTGGCGTTTTATTAGCAATATTTTCAATAAATGAAATATTGGCGCAACGTTTGACCAATATTGGTTTGCTATTAAGGTTTAGATTTCATAGTAAGGCTTTAAAATTCTAAATATTTATTTGTATCCTTTTTTCTGTATTAGGAAATATTTTCTCATTATATATACATCTCTAATAAAATAAATCTGAATTGCATATAACTTTAAAATCTAATCAGTGGAATTTTACATTAAAGAAAGCATAATTCTATTACAGTAGAAAATGTAATATTAGTTTCAGGATATATCAAATTAATTTTATTAGAAGGACATGCTCTGTCATATAGAATATTTGATGATGCATTATATAGTATTCATAACGTCCTCTTTTCAGCTAGTTCCCTTGATAAAAATAAAATTTTATAGCATTCACTGAGAAGTGATTTTACAAAAAATTACTTCACTTACAAATAAAGGATAAAATCACGCTTATCATGACGCAGTATTAAATTTCAAATAAAATATCAATTGATACGAACCGAAGTATAAACATCAGTAAAAGTTATCTTACAGAAATATCCTTTTAAAAGTTTAGAAACAAAATTTTCAGTAGATTACTTTAGAAAAGTATATGACGATGAATAAAATAAAATGTGATTACGTTTTTAAGAAGTTTCGTTTTATGACTCCTGCTTTTCTAAGCATGATACTACTAGAAATATAGATATTAAGAATGCCTAGGGCATTTATTTTTATAAGTACTTAAATTGTTTACAGGTAAAGATTTCACTTTCTTTTTGGAATAACATATATTTAATGCAAAAAACTTACGTTCATTTATTAAAAATCATTTTATATCTGTGATATTTTAAATGCTATTTAAGAAAAAGAATTAGAGACTTATTTATATGGATCCTTTGAACATGTCTTTAGGCGTGTAAAATCGTTTTTTACAAAACTTCTTGGATATTTTATTGTTTTGTTATTTATTTTATCACATGATTCGTTAATATTATAAATCATACGCGGAAAAACGTTGAGAATGTTCTGATAATACATTAATGATAATCATACGTAAGATTATTTACGTCGCGAAAGCGTTATTATTTTATGAATATACCCATTAAAGTATAATGTGTATAAATCTATAGATTTTATTTAACAGTATGCCATTTAAATTAATACAATAATATTATTTAAAACTATAACTAAACTTTAGATTTCATAGTAAGGTTTAATGTTCAAATATTCATTTTTATCGTTTTTTTCTGTATTATGCATTTTTTCTCATTATATATACATATCGATTAAAATAACTCTGAACTGCATATTATTTTAAAATCTAATCAGTGGAATTTTACATTAAAGAAAACATAATTATATTAAAGTAGAAAATGTAAATTTTTTTTAGGATTGTATCAAATAGAATTTATTAGAAATACATGCTTTGTAATGTAGAATAATTGATGGTGCATTATACAGAATTCATAACGTCCTCTTTTCAGCAAGTTCCCTTGATAAAAATAAGAGTTTTTAGCATTCACTGAGAAGTGATTTTACATAAAATTACTTCTCTTAAGCTGTTATCAGATTCACGGATTTTAGGCGAGACAAACTTTTCAGCCGATTTTAACCCGAACATTTTCCCGTCCAAAGAGAGAAAAAGGTTACAATTCTCTTTGAAAAAGTTGGAGAAAAAGACGGAAAAGCAGTTTCTACTAGTACCAGGCGTTAATATTTATCGCCTACTCGTATCAATCGCTTATATCTGATTCGTTGAAAGGTTTGATGTTGAATGAAAAGTCTTGATTAGGAGAGACATTTTTGGAACAGCGGAAAACTGTTGGGGGAACATTTCTGTTTGCTATCACACTGGCTTTGGGAAGACGTTTCGCGAAAAGTTGGAGGAAATCAAGTGTTGGCTCAAACGTCTTACGAAATGTTGCTGAATCTGGTAGCAGCTTTACACGCAAAGGATAAAATCACGCTTCTCATGACGCAATCTTATATTTCAAACAAAATATCAATTGATGCGAAGGGAAGTATAAACATTAGTGAAAGTTATCTTACAGAAAGATCCTTTTAAAAGTTTAAAAAGAAAATTTTCAGTAGATTACTTTAGAAAAGTATATGACGATGAATAAAATGAAATGTGATTACGTTTTTAAGAAGTTTCGTTTTATGACTCCTGCTTTTGTAAGCATGATACAACTAGAAAAATAGATATTAAAAATACCTAGGGCATTTATTTTTATAAGTACTTAAATTGTTTACATATAAAGATTTTACTTTCTTTTTGGAATGACATATATTTAATGCATAAAACTTACGTCAAATTATGCAAAATCATTTTTTATCTGTGATATTTTAAATGCTATTTTTGAAAAATGAATCAGAGACTTATATCTGGAAACTTTAATTATATGTCTAGGCGTGTAAAAAGAACTTTTTACAAAACTCCTTAAGTTTTTTAATGCTTTGTTATTTATTTTGAACATGATTTGTTAATGTTATAAATCATGCACGGAATAACTGTGAGCCAGTTCTTATGATAGATTAAAGACAATCAATCGTAAGATTATTTATGTGTTGAAAGCGTTATTATTATTTCATGAATGTACCCATTAAAATATATTGTGTATACATCCATAGATATTATTTTAAACAACATATCATTTAAAGCATTCCAAGAAGATTATTTAAAATTATAACTAAATTTTAGGTTTCATAATTAGAATTTAATTTGCTAAACATTACTTTTTATCATTTTTTTCCTCTGTATTATGCATTATGTTCTCATTATATATATACATATCTAATAAAATAACCCTGAATTTCAGATCACTTTAAAGGAAAGAAAACATAATTATATTACAGAAGAAAATGTACATTTAGTTTTAGCATTGCATCAAAATAATTTTATTAAAAAGACATATTTTGTCATGTAGAATACTTGATGATCCATACTGCAGAATTTATAACGTCTTCTTTTAAACAAGTCCCTTTGAAGAAAATAAAAATTTATAGCTTTCACTGAAAAGTGATTTTCAAAAATTCCTGCAGTTACTAGCAAATGATAAAATCACTCTTCTGATGTCATAATTTTAAATTTCATATAAAATATAAATTGATACAAACGGAAGTACGCATAAACATTAGTGAAAGTTATCTTACAAAAAGATTCCTTTAAAAATTTGGAGAGAATCTTTTCAGTAGATTCGTTTAAAAAAAAATACAATGATAAATAATATGTAATGTGATAAAATTTTAAAGAAGTTTTCTTTTATGACTCCTGCCTTTCTAAGCACGATAAAACTGCAAATATAGATATTAAGAATGTCTAGATCACTTTATACTACAGGTATTTAAATTGTTTCCGTGTAAAGATTTTACTTTCTTCTTGGAATGACGTATATTTAATGTATAAAACTTTGTTTATTCAGAATGGTTTTAGATCTGTGATATTTTAAATGCTATTCAAAAATTAGTAACAGAGACTTATTTATATAGAAACACTAAATTTAATCATAAAAAAGCTTTCATCTAATTCCTTTAGAATATCCCACAACTATATATAAAATACATACGAATTGTAAATTCCTTATAATGCGCATAATTATATCTCGTAAACAAAACTGTTTTTATGTTCTTCAGTATAACTAAATCTGATGCATCTTTATGTTGCCTCTACATATCATCTAAAAATTTTAATTTGTTACAAAACAATGCTGGAAGACAAAGGTTTACTATCCCCCGATTTCTATGGATAATGTAAAAATAGCAAAAATGGAACTACGGGTAATTTCCCCCGGCATGTATCTATTCCTGTCTATTTTAAACACATAATCCCCTATTTCCAATCAAAAAGATCAGTTTGGCCTTGCTGCGGCGTTTAATTCTTTCTTTCTTTCTAGTTGATGAGCAGGACTTTACCTGCCAAGTTGCCCACCTGAACTGCTATCAGGGCGGATAACCCCTATTCGCCGCATGTCAGCAGAAAAAACTGACATCAGCACCTAGAACATCTTCATATATGCTGTGCCTACTGCTCCTTTGAGTGTTTTGTTTTACCGGCGTCTTTTGTTATCCTGTTATTTGGCACCGGCACATTACTATTAAAGTTTATTCCATACCTTACAACCTTGACCAGATGAAGAGACCTCCTTCTGCAATTTTTAATTGTTGACTTACAAGAAAGGTCTTCAATACGGGCATACTCAGATAAATCTAAAAATTACAGAATTTTCTTCTCATATGGATATGTTTGTTTATTGTTTGTTTATTTTTATTTATTTATTTTCTTTCTTTATTTTTAGGTAGATATCGTATGAAATACTATGTATTGCGATCGCTCCCATGTTGGAATTAAAAAAAAAAAAAAAGCAGATCTACACTGATCACGATCCCTAGATCCCAAAACTACCACCAATAAAAAAGTTTGTATATATATATATATATATATATATATATATATATATACACTATATTGCCATTGATTATTGGACACTTGCGAGTTTAGACATTTTACTAAATATCTAGAATAATGCATGAGGAATCATCTCGAAACTCTTAGTGTATAAATATAATTGTATACGCCATTTATCGCCGTGAAGATTTTTTACCGAAACTCCATAGGGGACCGTCAACAAATTAAAAAAGAATGAATATCTTTTGAATAACCCTGTCAAAACTAATGTAGCAAAAGTGCTCAAACTCTAGATTATGATTGAATGCCTTATTGTAATACACTGTGTTCACGTTTATGCAAATAGCATGCATACTCGCAGAGTAATTAAGATTTTTATAAAAATGGTCCCAAATTTTTCCAAGTTTTTTCCTTATAATTTTCAGAGTTCTTAATATAAAATAATATTTTTTTCAGAAAATAGGACAAACAACATTGCAGACAGTACCCTGTAATCAGAATTAAAAAATAATAAAAATTGTATGAAAAATGAGTAGGTTTACTAAATAATTTTTTACTGCGCATGCGTCAAAGATATCAAAATTTCATTTGCATATTATGTTGGCTAAATGTATAGAGCAACTTTTGTAAAAGTCTCAAAATCATAGCTTGAAAATTCTGAAAGTAATCGTCTATAGAAAAAGGACCAAATCCGTTGTTTCCAAAATGAAGCAAAAAAATGAGGGATTTTATCCAAATGTAGTAGTACATCCCGTATTATGTATTCTATATTGACACTAATCAATGAATATATGGATACAACCCCTCTTGTTTTTGCTTCATTTTGAGAATAACGGATTTTCAACTAATTCAATTGACGATTATTTTCAGACTTTTCAAGTTATGATTTTGTGACTTTCACAAAAGTTGCTCTATACATTTAGCTAACATAATATGCAAATGAAATTTTGATATCGTTGACGCATGCGCAGTAAAAAATTATTTTGTAAACCAACTTATTTTGTATACAATTTTCATTATTTTTTAATTCTGATTACAGGGTACTGTGGGCAATGTTGTTTGTCATATTTTCTGAAAAAAAATATTATTTTCTATTAAGAACTCTGAAAATTATAAGGAAAAAACTTGGAAAAATTTGGGACCATTTTTATAAAAACCTTAATTACTCTGCGAGTATGCATGCTATTTGCATAAAAATGAACGAGGCGTATTACAATAAAGCATTCAATCATAATCTAGAGTTTGAGCGCTTTTGCTACATTAGTTTTGACAGGGTTATTCAAAAGATATTCATTATTTTTTAATTTGTTGACGGTCTCCCATGGAGTTTCGGTAAAAAATATTCACGGCGATGTATTGCGTATACTATTATATTTATACACTAAGAGTTTCAAGATGATTCCTCATGTATTTTTCTAGATATTTAGTAAAATGTCTAAAATCGCAAGTGTCCAATAATCAATGGCAATATAGTGTATATATATATATATATATATATATATATATCGGTGAATATCACTTTCTTCTGGACACGATAACTTCCATAATTATGCTCAGATCTTCTTCAAATTTTTACATAAAATCAAGGAGAATAAAATCTCGGTTCGTTAATGGGCAAAATCGGACCAAGGGGGGGGGGGGTGGAAGTTAGGAGGGTTTTTGTGACAACAGAAAAAACGCGATAACTTCTAAATTAAAATAGATATCGGATCAGTTTACATCTAAGTTCATATTATATCTAAAAAATGGGCCAAAATTTTATGCATGACAGATTTTTGATAAATTTAGAAATGGGCTCAAAGGGCGAAAAAAAAATCAAAACTTCGTCAATTTATTATATATCAAATCCAACTAAATTTTTTATAAATGTTCTTAAAATTATCTAAAACTTTTGTATTTACAAGTTTTTGATGGGAACAATTTTTACCGATGAAAAAAAATTAAAAACGTAAAGAAAAAGGGGGGGTGGAAAAGAAAAAATCCATAACTTAGTCAATTCTTCAGCAATCAAATCTAATTAAATTTATTTTACATCTTCTCAATAATATGTACGACTTTTATAATACTAAGTTTTTCATAGGACCTATTCTTATAGCAAAAATAAATTAAACAAAAATAGGAGTTGGAGAAAAAAACTCAAATCCAAACTGTTTATATTCACTTTTGATTTTAAACGCATCCAAATGGCAGATCCTCCTATTTAGGAACTGTATAATGTGACTTATTAGCCAGTTTTTCGATAAAATCAGAATATTTTTCAAAAAAGACAGCCAAAAACGAACGGTATTTAGAACAGAATTTCCCAAAGTGATGGTGATTGAAAAATTGAGGAAGTATAAAAAATTGCATTTTTTCTGACTCATTTTAAAAACCATTTTTGTTTTAAAACGCATCCAATTTACAGTTCCTCTTATACTGGAACTATATATTGTGACGGGTTGGCCAGTTTTTTGATAAAGGCACAATATATTTCAAAAAAGGCTGCCAAAATGGGCACATCGCACACAATTTCCCAAAGCCAGCATGATTGAGGAATTAAGGATGTATTCAGATAACAAACTGGTTATTTTATGACTCATTTTTAAATTCAATTTTGCTCTGAAACACATTGAATTGACAGTTTTTAATTATTTAGGAACTATATAACGTAAGAATTCGTCGATTTTTTGATAAAGGCTAAATATATATTTTTTAAAAGCTGTCAGAGTAGGCATTTCGCACGAAACTTCCCAAAGCCATCATGATTTAAGAATTGAGAATGTATTAAAATAACAAATTGGTCATTTTATGACTGATTTTTAAATTCAATTTTGCTTTCAAACGCATTCCACTGACAGTTATTTGTTAGTTAGAAACTGTGTAATATGCCGTATTGGTCAGTTTTTTGATAAATGTTAAATAAATATGTTTTTAAAGCTGGCAAAGTGAGCACTTTGCACAAAATTTCCCAAAGCGATCATGATTTAAGAATTGAGGATGTATTCAAATAACAAACTGGTTATTTTTTGACTCATTTTTAAATTCGATTTTGCTCTCAAAAGCATTCAATTGACAATTTTTTTTTATTTAGGAACTATATAATTTGCGTATTGGTCGATTTTTTAACAATAAAGTCAGAATATATTTCAAAATATGTTGTCAATGGGCATTTGAGCCGAATTTTGCTTAAGATGACTTTGATAAAAGCCAGTTTTTACATAAAAGTAAATTAAAATTTTTTCAAAAGCGGCCAAAAAAGATTGTTAAACTGGATTTATCTCTAATCATATTTTTTTTTGTTGTTGTTGTTGAAATGAGCACTCTTCGAAATCTACCTCCGCCTATAGGCCAAGCCGACAGGGATTTTTTCTTTTTGTGAAACCTCGATAAAGCGTCCGTAAAAAATGGGATTTTTATTTATTTGGCTACTTATCATCGATTGTCAATGAAACAGAATTTCAAAATATACACTTTTATATCGAATACTCTTTAACTTCTTTGCGACGAGAGTCTTTTATCACCAATATTTGTAAACATATTTTTTTTTTTTGTAACTGAATCACGCAAATGCTGTGATACAATAAACTTTGCAATGAAAAATAACTGGTGGAAATAATGAAAGATTCTAAGCAACAATCAACAAGCAATTTTCAAATACATTAGAATAATTCACACTGAGAAAAAAAATATGCCGCCTTCAACTAGAATGAATAGTTAGTCACTTTCTGAATCTCTAAACTAGAAATATAGATGTCCAAACTATGCGAGTGGGGTAAACAACTAAGCTGAATAGGCTAAATGACTTGACATTTCTAGTCTCGTGTTTTCTAGGAGACGAAACGACATTGAACCGTTTCAGTAGCGAGAAATTATCGCTTAATTTTAGGAATGGTTTCTTAAGCTATAATTCTAGCTACTAAATCAAATCTATTGTGTTCGCATCTATTTGAAGAGATTTTTAGATAAATTTGACAACAAAAATATAGGAAAACACGCTTGAATTCTAGTAAGAGACTCTGGAACTCTCTAAGAAATGGAACTAAAATTTATAGGGATGACATGGAACTATTTTTTCTAGAGCCATTACTTAGATTCCATATGCCAGAACCATATTTTTTTCTCAGTGCACTTTTGGTGGTGAAAAATCCTGCTCGGGGGGCCAAATCTGGTATCGCTTTTACATTTTCGTTCTAAATATTCGAAAATATTTAATTTTTTACAGACTTTCTATTGAAATTCGGCCACTAAATTTAACCGATCCTTTCTTAACGTACGTACAGTAAGGAGACCTTCCTTGTGAGTTCTGGATTAACAAATGATCTCAGTTACCTATATTACTGTAATATTCATAACCTTTTTTTGTTACCATTCTGCATTCTATTTGTAAAGCTCAAAGAGGTCTCCTGCGCATTTTGATAACCTCTCGACATATCCTAATATTTCACAAAGAAAAATGATCGCAGTTTTCTTTTAGTTGTTAAATAAGCTGAAACTGATGGAAATAGAAACGTGCACTGAGAAAAAAAATGTACCTCCTTCAACTAGAATGAATAGTTAGTCACTTTCTGAACACCTAAACTAGAACTATAGATGAAGAATCTATGTGAATAGGTTAAACAACTAAGCTGAATAGATGAAATAACATACCATTTCTAGTCTCTCGTTTTCTTGGTGACAAAGCGATATTGAATCATTTCAGTAACGAGAAATACTCGCTTAATTTCGGGAATGGTTTCATAAACTAGAATTATAGTTTTTAAATCAAAGCTCTTGTGTTTGCATTTATTTGTAGAGAATTTTAAATAAATTGGACAACGAGATTATGGGAAAATGCTTGGGAATTCTAGTAGGAGACTCTAGAATTCTAAAGCTAAGTGAGTTAGAATTTATAAGGATGACATGGAACTATTTTTTCTAAGGCCACAATTTAGTTTCTAGATGCCAGAACTATATTTTTCTCTCAGTGTGAATTCGGCTTAACGATTGCAACGACGAATGAACATTCCATCGAACCTGGTTTCGATATTTATGATAGTAACTTCATTTCAAGTACGATTTTCTGTACTTTTTAT